>CM060357.1:4200000-4550286 GCA_030545235.1 Helianthus tuberosus | reverse complement strand
TCGGGCATTCACTACATCCTATACAGTTGATCCACATTATATCGCTTCCTGTGTCTACTTGCACATAATATTCTTTTGGTGGTGTTCCGATTCCAATTCTGGCATAGTACAGGCTGCAAAAGCTAGGTTTACAAATTGCCGGATTGTATATATTTATGTACACAATAACAGAACCTAATTCACGTGGTTGATTTAACTGAACCTAGTTACTTAATTTTCACGAAAGAGATAATAGTCACTAAACCGATATTGTAACTTGATTTCAATCATACATAAGCCCTAACTCTCATTGAAAACCAAACTACCTTTAAAATATAATTAAACCATAACAGAACCTAGTTCTCGCAGTTAATTTAACTGAACCTGGTCACTCAATTTTCACGGATATAACGGAGATCACTTGAGTTCAGCCCTACACAAGCCCTAATTCTCATTGAAAACCAAACTATACTTTAAAATATAGCTAAACCATAACAGAACCTGGTTCTCGAGATTGATTCATTCAACTAAACCTAGTTACTCAATTATCACGGAAATAATGGAGATAATCATCACTAAACCGGTATTTTAGCTTGATTTCAGCCTTAATTCTCATCGAAAACCAAACTACTTTAAATCCCATTAAGGCTGTAAATATAATTAAACCATAACAGAACCTAGTTCTCGCGGTTGGTTAATATGAACCTAGCTACTAAATTTTTTACAGATATAATGGAGATAATCGTCGTATTGTAACTTGATTTCAGCACTACACAAGCCCTAATTCTCATTGAAAACGAAACTAGCTTCAAAGCATCTAAAATCATTAGGCATGTAAACATAATTAAACCATAACATAACATAACCTAGTTCTCAATTTTCACAAAAGTAACAGAAATAACCGTCACTAAACCGGTAATTTAACTAAATTTCAGCCCTACACAAGCCCTAATTCTCATCCAAAACCAAACTAGCTTCAAAATATCTAAAATCATTAAGGCTGTAATTCTGTAAACATAATTAAACAATAACAGAACCTAGTCCTCAAAGTTGATTAAACATCATCATCATCATCATACTCAGTAAATCCCACCAATAGCAAAGCAAAGGTAGGGTCTGAGGAGGGTAAGGTGTAGACAGCCTTACCTCTACCCCGTAGGAATAGAGAGGCTGCTTCCAGTGAGACCCCCGGCTCGATAGTAGTTTTGCATCAAGCTTTGGACATAAGACACATAACACTCAGCAATCGGGACAAAGACCGATTAGTGCATGTACTCTTTTGTCTTTCAGCTATCAACGCCACCACATATGCATTATTAACCGTCCTCAGCTTTTAACGTTATTTTCACGAAATCAGTAAAATAACGCTAAAATTAGTACACTTTCGCTTTTGCCCCCATAACACTAAACCATAACACAACCTAGTTCTCAATTTTCACAAAAGTAACAGAAATAACCGTCACTAAACCGGTAATTTAACTAAATTTCAGCCCTACACAAGCCCTAATTCTCATCCAAAACCAAACTAGCTTCAAAATATCTAAAATCATTAAGGCTGTAGTTCTGTAAACATAATTAAACAATAACAGAACCTAGTCCTCAAGGTTGATTAAACATCATCATCATCGTCATACTCAGTAAATCCCACCAATAGCAAAGCAAAGGTAGGGTCTGAGGAGAGTAAGGTGTAGACAGCCTTACCTCTACCCCGTAGGAATAGAGAGGCTGCTTCCAGTGAGACCCCCGACTCGATAGTAGTTTTGCATCAAGCCTTGGACATAAGGCACATAACACTCAGCAATCGGGACAAAGACCGATTAGTGCATGTACCATTTTGTTTTTCAGCTATCAACGCCACCACATGATGCATGATTAACCGTCCTCAGCTTTTAACGTTATTTTCACGAAATCAGTAAAATAACGCTAAAATTAGTACACTTTCACTTTTGCCCCCCGATGGCCCACACATATACATTATATGCGTATACCGCAAGATTAAACATTTAAACTAAATCTATTTACTCGATTTTCACAAAAATAACGAAAATAACCGTCACTAAACCGCGGTAATTTAACTTAATCTCACCGCTACACAAGCCCTAATTCTCATTTAACAACCAAACATGCTCCAAAAAAAACTAAAATCTCTAAGTAGGAACCAATAAAATAATATTAAATACAAAAAAAATCCAAAATCATTAAAACTTTAAACATAATTAAGCCATAACATAACATAACCTAATTACTCAATTTTCACAAATATAACGGAAATAATCGTCACTAAACATAAAAACACTACAAAACCTAAAATCACTAACTAGCAAACAATAAACTAAAACAAAATATTAAAAAGATTGTATTAGTGACAGTGAGTGTTGGTTTACCCGACGGTATCAGGACGACCGGTTCCACCGAGGGGTAAATCAACACCGGAAGCGAGAATCTGGAGGTGACGGAGGTTATCGTGAGCTTTAAAAAGAGTAAGTGACCGTTTTTCGCCGGAGAATTTGGAGTTTACGTCGAAAACAGCGCCGCGGAAATTGTGGTCGCTAATTGCAGCGACGGAAAGGGAGATTGAAAGGAGAAGTAGGAATGGTGTGATGGTGGTCATTGGAGCTTTTTGTGACGGTTGGATGGAACATGGAAGTGTTGGGAATATATGCCGTGAAGTGAAATTCACGTCGGGGGAATTAGATGAAGAAGACGATTGACTCGACTCCAAAGGTGGATAAAAAGTGATTTTATTTAATATTTTTTTTATATAAAATAACTAGTCTAAGTCCCCGTATAATACACGGGTGGCTAAACAACAAAAAATTTATACTTTAATACGTAAATACTTTATTACAGGTTTGTTTGAATATTAAGATAAATAATATCTTATAAAAATTAATTAACGATTACATTTCATATTAATTATCATGTATACGTCTATAAATAATTTTTTGAAATGAAAGAAATGTTGTATTAAATCTATAAATAAATTCCAATATAGCATGCATAGAAGTTGTATCCAATATAAATGAGCCACAAATTTCCACTAAATCAATTCTTAAAAGATTACCCTCTTTAACCAGACCCACTCTGACCCGTTTTAAACATGCATATTTGATAATGTTATATTTTCAGTTTACATATCACATGAATTGAATAATATAAAACGAATAAACGATATAATTCATAAATATCTAAAACTTATTATAATATAATGAAACTGGGGAGATAAACTCATGGTACTTATCCGGCATGTTCTTGAAGGAGATATTTGAATTGTTCCCTGTTGTCTTCAATTTGCTTTGTAGCTTCCGTATAGCCCCATGCCTCTGCTCCATTTTTCCAATATATCACATAGCAAAATTAGATATAATTAAGACGCTATGTCAACAAAAACTGACCACGTTCACTGGTTTTGTAAAAATGATAATAATTAATTTTTGAAGTGCCAATTTTTGACCAATGATACACTGGGGTTGATTTAGTTTGTTTTTCATCTTGAGTATTCAAATGAGTTAAACTAAAAAGATTTAGTTAAAAATGGAACATGCCAAGAAGTCAAAAGGCATCAAAAATGTATTCCAATGCTTAAAACCTCCTAAATCTCCTTTTCTTTACCCGAACCCAATGTGTTACACGGGTGGCTAAACAGGAAAACTAAGTCCTTTAAAATTGTAAAGTAAAAATTATAATTTTTTATACGTTGAATTATTAAAAAAAATGTTAGAGAGTACACGAAATAATTGAAATACATGAATAGGAAAAAATATCACAACTCATTGAAGATCTCTTTATAAACAACGTTAGTATTACTTATGCGTAGGTTTACCATCGTTGTCAAGTATTAATAGCTTTACTCCATCTCGTGTTTTAACCCTTGATAAAGCAACATACAATTGACCATGTTTGAAAACAGGTTGTCTCAAGTACAAACCAACTTTTGATAGCCTTCTCCAGATGCTCCATCCTCCAAGAATCATATATAAGTAATCAACCAAAGTCTATAAATATTAACAACTTAATAACAATACTAACTACTATCCATCGTTTTAAACGTGTTTCCGTTCGGGATCGAACCCGAAAGATCGTTATACGACCGGGAAATTCCCAGAAATATTGCACGATGAGGCCGAAAAACTGTGAAGAACCGGCAATGAGCATGCTTTTTCGGGAAGTATCCCTCCGAGATTCGGATTATTCGACACGCTAAAATGCTCAAGATACGAAGCAGGAAATATATCATAAGGAATCCCACCAAGAAACCTATTTCCAGATAAATGAACATAAGAAACATCACTAAGAATCCTAAAATCCAAATCAATATCACCCGAAAACAAATTATCTTCAAGTCGAATTCGAAAAAGCGAGGAACAATTCGAGATAGACGAAAGACCACCCGAAAAATAATTCGAAAATAACATTAACCTACTCAACTCCCCCCCTGAAGAAATACCTGGTGGAATCACACCCACAAAATCATTTGTTGAAACATCAACCCATTTGAGTTTAGAATGCATACCCAATTCTTGTGGCAGTGTGCCACTAAAGAAGTTATCCAAAATAAGAAGTGATTCAAGATTAGGAACCATATTTTAAATAAAACCCAGTTACTTACAAACAATTGGCTAAATCTCGGTTCTAATGTTCAACCCAAACCGGTTACATTAATTCTTAAAAACGGAATGTGAATACGTAATACAACAAACGACACTAAGTCGTGTGTGTCTGAAGAACAGTTTCTGCAATCTCTTTGAGCACTTGCCCACTTGCATAGTGATGTCTGCGTACTGGCATGTATACATCTGCACCAGCAACCAGTTCCCTCTCAATTTCGTCTGTCTTTCCTAACGTAAAATAAACGGGCTTTCCACACAGCTCACATCTTGCCTATAGCTTAGTTAAAGACTCTGCAACTGGTATCGTATCAAGCACTCCAAAGCTCCTTCTGCAAACCGTACATATAATATTCAATCATCAAATAACAGTATATTATGTGGCTGCGATGAAGTCATGAAACTTTTACATGAAAATTGAAAGGTTTGACGTGGTTACATGTAAATGGGTCTACCACTCTACTTGAACCGTGTTTAATCCCAAACGGGTCAAAACGGAAGTTCATTAAATGTTGCCCAAAGTCTATTTTAGCGTATACAACTTCCACAAATGTTTTGTTTGAGTAATTCAATCTATAATTGTAATTGAAGTTTGAAAAAATGGACAACCCATACTGCAACCTCTTCACAAAAAACATATAGTTAAACGTGTTCTTTTCAAGGTTCAATCTTTAGATATTTCTTCCCACAAGCATATAAGCAAGACCAATTAACTGTAAAAGTTAAATCGAAGACATGCCCACAAAAGAGTTGATGTCAACCTAGTAACACATGAACCAAATGAAACATCAACCAGCATGCAATTCATATATAATATAATAATTTCTACTGTTTTAGCTTGTTTAGTGATGTTTAGTATGCTGAAATGTTCCCTGTTTTTTGCACCTTTGACGGCTTACGATAAACCCAACCCTTTCTAGGATGTCCTAAACCAAAAAAAAAAAAAAAACATTACATGCTTTGTTATCATATATCTTTGTTTTTAGAAGGTTGTATGTATAAAAATATACTTTGAAGAACTTTCAACCAGTCCCCTTTCAGCTAGATATCTTGATTTGACCCATTTGGGATCAAATACAACCCAAATTAACCAATTTGTAAGTATATAAATGTCAATAACAGAATAGAAAGAAAATATCAACATTGAAACTTCATTAAACAACCTGGAGCCATTGTCACCAAGACCATGCAATCAAACAACCGTTGCTAGATGCGTCCCTTTTGGCCTCACAACATAAGTCCTTCCGAGACAGCATCATTGCACTTTCTGAGGTTGCATGTATTCACTATGTCATCATCCTATAATTATTAAAGAAATGAATTAATTTAACAATATTTAATGTGAATGAACGATTTAATAAGTTTTATGCATTAAAAAAAAACTCACATGTCATCATAGTTTCACAACCACTGAACAAAATGTCAAGACTGGTAACAGAATATGCCCAATGAACAAAAGAATTTAACATATAAGATGTTTATGTTTATTACTTGATCCATATTCAAGATGCACCAGCTCGAAAATCATCCATCGATCTCATCAAAGGATAATTTCGGTTGAATTTATTAGCTAATGTCAGCATCGAATTTGGAACAACATTACCCATAGGCCATACCAGCTCAAAAATCATCCATCAATCTCTCATCAAAAGATAACCTACAAACAATCAGTCTAAAAGGTTAAATATAAGGAGCTGCATTTTTCTTTTCACTGAAGATAAACAATATTTACAGTTTAGCAAAACCTCAAACATACAAAACCAAATTCAAATCCACAAATCCATGAATATGATTATAGATCAACAAACAGATGGCCTCAATTCAGTAAGTCATGTGCAGAGAAATTACCTCATAGGCTCGTATTTGATGTGCGAAGCTGAAAGAAGCTAATCAATGAATGTAAGCATATTCAAATCAGATGGCCTCATCATTTTCCATAAACATACACAATCTGCTGTCCTATATGAAGAAACTAATCGGTTCATCATCACCGAAATGATAACTTAAACAAACCGCTCAAAATCAGTCACAACCTAGTCACATTTCAAGACCCGGACATTAAATTAACACACTACGTAGAAGCCTCTCCCCAAGCGGTGAACCAGCTAAACACCAAAATCCACACACACAATGATACAACCAGTCCCAACCCCAAGATTCAGCTCCCACCCCACGAAAAGACCACTACCCTGACCTGCTGAATTACTCCCACCAGCCTGTACACTAACCACATCTACAATCCATTAAATTTACCATATCATCTCTTGTTACTGAAGGCTCAAAAGAAATAGGCATGACTGTCAATGAAACTGAATCATAAGAAAACATATTCTTCTCAACTCCGGTCTCCTTAACGAAAGAAAATCATTATGATACAACAATCACAGCTATGCCGGAGTCTATGAACAACTTTATTAGTATGTAAACAGAGATGACTTTTTAAAGCTTAATTTTATCCAAAGAAAGCACGGATGTGCTATGATATGTAATTGAGCACTTATCAACAAAACAACTGATGTACGCAACAAACCCATCAGTTTCATATGTTGGTATTAAATACCAACTACACAACATAACTCATTTGAGGCATTCAGTGGAGCAAGTTGTGTGCAGGCAAGAAGAATCAATTTTAACAATTCTATGTTCAGTTTTCTATAAACTACAAATCAACGGCATCGATTATGAAATTAAAGGAAAAACAGACATTGATCGATCTTCACTTATGCTCCCTTTCTTTACCCGAACCCAATGTCACCAAAAAAATAAGTTTTTTTTGTCTAATTACCTTATAATAAAGTTTTTTAGGCTTTTGAATGCATTTTTTTTGTCTACTGAAAAGCTCACCTTAACCATCAAATAGTTCATGAACAGTACTTCGTTCAGTTCATTTGCAGCCCTAATTACAATAATAATCTATTTTTTTATTAAAAACAATTTAGGAAGTTGTATGCATTAAACTTTCAGCACGTTTGACTCGTTTGACCAATTTTGTTTAAGCTAAATGTTTTAAAATGACCCATCTAGAACAGAACAAACCTGACGTAGATCGATCTTCATTAAAACCATCCCGAAAACAGAAACTCTTCTTATTAAGTCAGCGAGGCGACCATCAGCTAGAATTCCCGATCCACATGATTGCTGTCACAATAACAATTAGTGTGAGCTGAAATGGGTTGGGTAGTCGGACCACAAACACATCATTTATCATTTTTGGTTATACAAAATCTGTATTATTACAATGTATTCTAAACATTAATGAGGACTCATTTTAGGTTTTGGTGTATTTACATACACTTCCGCTAAGTTTCAAACCGTTTGACCAAGCTTGACTCATCTAACCAGTTAGATTCGTTCAACCCATTCTTTTTAGTTAAATCATTTAAAACATAATATGTTTGACCCGTTTAAAATAAAAAATAAAAAATTAACCTACTAATATATAGAAGGTAAGGATGAGCATTTGGTACTTGAGACCAGTACTGTACCGAATTATTTTCGGTACCGATTCGGTACCAACTTTTTGGCATTTTTTGTACCGGTACTTTTGGTCAGTACTACAATATCTACTATAATAATAAATCCACATTAAAAATCACAAATCCTTGATACATCATATTATTTTTTGTTCATAGGCAAAAAAATAAAAATAAAAAATACGGATATAAAACACACATCACCTTAAAATAGCTGTTGATATATTCTTCAAAACTGTAGCACCGTAAACAAAACATCCTATTTCTTTGTTGTTTGCTTGAAAAGCACAACTTTTTAACAGCTACTAAAACTAAAATATGAAGTAATAAGAGAAAACTGGAATATAATTACCGCAATAACATCTGAAAGTGAAGGTTGTTTCTTCTTCGTGTGGAGAAGATGCGACTGCCATTAACTTAGTATACTGGAAAATAAACTTTGGTCATATAAAAATATTAGAATTCAAGAGATTTTGTAACTTACAACATTCATATTAGCAGCCCATATAGCAAATTAATGTTCCCAGTTCCCTAATGTAGAAAGCGGTGCTACTAAATGAGGGGAGACATTCTCTTTAGATAACGATGCCAAATAAGCAATACTTTGTATCGTTTTCCTGAATGTTATAAAGCATACTATAAAGGTAAAGGATTACTTTTTCATACATATATAAAAACAAAATTTTTAAAAAATTAAGGAAATCTTACCAAGACCCATTTCGTCTGCAAGTATCACATGTGTTTGTTTTGACTTTAGACCATGAGAAACGCAAGAAATTCAATCCTTCAAGCTGGTACGGAAGTAGCTCACCTATAGTTACACGTAATCAAGTTTTGAGAACATCTTCTAGCTTATACATATAGCTATTAAAATTGAGAGGCTTATACATATACCCAAAAAGCTTACTTGCGGAAAATAGTTTTCAGCACTTAAATACATATTTAGAAGAGAGATTGATGAGGCAGAACAATAACTTAGGCCCTTCGAGACTACAGCCAAGAAGAAGAAAAGCTAAAACATAAACCCTAACCTTTTTATCAACTTTTTACACCATATCAAAATTATTAGATTTGATATTACATTATTTAATCATCATAATTGAAACAATACACATCTCCAACAACATCATTAACTGTCCAAGAAAGTAGTAGTTAGTTGATGGCTGGCTATTCACTTAATTTATCATAGCACTTTGAAACTCAAAAGTAAAGACATATGCTAGGAGAAGCATGATAGTCATATGCTAGCTAAGAACAACAAACACTCATGAAAACGTAAATGGTTGATATTTAAATAACATTAATTCATTAGGAGAAGCATGATAGTCATAGCTTGTAGCAATAAACGGGCCACTTGTAGTACGCCCGAAGTTGGTTCCTTCATGACACTATTACAAAAATTAAATTAACAAATAAAGTTAAATCCAATATTATCAAGTGAGTGGGAACTAAAAATAATACATAAAAAAGGTACAAAAAAGGATATTTTCGGCTGTCTTACTCTTGCCTATCTCACTTACTTGGAGTGCCCAGATCTCTCGTCAGCCTGCAAATGAACAAAACTACCGGAGTTATATTAAATAAATGTAAAAATTAAGACATAAGAAAAGGTACTTATGAATACTCTGAACCACCACCAGACTCACCCAATTCTGGAAAACCCTAACCCTATAAATCGAACGCCACAACCACCTTGTCGACAGAAAAAACTGAGCACCTAACAAATCTGAAAGAACATTCAAATATATAACAAATTAACAATCGGAATAACAAATAAAACTAACCTTATTTACACTTTGAATCAAAACTTGCTATCATAGTACCAAATAACATAAACCACATAAGATCAGGCGAAATAAAATCCCCAAAATTAAGGTAATCCACATATAAATATGTAATCAAAATCAAATACAACAAACCTAGTAAAATATTAGCAATCAAATCGAAAATATGAAATACCTCAAAAGGATTTGAAACAGGGAACATTATCGTCTCTCGAATCCTTTGGATGCTTCAAGTGCCGCCAGTTCCGATGACTCCTTCAAGAATCCATACCAAAACCTTAGAAACCGATGGTCACATTGTCTCACAATCAAGGGTTCCTAGGAAAAACCAATATTAAAAAGACATGAAACAAAAATTAACATTAGAAACTTTCATGAATCAGGTTATAAATTGAAAAAACAAACTTACCAGGTTACTTTTGACCGTAGAGAGATGAGATCTAGGTTGTTTCAATTGAAAAAAAAAGAGAACTGATTGGAGGCAAAGGATGAAAAGAAACGCTTGTGTTAATTCTAGATTTAGGGTTCTTGGTATTGCAAATTAGATCCGGTTATCGGACTGACTGGATCACAACAATCGGAGAAGCAGGATACAACTGATTTCAGATGAGATATACAAAACAAAAGAAATTATTAGTTATAAAATCTTAAATATCAAGAACGATAGTTGATCCATTGACAAAATCTAACCTTTATGACGAAGATCAGAGTCGGATTCATAGAGGAATGAATGAGAGGCAGAGAGCGATTCATTGATAACACAGGAATATGAGATTGAAATTAGGGTTTTAATGATTGATTGAAAACGTATTGGAGAAGATTTCTAACTGATTGATTGAGAATTGAGTGGTTTCCATATAAAGCATTTTGCCGCTCAAAAACCCAATTATCTGGCCAAAGAGAATAGCCACATCAAGGTCAAATGGTCAACCATTATTTTGCTTTAGTATAATAGATAAATTTTTATAAATCTTTTCTAACCTAAATGACTTTTAAATTCTTTATTATTATTGGAAATTAATATTTTGAGACCGTGGTTTAGCGGGTTTAAATCTTGAAGGGTTAATAATTCCTAACTTATTTTTTGAAATGTGTGAATTATTCGCGAATGTTGGGAGGTCTAGGATACGCAGGGGCGGGCCTATAGCTTATTAAGGGGTGGCGTCCGCTACCCCTTGGTCGGAAAAAATTTGGAAAAATTAGTGTAAATTTTGGAAAAATTTGACGTTTTTTCAATTTCGTTATGGCTTATTTATAAAACGTTACCCCTTGGTCGGAATCCTAGATCCGCCACTGAGCATACGTTGTCTTAACCGGGTCCGCGCTAAAGAGCCCC
This sequence comes from Helianthus tuberosus, assembly GCA_030545235.1. Classification (NCBI taxonomy): domain Eukaryota; kingdom Viridiplantae; phylum Streptophyta; class Magnoliopsida; order Asterales; family Asteraceae; genus Helianthus; species Helianthus tuberosus. The sequence continues at coordinate 4,539,107 of CM060357.1, read as the reverse complement.
CTCGCACAATAGACCCCGAATTTAAACCCCTCAATGAGAAACCCCTATCATCAAGACTCGAACTTGAGACCTTGAGGGGAAAACTCACCCGGGCCCACCATAAGTGGAACTTAAATACCCGTGACCACCACTAGAGAGCACTAGTTAACTTAAATAATTCCTAACTAAAATGCATTATAGAGTTACTTTACTAGTCAATCAACTCCTTGTTTAAAAGGCGTGCGCGAAGCGGTTAGGAAAACACCACATGTACTTTTGGGTCAACATTGGTCAGAGGTGGTCAAATTAGAGTTTTGTAGGAGAATGATATGTAAAAACATTCAAAGGGATGCACAAACCTTAACATACTCAAAATTAAGAATACTTTTGCGGATGAAATAAATATGGTGAAAGTGTGAAACTATCTTTCTTTTTTTCTTTTTTCCGAACAACAGCTATTTTATTAACTCATAAAATAGTAAAATCGGGGCGATAAAGGTTCTGGAAATCCCAACAAAAAGCAAAGAGATTACAAAATAACATCCCGGACATTAAACTCTCGCCACCTCTCCAAATTCAAACTATTGTAACCTGATCTGTTCTTCAGCCAGAGGAACATGTCTTCTTTGATTGCTTCCATGACGCGAGTGATAGAGACCGGGTTGCCTTCAAAAACCTGGTCGTTTCACGCCTTCCAAATCATCCAAAGGGTACCGTACACCAGACTCACCAAAGTTTCCTTCCAACCTGATGAACCATTGTATCCGTCGATCCTGTTAAGGATCTCCGGGAAATAAGTCACACCTTCAAAACCCGTAGTTTTCGTCTACCTACTGAAGTGCCACCAAATCGCTCGTTTAAATTCACATCTCTTTTTCACACATCGCACATTTCATGTCACTAACCGGCACACCTCTACGCTTAAGTGTCACTTTTGTAGCTATACTATCCAACGTTGATAACCAAAAGAATCCTACTGTTAGATCTCTTATACATACAAAGTTTTAAAGTGATGGTTTTACAATTTCGGTGAACTATTGTATACATGCAAAATGAATTATTAATTAACCATTCTTATGAAATTTAAAGATCAGTTATGAAACTCATAATAGAATCCTAAATTTCTTTAAAGAAATGAATTTTAAAGTGATGGTTTTCCATATTAAGTGGTAATGATGTCATAAACCCAAGGGTTATAAAATGGGAAGGTGGACACCAAGTTACAAAGAGATATTTGAAAGCTATATTGCGATAATTATTGTAGACTTTCTCAACTAAGATGTTTGATTCTTGTCAACCAGAAATTTCAACAAACCAACAAAGTCGGTAAATAAGTCAAACTCTACGTATCTAATTTGGAAAGTAATTAAAATATAGGTTCGGGTACTTGTAATGGACGACTTATTGGCTTTCTTATGCTTTTATTTTGCTATGCTAAACTAAGTTACAGATTCATTTTCTTGAGATCATAGTATTTTTATTCAAGTCCGTTACTTTGTAGTACGGATGTTTTCGCTAGTTGTTTCTGTTTCGTATTCTTATATAATTAGTATACATTGTAGCATGCAATAGACCTTAGATCTTGTGCTCATTATTGCATGTTCCCTTTATACTTATGTCAATATACATTTATTTCAGATATGGCTTTGTACTCTGTCACCCGAGCAATTATATGTTAAGATTTATTTCTAATATGGCTTTGTACTCTGTCATCGAATCAGCACCGTAATCAACATCATCATTAGCATCGTAATCAGCACGGTAATACCACCGCCAGCACATCCGACGGTAACATCCCACACCACCACCATCAGCACATCTCGTAATCAGCATAACACCGTAATCAGCACAACTCATGTTTTATTTTTTATTTTTTAAACAACAGATACTATTACATAACTAGCACAATTTCATTTTTTTTATTTTATAAACAACACATATTGTTATATACTAGCACAATTTCATGTTTTTGTTTTAACTTTGTAAATAGCACATACTATTATATAACTAGTAGAAAACAAGTTTATTTCCAAATAGACTTCCAATAATAACCTAAAAGGAAAAAATAGCAACACATAAGAATTACAAAAAAAAAAAAAAAAAATTACGTATAGATTTAAATCAACATAATACATTTTTCATACTACCACATTCCAACTACATAACTAGCACAATTATAAAACACTTTTTTTTTACTTTTTAAAAGTCACTTTTATAAATAAAAAAAGTATAGCAACATGGTACTCATATTAAAGATAAAAAATACTTGATTTTATGGTATTTTTTTTCTAAAAAATAATGAAGTATATAAAAGTTATTTTAGTTTAAAAAACTTGGTAGAATTGGTATTTAATGGGAAATGGCTAAATGACTAAAATGCCCCTAACTTGATAGTATTAATTATTAATTATAGGGGTTTTATTTGTAATCAATACCAACCATTGATTTAAACTATCGATGACTCAGATCTGTTCTTATGGTTCTTACTGTTTTCTCTCTTTGATCAGGATCTCAACTTCCATAATGACTAATCAATCATTTCATAATTAGATTAATTCTGAACTAGATATAAATCATAATTGTTTACATAACACTCATAATAAAATCAATTAACACAATTTTTATAAACTATAAATGATTAATAATTTAGTTCGTTAAAATTATCAAACGAAAAGAGTATGAATTGCGGTTGAGATCCTACATGCGTTTCATGCCTAACAAGTACTTTAAAAAGCTTCCTCAACAAGCTTATTCCCCTCTATATATTCATTTAATAGAGAGAAAGAGAGACAACCAGTTAGGGTTCCGGCAGCCCCACCGGTGTCGGCAATTCGTTGACCCTAGCGGTAATAATGTTGGTCTGTGGTGATTATGACGATGTCTTTGACCCCGAAAATGATGAAGTTGTTCTACGCTAATAATGGTGGCTATGACTATGTCTAGAAACCCCAGCCACCGGTGAAGTTCCGGTCACACTCCAACAACCCGATTTACTCTTGTATGCACTTTAATTATTTGTGCAGATCGACAAACTCCGAGTTAAGATTTTGCGCATAAGTGAATATGGTAATACTCTACTACAAATTTTAGTGAGAATTGTGATTGCCATCGGTGAAATAGGCTGCCGGCAGTGGTGGTTACGATGGTGGTGTTTAGAGTATTAAAAAATTCAGGATCCAAAATCCGAAATATCCGAAAATCTGTATCCGAAACTATTTTTTTTTCAAATATATATAGTATATGGGCACTATATTTAGTTTGGAATATAGTAAAAAAAATAGTAAATAGTCGAATTCGGAAATTGATTTATAAATGTTTTTGTTTTCAATGTTCGAAATTTGGAAAATCAAATATACGTTTAGTTTTAATCTTTGCAAGAAATATATTTTTTGATTTTTTTTATAAATTCGAATATTAATATTTACTATCCAAAATTTTCAGATATCTGAAAATCGGATAATTCGATCTTGAACACCTCTAGTGATGTTTGTTTTAGATACTATTGCGAATTATTATTATTATAACCAATTGCAACACTAGTGTGCGGATACGAATGGTAAGTCCCGTATTCGGGTCACCTTCCTCGTACTCTAACTTGTGTTGGTTTTCCGTATACGAATGGTAAGTCCCGTATTTGTGTTGCGGATAACTTTGAGTCACATAAGATGGTTCTGCCTCATCTATGAATACCTGGTTCAAGTCAGGCAACACGGGACGCACACCCCCGTTGTCACAATGAATTATCGGTGGATCTACAATAAGTTCGGACTTTTATCCAATGGTTTCCTGTATTGGATTTCAAGACTCAACATCTTTACTGAGCAGGTATTGATATCATAAGTTATCTCTAAAGAAGAGTTTGAATAAATACCCCTTCCAGGGTATATGCGATCGGGAGCAACCAAACTCGGCAGGATTGAAAGATTGGTGTGTGTGTATCGAGATGATCGAGCTTGAAAATTGAAAATCTACATCCCAAGGCTGTGGGATGTTCTTGGAGTTCGTGAAATATGGTTGGTGAAGAAGTATATACTCAATAAGTATTGGGAAACACTACATGTTAATGCTAAAAAGCACGACATTATACATATTCTAAGATTGGATCGGATCTGGAGTATTCGAACGCGGAATGGTGTCCTCCGCCTTTACAGGTCGCATATAATAACTACATGGACCGGCCATTGTTTGTGCGGAGCCTAATTTCTCCCGTAGTGAATTGTCGCTGTAAAAGAAAAAGACGCTATTTTTGGGTTATAAAAGACGCGATTTTTGGGTTATAGTAATATTCTTTTTCATTGGTATGTCGAGTAAAGACTTCATTCTTGTTTAAACACCATGTGTAATTTAAGACACAAGTGTAAAACACTATGTGCAAATTGGCACCTAGATTGGCTATAATGAAGTTGGTCAAGAGTCAACAACGGTTAGCTATACCCATTTTACCCCTCCACCCATTTTGCTCCATAACCCCATATGACGTGGCAACCCTAAACATGGCATTCATTCATTATCTATGATCAATGGTTCAAGTTCCTGCTTAGCATTTTTAGGGTAAAAAAACTTTTTACACTAACCCTATATATGTGTGTGTGAAATGACAAGAAAAATGAAAAAAAACCTTACCCGAAGTTTCCCATCACACATGTGGAAATGTGAGTTTCTGTATCACAAATAAAGCGTGCAAGCCCAAAATCTGCAACCTGAATATAAGAATCCAATTAATAACATAAGATGATATTTATGCTAAAAGATAAGTAAAACTACCACCTTTGGCTGAAAATTGTTGTCAAGAAGTATATTTGTAACACCACGTAAAAACGTGTCCAATTATGTATAGACACGCGTCCTAAACTCCGGATATGTGAAGGATTTAGTTTGAAGGACTAAAGTTGACAAACAGTGGAAATATGAAACCACAGGGACTAAAAGTGTCAACATGCCAAACTTGAGCCTCTGAATGACCATACGTGAAGAATATATTCTTAAACGAGTGATTAATTGGATATAAGAAGCCGTTTGTGAAAATAATCGGAAGATTATAAAACTACAAGGGTTAAACGTGTCAACATGTTAATTCTGACCTCTGAGTGACCTTTTAACGAACCCGAGGCTTCGAAATATTCAAATATACTCTCAAGAATACGTGATAAAAATTTCACGTGGTTTCGAGATTGTTAAGCGAGTTTTCAAGACTTTGGGTGAAAAGTGTCAACTGGATGAAACTTGCATTTATAGTGATATTTAACGAAACCGAGCCTAACGAAGTTTGGTTATACTTCCTTGAGCCCTTACAAACTAACTACAATGGCCTTATATGTCAAAAATGAGGTTGTATAAGGTTTTAAACGGCTAGGGACTAAAGCTGCCATGTTTGAAAGTGTTTTAACCTGGAAAACAGGCCTACACGGCCCGCGTAAGACCTTACCTGACTCTTACGCGGCCCGCCTAAAAGTCCCTAGCGCAGAAAATTCAGGACAGGTGCGGGTTTCAGCTGTTGCACCGCCTTATTCTCATTTGTATCGATCCTAGGAGCTGTTAAACGGTTTTATTAATCCACTAGGACACCTGGGGTGATCCTAGGAGGTCCCATAATAGTTGTAGATGATCTAAATACTTGGAAATCACTATATAAGGAGAACTAGTTCATGTTTCATGAACTCACATTTGCAACAACTTTCAATATAACTCATCTCTGGAACAAGCAAGCACTAGGAGAAGAATTAGAAGTGTAGAAAAGATAGCAAGGACTATTAGTAAGAGTCTTAATCCCTGCTTAGTTGTTTTAATTAGCTTAATTACCAAAAAGTCAACATATCGTCATTTAGCTTTGACTTTCAGTTTAATCACAAATGGTCCAGCCACTGACCAAAACGAAAGTGGTTATGGAACCATATTAAGGTAGGTGATTAACCCTAAAAAGGGCACCTCCTAATTATTTCGTTTGACTAGTTAATTGTCGGGTCAAACTAGTTTGACAAAAAGTCAAACTGGACAGAAAGTTTAAAAATGAATTAAATTAATAAAACAGAGGTTCTAAATTATATTTTAACATTCTAATGACTTGGTAATTAATATTAGAACATGTTTTATCAATCCTAACCTGATAATTATCAGTCTAAGGTCAGTTTATAACCGAAAGTCGCAAAAGCTTGACTTTTGCTTTAACTTTCAGTTCTGACCCGTTCGAGCTTAATTCTCCCATGTTTTAAGCTCCCATTAGGACCACATTACTCGGTAGTATAACCCTTTGGAGTTATAGTGCATGGTTCATAGTGGTTTGAATTATATGCTCTTAATCGTTAATATGCTTATAAATGCCATAAATGCCCTTTTGACCTAAAAATGAGATTTTTAGAAATGTGAGAGGACAAAAAACTTTGTTACTGATTTATAAACTTGTCCTAAAAATTTGACATTAGTTTGAGGTGTAGATTAGGAGTTATGCTCAATATCGTAATTAAGAAGCTTTTTATTAATTAAACGGCATAATTAGTATAAAGCCTATCTAAACCCAAATTTTGACACCAAACTTTTAACCACTGATGTAATATAATATTTTGGGATTTTTAAAGCTTTTTATTTATTTTTAAACCGATCATATCATAGGGTTCTAGCTTAAATTCAGTAATTTCCTATTATACCATTTTCTTGAATAAAATGAGTTTTACATCACATATTGATACCAAATCTTTTGCTACTGATTTTATATGATAAATAAAATATTTTAAGCTTTCTGGAATGATAAAATATCAGCTTTTCTTATATAACCCGAAAATCACTTAAAAACGACTTTTACGCGTTTTTAACGCATAGTATGAGCTAAAACTATTTTAAACATATAAGACTTAATACCTACTGTTGTTTTTAGTAAATTTCTATACTTTAACAGTAAGCAAAAGTTTTAAACTCAGATTTCTGAAATTGACCTTTAAAGCTTATGTGAAATTACCAAAATGCCCATTCGGTGCATGAATTGGTTATAAATGATAAATTTCACATATAGGCAACACCCTACTGATATAACTTATTAAATTAAATATTTTTACTGATTTCAAAGACCAGAACTTCAGTTTGTTATAAAATCTCTTTTATAAATATAAAATTACCAAAATGCCCTTATGGGACTTAGCTTGGTTTAAATTACTTTTTGGGCATATATGTTAACATCTTACTGATGTACTAACATATTTTAAGCATTATAACAATTAAGATCTGTATATAATTCATTTGGTTAACCATTACGCGTTTATGCGTTCGGATCAGTTTATGTGACTAGTTTACATAAAATAGCCGAAACGGGTTCAACCTTATCATTAAATCCTCAAATTCCAGAATGTGTTTAGTTTACCCATATTATACAAGTATCCAAGCTTGTCGGGTCTAAACCACATTTCATTCCGGTCTCCGCTTAATCTAGTGTTTAGAACCGTAAGGATTCTTTCTAGCTAGCCGGTCTAAGTCCTTGACTTAACTAAAGACCCGTTAGCATCCTAATCGGTTATTAAACCTTCTATACAGATTAAATAGCATCCAGTAGAAGGTACCATAAAAAAGCTTTAGGAGTATACTGCTGAGTTACCTTTCACTTTAAGCTCAGGTAAATACTTTTAACTTATTTTCCCTTATACGGGCTTGGGATATGGTATTATAATAATACCACTTGGTCGGGTATGAAATCATTTAATCGGATTGTGATTAATAAATTTACATAACCCGTTTTAAACTGTCTTGTTTGATAACATAAGCATTGGGGGTTAATTCGACCGTGTCCTGGATATCCTTGGCTCATTTCATTTGAAAATGGCCACGACCTATGCACGGGGTGTAGGCATACACCTGACAGATACACATGCTAAAATATAAACCCACATGTTGGGGATAACTCCTTTGTGGGTTCTATAAGTGGTGAGTTTGTTAATCATGACCGGCTTCCAACCGGCCCCAATTGTAAGACAAACATGTAAATCTGTATACAAGATTATATTTAAATAATTGCCCCAAGTTATAAATAAATTGTGCCATGTGCACTTAAATCAATTTTTATAAATGTTTTTCAAAAGAGTCAGTTAATTGTATTTACCAGTGTAAACTGACGTATCTTCTAAAGATTGATTGATAGGTACCTCTCGTAATAGACTGGAGCTATTAGGTGTCGTATAAGAGGATCTTGCAAATCCCTAAGAGGCCTGAAGTCTGTTATTTTCTGTTTCTTGTATTTTATTTATGATCCGCCTATGGATCTTATTACAATCCAGTCTGTATATTCTTTCGTCGAACACTCAGACTTTATGGTTTGTAATCGTTTATTCACCAAGCCTTCCGCTGTGCTATTATATTGTGTGTATTGTCAATGATGATATCAACTACGTCACGATACTCTCCGCCGGGCCCACCGGTAATATGTGGAAATATCGGGGTGTGACAGGTTGGTATCAGAGCTAACATTGAGTGAATTAAACACTAACCTTTGGTGTTTAATCTCAATGACACGATAAGCACAATCCTTAGACTTCCGAGTCTAGGCTAATGACCTAGGATTTATTCTTAACTTTCCTTTTATTATTTATATTATATTTACTTGTTTTGACAGGTTAACTGTCACACCCCGACCACGTATAACATACAAGACGTGGCGGAAAACGTCGGGGAGTGTTGTAACAGAATTAATTGTTTCATAACCATGGCATACAAAGTTGTATTTTATTTATCAACATAAGAGTTACATTGTCTTAAACAGGAAATACAAAGTTTATAACATAATTAAACAAAGTCAATCTTCATTTTAAGTCTCTAAGGCATAGGTCCGCCTTAGTGTCACGATCATCATCCTATGGAAAAGCTCCTGAAAACACATGTGAAAATAGGTACGTCAGCATAAAAATTCCTGTGAGATACATAGGTTTGTGAAAATAGGATTCATGACTTAAGTTTAAGAAATCGTTTAATAAAGTTTAGTCATGAACCTTGTAATTTGATTTGTTTTGTAAATCGTTTGAAAAACAATAAGTTCAGATGATATGTATAAATAAGAGAATAATGTATGGTTAAATGAATAACCATGTAAAATGAATTTGTATAAGATAAGTTGTTTGTAAACAATGTCTTGTGAAAGATATGTTATTTGTATAAAATGTTATATGTATAAATTGAAATGATTTAAATAACGCTATGATATGTAATATAATACAAACACTTATATATAGGAAGTACCAGCGACGTATCCACCATGCTTGTATCATATTACTCACATCTCGTTACTTAAGTCACTTAAACAAACCACCAATGTATAAAGTCTATGTTTAAACCAATAGTCAAAAGTCCTTGTATAAACCATGTCAAATGTTTATAGGTCCAAAAGTAGTCAAGTAATGTGTATCAAATGTTATGTATTGTAAGTAAAGTATTGTCACATAATCCAAATGTAGAAATGTACAAAACAAAGTATTTTGAATATATCAAAAAGTTATGTTTTGCAAAGTAATGCATGTTACATTGATACAAACATTTATGTGGTAAGTTAACGCATACATTCAAGCCTTGAGACAGTCGGATAACCCTTTCAGTCAAGGTTATCAAAAGAAATGTTTTCGGATTCAGTCATTCCTTACATCCAAACAAGCCCGAGATGTCAGGAATGGGATTTGTCAAGTCCTATGGTACCAGTACTTACTACCGAGCGGCGTAGCTAATGTTAATGAATTTATAATAGTCTCGTTTGTGCAAACCAAATGTCATAGCAAAAGTGAACATGTTATATGAAAACAATGTACTAAGTATGCTAAGTTAACATACAAAGCAGAAAGTCATGTAAATCAATGTGCTAGCATGCTATCGGTCAACATACATAGCAGAAATGTAAAGTAAAACAATGTACTAAGTATGCACACAATGGACATACATAGCATGAAATGTAATGAAATCATGTACTATAATGTACTAACAAACATAGCAGGTATATGATGTGAAAACAGGAAAGCACGAAAGTAACAAGTAGGCACATGTGTTCCACCCCAAAACAGTTTGAAAACAGTAAAAGGGGGGTTCTATGTACTCACTTGAGATTGCTCAGAAGACCTAAGATAACCACCAAGCAATGCTAGAGATCACGGATATCAAACGGCACCTAATATAGGTAACTACATTAATAAACCGGACCTAAATCGGAAGATCGGATAGAATGTGATTTAGACCCAACAAGTTTGAAGACTTGTTTAATATGGGTATTTCATACACATTCTGGATTTCTAGATAAAACCGATAAGGTTTAACCCGCTTCGGCTAATTTATGTAAACTAGTTATATAAACCGAACCGAATGCGTAATAAGCGTAACGGGTATCCGTAAGAGCCACATACAGGTTTCCTAAGTTAATATGCTTCAAATATGTTGTGACATCAGTAAGATGTCTTTCATTATGCCCGAAACGAATTTTAAACACAAACTAGGTCCCGTAGGGGTAGTTTGGTCATTTAAAAGGTTATAAAAGAGTTTAAGTATTTACCTGAGTTACAGGTCTGATGTAATCAGTAAAAATACTCAATTTAATAAGTTATATCAGTAGGGTAAAGTATATATGTGAAATTTATCAATTATAACCAAACTATGCACCGTAGGGGCATTTTGGTAATTTCACATAAGCCGTAAAGCTCAAAACTGAAGTCTGAGTTTAACAACTTTTGCTTACTGTTAAAACATTACAATTTACCAAAAAAATATCAGTAGGTATCAACCCTTGTATGTCTAAAATAGTTCTAGTACATACTAAGCGTTAAAAACGCTTAGAAAGGCGATTAGGAGCCGTTTCCGGGTTGTATACATAAAGCTGATATTTTTATTATTCCAGAAGGCTTAAAATAATTTATTTATCATTTAAGATCAGTAGCAAAAGGTTTGGAGTCGTTTAGATATGTAAAACTCATTTTATAGCCCGTAAGGGCAAAACCGACAATTACCGGATTAAGCCTACGACTATAAGTTATGCTCAGCCTAAAATTAATTAAAAATCTTCAAAAATCCCAAAATAATATATTACATCAGTGGGTAATAAGTTTGATAACAAAAAGTAGGCTTAACTAGGCTATACGCTAATTACGCCATTTAATTTACATAATGGTCAAAATGAAAGCTTTATGTAAATTAAATGGCGTAATTAGCGTATAGCCTAGTTAAGCCTACTTTTTGTTATCAAACTTATTACCCACTGATGTAATATATTATTTTGGGATTTTTGAAGATTTTTAATTAATTTTAGGCTGAGCATAACTTATAGTCGTAGGCTTAATCCGGTAATTGTCGGTTTTGCCCTTACGGGCTATAAAATGAGTTTTACATATCTAAACGACTCCAAACCTTTTGCTACTGATCTTAATGAGCATAACAAAGGTTTCTACTCTTTTACATTATCAAAAATCATGTTTTAAGGTAAAAAGGGCATAATGGTCAACATATGAGCAATTAACGGAAACATGCATATTAATTGGATAACTAATGAACCAAGGTGTATAATCACAGAGGGTTATACTAGTATGTAACCTACTCCAATTAAAGCTCTGAGGTATTTCTAAAACATGCCTAAACGGGTCAGAACTGAAAGTCAAAGTGAAAGTCAAACTATGCGACTTTCGGTTCCGAACCGGGTCTAAACAGGAAATTGTCGGGTTGAACATGTTTAGACATGTTCTTACACTAATTACCAAGTTATAATAATGATCAAACATGTTGTATATGTTCTACATTGCTAATTATGCATAAATTAGAATTTAAGTATCCTGTTGACTTTTTATTAGCAAGTTTGACCCGACTTTTGACATAGTTAGAGTGGAAATCAGGGGGAACCCTTTGGAGGGTTTATTACCCACATAATTACCAGCTTATAACTACTTTTAATTCGACTAATCACTGGACCATTAGTGATTAATCTTAAAGTCAACCGTTAATTAGACGGTTTGACTTTTAAGCTAAAACTAAGCAAAAACTAAAATAAGGAAGGTTAGGCAAACTTACAGGAGTCCTAAGCTTGATTAGGGATCACTTGGGAGAAGACTTGTGCTCCAGAAATGCTCCTGAAATGCAGAAGTGAAGTGTGAAGAACTTGTTGCAACTTATGGCCTTTTATAGTGTTTAAATCACCACAAAATGTTGACACATAGGTCTACAACTGACCACAAATCATTAACAAGTGTCCCTAGATGTTTAGGGGGTGTTTAGGGGTCAAGAAATATGAGGAGAATCGAATTTAAGTCGGTTTGAAGGCTTAACAGGCTGCTGCCTGTTTTTTCTACAACTGGGCGTCTGACGCGGCCCGCCTACGATCAGGTTAAACTTGACGCGGCCCGCGTCAGTCTTGTTTTCAGGTTAAAAGGTTTTCAAGTTGTTGCAACTTGTCCCTTGGCCCTTCGAAAGGCCAACTAAGCTTATTTCTTGCAATTTGACCCCTTCATATCTACATACAAGGGCTTCAAGACTTATACCCACTTTGCCAAGTCCCTGGACACTTCTGGTTAACCCGAAAGGTCCTAAATTTCAACGTTGACGCTTTAACCCTTTGTACACGGATTTGATCATAACTTTCTCGTACGATAACGAAACTTTATGAAATTTATATCGTGCATTATAGTGAGCATATTTAACCGTTACAAGCTTCGGGTTTGTCAAGTTTAGTCCCTGTACGCGAATTAACTTGTTTTTGCCATACCAAAGCCTTTAAAACTTATTTCTAAGTTATGTAAAGGTTATTTAAGGTATGTTAAGTATATGTTGAAGTTCCGGAGTATTTTTCGCATTAAACTGATTACGTTTACGCACCAGTTTGCGTATAAATCTCCAGAAAGCGATGTAGAGTTTGAAATTACATAAAAGTCAAAACATGAAAAATGTAAAACACAACCAAACAAACATTGGGATCAAATAACATTGTTTTATTGATGACTGAATTGTTCACAATGATAACAAGCACAGATGTTACATTAACCAATTGGAAAATGCCACCACGTGTGAGAGGCAGAGGAAAAGGACCAATGCGAGGAGGGCCATCGGGCCACGTGGGACCATCCCATCGACGTACCCCGTCGGCGACTCTCTCTAGTTCCAACTCTCGGGACCTTTGGAGTTATAACTTCGAGCCAGCGAGACATTCTGTTTCGCTGGGATCCTCACCATCCGACCCTCCATACTTTGGACAACCCATTCCCGATGAACCTCAACACTCCCAGCATTCTATGGAATCACACCATTCGAACCAATCTCACCACTCTCATCACCCCGTTTCCATTTATTCCCCAGGTCAATTCAATCCCAATGAATATGTCAACAATATTTTTGGTTTCAACCCTTTAGGGCCTCAAGATCACTTCTCCCAGGAGATTGAAATGGACGACGAACCCGACCCTGAAATGCAAACCGGAACACCGAGCCACCCCATCAGTATCTCAAGCGGTTCTTCATATCAAGGATCGTCGTACCATGGGCCCGATCCATTTAAGGAATGGTAGTAAAGGTATGAATGGGAATTCACCCCTTCATATCATAACTCTCCTGCTCAACCTCCTTTAAATGATCCACAACTTCAAGCAGTTACCCCACCACCTATACCAGTTGAGGAACCACCTCAACCGCCTCCCGAGCCTCCAAGGCGAAGGAGAAATGCTCGAATGTCTGTGCGTGGGGGACCACGATTTGTATCCCCTCATGGTTCAAGTTCTTACCCTCCTATTCCCGAGGACCCCCAAATGCGTGGACCCTCGCACGCGGTGCCAGAAGTCAATCCCCCGCCAGTTTCTCATGCACCACCGCCACCGCCAGTGGGTTTTGACAACCCGATACCAACATACCCAGGTTCGTCTGGGTATAACCCATCTGGGTATCCAACCACTGCGGAATATGGAGCCCATGACCCATACCTCACTGCAGCGCAATGCAATGCACTTTATCCTTCTTCTTACCCACCAGTTTACCTAACTGGATATCCGGTGCAAGGGTATCAATACCCACCATACCATCAACCTCCTCCTCCTCCCCAACAGGAGCAAACTCAAGAGATTCTGCAGAGGTTAGACCGAGTTGAACGTGAAGCCGATGAAACTAAGAAGAAACATAATGGCTTTCTCAAGGGCCTTGCGAGCCTCATTAAGGGCAAGAAGAAATAGGAAGTTGTTATTTTATTTTGTATTGTCTTTTAATCAAGTCCCTGCGAGGACATTATTTTATTTTCTATACCAAGTCCATGCGTGGACTTATTTTCTGTTTCCGTAGCCCCTGCGTGGGCAGTATGTTGTTTCAAGTCCCGTTTAGGGCATCGTTGTACTAGTTTCGTGATTTAATGAAGTTATTTTTGATTTTCAAATATGTATTTTATTACATCATCATTGCTATATCATTTCAAATTTAAATTAATCTACCACAGGAATTCTTAGAGGTATAACCTAGCCATAAATATTAATGGCTATGATGGTATAACCTTTTTAAGAAAATAACTCCCTGTTAACATCTGAAAACATGTTAACATTCTCGGTTGTGCGGTACGGAAAACCACACAAGCTTCCAAATGTACTTGGATTTTCCCAAGTCACTGTCATAGCCTATATAATTTATATGAATCATGGCTAATAAACATCAATATGATGTATACACCTAAAACATCCATTGGAGATGTACGCTTACAAACAAAGGTGTAATAATGACAATGACAGTTCTATTTTATAAACTTCTTGTCAATAAGGCGATGAACTATGTTCAAACCTTAAAAGATCGCTGATCCAAGAGATCATTGGTCACATTCTAATCGTCCCTGTGACAAAGCCTTTTGTGCTATCTAAATGTCCTTCGAGACGAGCCTTGTACTAAATTAAAAATGTCTTTCATGACATTGATAGTTGTGATTTATATTCCACTGTCTAATAAAATATAAAGAATTATATCTCATTGATTATTATTATTTTCTTAAAGTGGTCTATATGGTTTAATAATACCATGACCATCTAATCATCAATATGATGATTTATTGCATAATTTAAATATACCATTATTGTCTAATATAGTACCCAAATCATGGCTGGATCTGATGAAGTAAACAGTCATCCATGGGAAGGAAACAATAATGTGTAACACCTCGAAAATTCGCGTCATATAATGTAATTGACACGTGTCATAGGTTTGAACGTGAGAACGAATGTTCTAGAAGGACTATAGTTGACAAACCTGGAAAGTATGTGAAAATAAGGGTTCAAATTTGTTAACAAGGGATAAATATACTTTACAATAACCCTACATGATGTTTATACCTTTAAACGAATAAATCATGGATCATACGAAGCTAAAAATGAAAGAAAGTGATTACAAACTACAGGGGTTAAATGTGTCAACATGTTTAAAGTATACATCTGAGTGACCTTTTAGCAAACTCGAAGCTTTGTAACGGTTAATTATGCTCACTAGAATGCACGATATAAATTTCATAAAGTTTCGTTATCATATGAGAAAGTTATGATCAAATTCGTACATGAGGGTTAAAGCGTAAACGTTGAAACTTATGACTTTTCGGGTAATAACAAAGTGACCAAGGACTTAACAAAGTAGGTATGAGTCTTGGAGCCCTTATATGTCAATTTGGAGGGCTCATAATGCAATTTATACAGCGCATGACCCTTCGAAAGAGCCAAGAGCCAAGATACAATAATGGAAAGATTTGAAATCTGACGACAGGATTCAGGCGGGCCGCATAAAGCTTAACAAGACTTTACGCGGGCCGCGTCAGACGCCCAGATGCAGAAACTTTAGACAGCAGCCTGTTTTCACGCTATAACCGACCCAAAACAGATATTTTCACTACATGGGCGACCCCTAAACAGTCCTAGGCACTTAGGGACACCTGTGGACGATCCATGATCAGTTATAGCACTTGTTGTCAATGATCTAAGGTGATTAAGGCACTATAAAAGGGCCTTGTGTTGCAACTTTGTAACCACACCTTCCATCTGCATTTCTGATCATTTCTGGATCTCCAAAGCAGACTCAAGTGATCACTAATCATGCATAGGACTTCTGTAAGTATGCTTAACCTTTCTTAGTTGAGTTTTTACTTAGTTTTAGCTTAAAAGTCAAACCGTCGTAATTAACGGTTGACTTCGCGATTAATCATTAATGGTCTAGTGATTAGTCGAATTGAAAGTAGTTATAAGTTGGTAATTATGTGGGCAATAAACCCTTAAAAGGGCACCCTCTGATTCCCACTCTAACTAGGTCAAATGTCGGGTCAAACTTGTTATTAAAAAGTCAACAGAATGCTTATCTTCCAATTTATGCATAATTAGCAATGTAGAACACATACAACCTATTTGATCATTAATATAACTTGGTAATTAGTGTAAGAACATGTCTAAACATGTTCAACCCGAAAATTTTCAGTAGAGACCCGGTTCGGAACCGAAAGTCGCATAATTTGACTTTTGCTTTGACTTTCAGTTCTGACCCGTTTAAGCATGTTTTAGAAATGCCTTAGAGCTTTAATTGGACTAGGTTACATGCTAGTATTACCCTCTGTGATTATACACCTTGGTTCATTAGTTATCCAATTAATATGCATGATTCCGTTAATTGCTCATATGTTGACCATTATGCCCTTTTCACCATAAAATGTGATTTTTAAAAATGTAAAAGAGTAGAAACCTTAGTTACTAATTTATAAACGTGTACCCAAAATTTGACATCAGTTTGAGGTGTAAATTGAGAGTTATGCTCATTAGCGTAATTAGAAAGCTTTTTAGCGACTAAACGGCATAATTAGTATATAGCCTATTTAAACCCACTTTTTGATATCAAACTTTTTACCACTGATGTAATATATTATTTTGGGATTTTTGAAGATTTTTATTTAATTTTAGGCTGAGCATAACTTAGAGTTATAAGCTTGAGTCGGTAAATGTCGGTTTTGCCCTTTTGGGCTATAAAATGAGTTTTACATATCTTTTTGACCCCAAACCTTTTGCTACTGATTTTATATGATAAATAAATTATTTTAAACCTTCTGGAATAATAAAAATATCAGCTTTCTATATAGAACCCGGAAACGGCTCCTAATAGGGGTGAGCAAGTTTAGGTTCGGACCGAAAATAACCGAGAACCGAACCGAAAATATACCCAACCCGACTCGAACCGAACCCAAGTATCTAGGTATTTAGATCGGTTCTATTTTTCATATAAAATAGGGTCGGGCCGGGTCGGTTCTCGGTTCTTTTCATGGTGAAACCCGACTTGGACCTATGGACCAGAACCGACCCTATATTTAGGGTAGTGAATTGGTTCTGTATTTTATGTTTGATCGGTTCTCGGGTCGGGTCGGGTAATTGTCGGGTAGGGTCGGGTTTTTCCTTTTGCTCACCTCTAGCTCCTAATCGCCTTTTTAAGCGTTTTAATGCATAGTATGTACTAAAACTATTTTAAACATACAAGGGTTGATACCTACTGATATTTTAGGTAAATTATAATATTTTAACAGTAAGAAAAAGTTGTTTAACTCAGACTTCAGTTTTGAGCTTTTCGGCTTATGTGAAATTACCAAAATGCCCCTACGGTGCATAGTTTGGTTATAATTGATAAATTTCACATATATGCATTACCCTACTGTCATAACTTATTAAATAAAGTATTTTTGCTGACTATATAAGATATCTTACTGATGTCACAACATAATTGAGGCATATTAACTTAGGAAACCTGTATATGGCTCTTACGGTTACCCGTTACGCTCTTGCGCGTTCGGTTCGGTTTATGTAACTAGTTTGCATAAATTAGCCGAAACGGGTCAAACCTTATCGTTTTTATCTAAAAATCCAGAATGTGTATAATATACCCATATTAAGCAAGTCTTCAAAGTTGTCGGGTCTAAATCACATTCTATTCTGGTCTTCGCTTAATCGTGCGTACGAACCGTATCTTTAAAACTAACCGGTCTAAGTTTAGGCTTAATTAAAGACCCGTTAGGATTCTAATAGGTTATTATAAACCTTCGTTCCAGAATAGGAGGACCAGTAAAAGCTACTTGCATTTGCTGTTTGTGAATTATACTTGCAAAGGTAAATTCTTTTAACTTATTTTCCCTTATACGGGCTTGGGGTACGTTATATAAAATACCGCTTGGTCGGGCATTCGACCTTAATCGTTTGGTGGTTAAGTATTATCGAGATGGCCCTTTTAAATATGTTTTGTTTGCTTAACGCCTTTGGGGGGTTAATGACCATGTCCCGGATATCCTTGGCATCATTTTACGAAATGGCCACGACCTAAGCGCGGAGTGTAGGCGTACACTCGTCAGTGCATAAATAAATTATGTGGTGTGTCTATTGATCTTTAACCCGGCACGAACCGGGCTACTAAACGCATAAGGAACATGTAATCCTTTTACAAGTTTATATATTTAAATAATTATCCCAAGTTATAAAATGTTTGTGCCATGTGCATCCAAATCAATTTTTAATCATTTTTAAAATGAGTCGGTTAATTGTATTTACCAGTGTAAACTGACGTATTTTCCCAAAAAGATTAAATGCAGGTACTACTCGTATTAAGCTGGATTTCTCTTTAGCATCAATAAGAGTCTCGCAAGCTTAAGATGCCTAAAGTCTGTTGAACTACTGTTTCCATTTTATTTCGTTCCACCTGTGGATAAACTTTCGACTGTTGTGATACATGATATTACAATATTTTATTCGGTTGAAATATATCTTTTACTTGCTTCCGCTGTGCATATTAAATATTGTGTTGTTTGACTGTAATGTTGCCAACCACGTCACGATACTCCCCCACCGGGCCCACCTGTCAAACGTGGAAATAACGGGGTGTGACATAATGAGACCAAGATAAATCTTACAAACGCTGAACTGCAAGCTGTGATTGACACCGCGGTTGCTCAAGCGGTTGATAAGATATTCAAGGAAGCGAGTAAGGTTCTGTCCAAAACTCACTCAAAACCCTTATCACAGTCACATGCATCAAAAAGGGATGAATCTCAGCATTCATCCAACCAAAGATCTTTGTCTCATAAAGTGGTGGTAAACCAGGCTCCTAAGTACAAAAAGAGTTGTACTTATAAGTACTTCGTCTCCTGTAAACCGAGGGATTTTACAGGAGAAAAGGGAGCAATTGACTGCATGAAATGGTTAGACGGAATGGAAACTGTGATTGGCATCAGTGGATGTGCTAAGGAAGACATAGTCATGTTTGTGTCTCAATCTTTTAAGGGTGATGCCCTCACTTGGTGGAAAGCATTAGTACAGTCCACTGGAAAGGTTCATTTGTATAACCTTTCGTGGAGCAAGTTTGTGGATCTCGTAAAAGGTACGTATTGTCCTCAGCATGAAGTTGAGAGGATTGAAACTGACTTCCTCACCTTGGTGATGAAGGATTTAGACTGTAGGTCTTATGTGACTAGTTTCAACTCGATGCCAAGGCTTGTACCATATTTAGTCACTCCTAAACCCAAACGCATTGCGCGTTTCATCGGAGGTTTAGCTCATGAAGTGAAAGGAAACGTCAAGTCTTCTAAGCCTACTACGTATAGATCTGCTGTGGATCTATCTTTGTCTCTTACTCTTCATATTGTGAGGAGTAGAGCCAAGAGAACTACCGATGACGGGAAGAGGAAGAGGGAGGAAGACAAGTCCTCTCAATCAAACAAAAAGATCAAAGGGAACTTTGGTTTTAAGAAAGGGCAGTCGAATGACAAACCCAGGCGCAAGACCTGCAACAAAAGGCACTTTGGAAAGTGCAACCAATACCCACAAGCTAAACCATGTGGGATTTGCAAAAAGAAAGGGCACAAATCTGTTGAGTGCCGAAATATCAAAGATGCAACATGCTATGGTTGCAATGAAAAGGTGCACATCAAGACAAATTGCCCCAAGAATACTAAGAAGCCCGAAGAGGGGAAGAAAACCAACGTAAGAGTTTTCCAGATGAATGCAAGGGAAGCGGTGAATGACGAGAACGTCATAACAGGTACCTTCCTCATCAATAATAATTATGCTAGAGTCTTATTTGATTCAGGTGCTGATAAGTTTTTTGTAGACCATAAGTTTTGTAAGTTACTGAATCTGCCTATTAAGACTCTAGACATAAAATATGAGGTAGAGCTTGCTGATGGTACTTTAGAAATAGCTTCAACTCTTCTTGATGGATGCTTCATATCCATTAAGAATCATTCTATCCCGCTATCCCGCTTGCCAATGAAATTGGCTGGGTTTGATATAGTTTTGGGCATGGATTGGTTATCGCATAACCAAGCCCAAATTGCCTGTGATAAAAAGCTAGTTATTATTAAAACCCCTTCTGGAGAATCTGTCACTATCCATGGAGACACACAGTACGGGTTGCCCAGCAATGTGACCATTCTCAAAGTATCAAGGTGTTTGAAGAAGGGATGCGTCATTTACATGGCACAAGTGTCAGTAAACGATTTGAAGACATTCTTATTATCTCTGAGTATCCTAATGTCTTTCCTGATGATTTACCTAGATTACCTCCAAAGAGGCAAGTTGAATTCAGGATAGACATTCTCCCAGGATCTGCACCCATTGCGCGAGCTCCTTATCGTTTAGCGCCCACTGAAATGAAAGAGCTCAGGACCCAATTGGATGACCTACTAGAGAAAGGTTTCATTCAACCCAGCTCTTTACCTTGGGGAGCTCCAATATTGTTTGTGAAAAAGAAGGATGGATCAATGCGCTTATGCATTGATTACCGTGAACTAAACAAGATAACGATAAAAAATCGATATCCCTTACCCAGGATCGACGACTTATTTGATCAGCTCCAAGGGGCAAGTTTCTTTTCAAAGATTGATTTGAGGTCTGGATATCATCAACTTAAGGTCCGAACTGAAGATGTGCCTAAAACGGTGTTCAGAACAAGGTATGGACATTACGAATTTTTAGTGATGCCTTTTGGGCTCACTAATGCGCCAGCAGCATTCATGGACGTCATGAATAGAGTCTGCAAACCCTACTTAGATAAGTTTGTCATCGTCTTCATAGATGACATACTCATCTATTCTCGTAGCCAAGTTGATCACGAGAAGCACCTTCGATATATCTTAGAATTGCTTCGACAGGAGAAGTTGTATGCTAAATTCTCCAAATGCGAATTCTGGCTTCGTGAAGTCCAATTCCTTGGACATGTTGTTAATGAACATGGCATTCAAGTAGATCCCACCAAGATAGAAGCCGTTATGAATTGGGAAGCACCGAAGACGCCAACAGAAATTCGCAGCTTTCTGGGTCTAGCTGGATATTATAGAAGATTCATTGAGAACTTCTCAAGAATAGTTGTACCATTGACTTCTTTGACCCGTAAGAATGTAAAATTTGAGTGGGGTCCAAAACAACGAGAATCCTTTGAGATTCTTAAGCAGAAATTGAGCAATGCTCCAGTGTTGACATTGCTCGAAGGAACCAAAGAGTTTGTCATTTACTGTGATGCATCACACACCGGTATGGGTTGTGTATTTATGCAAAAAGGCAAGGTGATTGCCTATGCATCACGACAACTAAAGGTGCATGAAAAGAATTACACTACACACGACTTAGAGTTGGGTGCCGTTGTATTTGCACTAAAGTTATGGAGACACTACTTGTATGGAATAAAGTGTGTGATCTATTCGGATCACAAAAGTCTTCAATACTTATTTAATAAAAAAGAGCTCAATAGGAGACAGCGCCGCTGGATGGAAACTTTAAATGATTACGATTGTGAAATTCACTATCATCCCGACAAGGCGAATGTAGTCGCCGATGCCTTAAGCCGAAAAGAGAGAGTTAAACCTATCAGGATTAATGCTAAGAGCATTAAACTGAAGAATAGCCTGAGTGAAAGGCTATTAGCTGCATAGAAAGATGCTGTTTTGGAAGTTAACCTTCCAGATGAAAAGTTAGGTGTAACTGCTGAACAGTTAACACCTGGCAAGGATGGAATTCTCAGACTGAATGGAAGAATCTGGGTTCCCATTCAAGGAGGACTTCGAGATGTAATTCTCCAGGAAGCTCACAACTCCAAATATTCAGTTCACCCTGGAGGTGACAAGATGTATCAGGATTTGAAAGCTAATTATTGGTGGATAGGTTTGAAGAAATCTATTGCCACCCATGTAGCTAAGTGCTTGAACTGTGCTCAGATTAAAGCTGAACATCAAAAGCCATCAGGTCTGCTTCAACAGCCAGAACTTCCCACATGGAAATGGGAAATGGTAACTATGGACTTTATAACCAAGTTACCTAAAACAAAGCACGGAAATGATACCATATGGGTTATAGTTGATAGACTGACTAAGTCAGCACATTTCTTACCCATCAAGGAGACTCATAGCTCCGACAAGTTAGCCCCAGTTATACATGGATAAGATTGTATCTCTTCACGGAGTGCCGGTGTCTATTATATCTGATAGAGATACTAGATACACCTCACACTTTTGGAAAAGCTTCCAACAATCTTTGGGCACACGTTTGAATTTTAGTACTGCTTACCATCCTCGGACAGATGGGCAGAGCGAGCGTATGATTCAAACGTTGGAAGACATGCTTCGTGCATGTGTTATTGATTTAGGAGGTAGTTGGGATGATCATCTACCCTTGATTGAGTTCTCCTATAACACTAGCTACCATACTAGTATTCAGGCTGCGCCTTTTGAGGCATTATATGGTAGGAAATGCAGAACGCCGGTTTGTTGGACAGAAGTGGGTGAAGCTCAGTTATCGGGACCTGATATAGTCCTTGAAACGATGGAAAAGATTGTCCAGATTCGTGATCGCCTCAAAGCTGCCAGGGATAGGCAGAAAAGTTATGCTGACAAGAGGCGAAAACCTCTAAAGTTTGAGGTCGGTGATAAAGTCTTACTAAAAGTATCACCCTGGAAAGGTGTGATGCGTTTTGGTAAGAAGGGCAAGCTAAGCCCTAGATATATCGGACCATTCGATATTATCGAATGTGTCGGCAGTGTAGCTTATAAGCTAAACTTGCCTGAGGAGCTCAGCGGAATTCATAATGTGTTTCACATCTGTAATATCAAGAAATGCTTAGCTGATGAATCACTAGCTATATCTCATAAAGATGTACAAATTGATGAAAGCCTGAGGTTTGTTGAAAGACCTATATCGATCGAGGATCGTCTGGTTAAAAAGCTCCGAAGAAAGCATGTGCCTATAGTGAAGGTCAAGTGAGATGCCCGTAGAGGTCCCGAATATACGTGGGAAGTTGAGTCCACTATGCGACAGAAGTACCCTCACTTATTCCAGTAAATCTCGGGGTCGAGATTTCAAGGGGTGAGGATGTAACACCACGTAAAAACGTGTCCAATTATGTATAGACATGCGTCCTAAACTCTGGATATGTGAAGGATTTAGTTTGAAGGACTAAAGTTGACAAACAGTGGAAATATGAAACCACAGGGACTAAAAGTGTCAACATGCCAAACTTGAGCCTCTGAATGACCATACGTGAAGAATATATTCTTAAACGAGTGATTAATTGGATATAAGAAGCCGTTTGTGAAAATAATCGGAAGATTATAAAACTACAAGGGTTAAACGTGTCAACATGTTAATTCTGACCTCTGAGTGACCTTTTAATGAACTCGAGGCTTCAAAATATTCAAATATACTCTCAAGAATACGTGATAAAAATTTCACGTGGTTTCGAGATCGTTAAGCGAGTTTTCAAGACTTTGGGTGAAAAGTGTCAACTGGATGAAACTTGCATCTATAGTGATATTTAACAAAACCGAGCCTAATGAAGTTTGGTTATACTTCCTTGAGCCCCTACAAACTAACTACAAGGGCTTTATATGTCAAAAATGAGGTTGTATAAGGTTTTAAACGGCCAGGGACTAAAGCTGCCATGTTTGAAAGTGTTTTAACCTGGAAAACAGGCCTACGCGGCCCGCCTAAAAGTCCCCATCGCAGAAAATTTAGGACAAGTGCGGGTTTCAGCTGTTGCACCGCCTTATTCTCATTAATATCGATCCTAGGGGCTGTTAAACGGTTTTATTAATCCACCAGGACACCTGGGGTGATCCTAGGAGGTCCCATAACAGTTGTAGATGATCTAAATACTTGGAAATCACTATATAAGGAGAACTAGTTCATGTTTCATGAACTCACATTTGCAACAACTTTCAATATAACTCATCTCTGGAGCAAGCAAGCACTAGGAGAAGAATTAGAAGTGTAGAAAAGATAGCAAGGACCATTAGTAAGAGTCTTAATCCCTGCTTAGTTGTTTTAATTAGCTTAATTACCGAAAAGTCAACATATCGTAATTTAGCTTTGACTTTTGGTTTAATCACAAATGGTCCAACCACTGACCAAAACGAAAGTGGTTATGGAACCATATTAAGGTAGGTGATTAACCCTAAAAAGGGCACCTCCTAATTATTTCGTTTGGCTAGTTAATTGTCGGGTCAAACTAGTTTGACAAAAAGTCAAACTGGACAGAAAGTTTAAAAACGAATTAAATTAATAAAACAGAGGTTCTAAATTATATTTTAACATTCTAATGACTTGGTAATTAATATTAGAACAATTTTTATCAATCCTAACATGACAATTATCAGTCTAAGGTCAGTTTATAACCGAAAGTCGCAAAAGCTTGACTTTTGCTTTGACTTTCAGTTCTGACCCGTTCGAGCTTAATTCTCCCATTTTTAAGCTCCCATTAGGACCACATTACTCAGTAGTATAACCCTCAGGAGTTATAGTGCATGGTTCATAGTGGTTTGAATTATATGCTCTTGATCGTGAATATGCTTATAAATGCCATAAATGCCCTTTTGACCTAAAAATGTGATTTTTAGAAATGTGAGAGGACAAAAACCTTTGTTACTGATTTATAAACTTGTCCTAAAAATTTGACATCAGTTTGAGGTGTAGATTAGGAGTTATGCTCAATATCGTAATTAAGAAGCTTTTTATTAATTAAATGGCATAATTAGTATAAAGCCTATCTAAACCCAAATTTTGACACCAAACTTTTAACCACTGATGTAATATAATATTTTGGGATTTTTGAAGATTTTTATTTATTTTTAAACCGATCATATCAAAGGGTTCTAGCTTAAATTCGGTAATTTCCGGTCATACCCTTTTCTTGAATAAAATGAGTTTTACATCACATATTGATACCAAATCTTTTGCTACTGATTTTATATGATAAATAAAATATTTTAAGCTTTCTGGAATGATAAAAATATCAGCTTTTCTTATATAACCCGAAAATCGCTTAAAAGCGACTTTTACGCGTTTTTAACGCATAGTATGAGCTAAAACTATTTTAAACATATAACACTTAATACCTACTGATGTTTTTAGTAAATTTCTATACTTTAACAGTAAGCAAAAGTTTTAAACTCCGATTTCCAAAATTGACCTTTAAAGCTTATGTGAAATTACCACAATGCCCCTTCGGTGCATGAATTGGTTATAAATGATAAATTTCACATATATGAAACACCCTACTGATATAACTTATTAAATTAAATATTTTTACTGATTTCAAAGGACCAGAACTTCAGTTTGTTATAATATCTCTTTTATAAACATAAAAATTACCAAAATGCCCTTGTGGGACTTAGCTTGGTTTAAATTATTTTTTGGGCATATATGTTAACATCTTACTGATGTACTAACATATTTTATGAATAATAACAATTAAGACGTGTATATAATTCATTTGGTTAACCGTTACACGTTTATGCGTTCGGATCGGTTTATGTGACTAGTTTACATAAAATAGCCGAAACGGGTTCAACCTTATCATTAAATCCTCAAATTCCAGAATGTGTTTAGTTTACCCATATTATACAAGTATCCAAGCTTGTCGGGTCTAAACCACATTTCATTCCGGTCTTCGCTTAATCTAGTGTTTAGAACCGTAAGGATTCTTTCTAGCTAGCCGGTCTAAGTCCTTGACTTAATTAAAGACCCGTTAGCATCCTAATAGGTTATTAAACCTTCTATATAGATTAAATAGCATCCAGTAGAAGGTACCATCAAAAAGCTTTAGGATTATATTGCTGAGTTACCTTTCACTTTAAGCTCAGGTAAATAGTTTTAACTTATTTTCCCTTAAACGGGCTTGGGATATGGTATTATAATAATACCACTTGGTCGGGTATGAAATCATTTAATCGGATTGTGATTAATAAATTTACATAACCCGTTTTAATCTGTCTTGTTTGATAACATAAGCATTGGGGGTTAATTCAACCGTGTCCTGGATACCCTCGGCTCATTTCATTTGAAAATGGCCACGACCTATGCACGGGGTGTAGGCATACACCTGACAGATGCAAATGCTAAAATATAAACCCACATGTTGGGGATAACTCCTTTGTGGGTTCTATAAGTGGTGAGTTGGTTAATCATGACCGGCTTCCAACCAGCCCCATTTGTAAGACAAACATGTAAATCTGTATACAAGATTATATTTAAATAATTGTCCCAAGTTATAAATAAATTGTGCCATGTGCACTTAAATTATTTTTTATAAATGTTTTTCAAAAGAGTCAATTAATTGTATTTACCAGTGTAAACTGATGTATCTTCTAAAGATTGATTGACAGGCACCTCTCGTAATAGACTGGAGCTATTAGGTGTCGTATAAGA
This sequence comes from Helianthus tuberosus, assembly GCA_030545235.1. Lineage (NCBI taxonomy): Eukaryota > Viridiplantae > Streptophyta > Magnoliopsida > Asterales > Asteraceae > Helianthus > Helianthus tuberosus. The sequence continues at coordinate 4,512,486 of CM060357.1, read as the reverse complement.
GGATCTTGCAAATCCCTAAGAGGCCTGAAGTCTGTTATTTTCTGTTTCTTGTATTTTATTTATGATCCGTCTGTGGATCTTACTACAATCCAGTCTGTATATTCTTTCGTCGAACACTCAGACTTTATGGTTTGTAATAGTTTATTCACCAAGCCTTCTGTTGTGCTATTATATTGTGTGTATTGTCAATGATGATATCAACTACGTCACGATACTCCCCGCCGGGCCCACCGGTAATATGTGAAAATATCGGGGTGTGACAATATTGGCACTCTTGACATCTCGATGAACAATCCTAGGTTGACCTGCAATGTTAAAAGTAAGTTCCAACAGTTTCCAGAACTAAATATCTTGACAGTTTAATAGCAATAGAAAAAAAATAGTTACTAATTGACAACTCACAATCCTCATGTAAATGTATACGCCAACCCTTTAGCTTATCCAATAGCTATTTTCATCCTTGTAGTCCAGCCTAAGGGATCATTTCCATTCTCTGCCACATCACAATATCACATGAAATGAGCTGTTTGGTGTAAATTAAAGGCAAGGTTCATATGGAACATTAATATACCATTTTATATCTCTGAGTTATTTAAGGAAAATGTACACATCTATACTTAATAAGGTTCAACATGTTTTAGATTAAATATGGCTTCTTTATTGACTTAGGGGCATTTTTGTCATTTTCAATTACTTTTTACATGATTCTTGCAAAAAGTGGCATAACAACAACCATACCCGGTAAAATCCCAACCATAGCAAAGCAATTGGTAAGGTCTATGGAGGATGGGATCATAGTTGTCAATAGCGAATAGCAAACGATAGCGACACCCAACCTATACGCTACATAGCGATAGTATGTTTGAGACTCCTAAGAAACCACAGACACCTCTTGTAAGCATTTAATGTCATATACAATATTATCCCTAATTATAAAACTTGTAACCCTAACCTCCTTAGCTTATTAAAACTAACATATTCCTCAATTAGGAGGTGCCCTTTTTAGAGTTAATCACCTATCCAGCGTAGAGCTGCAATGGCCCCTTCATTGCCAGAGAATTCTATTGGTTTGCAGGACCAGAATTCTTTGTAAGAACAACCATAAGACATGGTTCTTCTTCTTTTTGGAATTGGCATTTGAAAAATGGGTCCATTGTGCACGCTGTGACTAAGTTCGGTATGGGTTCGCTTACTCCCATTATCACTTTATTATTATTTTCCGCGTCCCTAACATTTTGGATGATAGCTGGCATAGCATCTCTAATTCCTTGGGTTCCAATGTGTCGAATTTCACTGTTATTTATTTGATTTTCATTATTCTGGTTTTCCTGATTTGCTATGTTGGCCATCTGGATTATAAACATTTACCAAGTATTAATATCTCAACACAATATCTAATGCAAACAATTACACAACAACCATATTGATCCAAAATCGTCGAACATTGCGACTTTACTCTATTTTATATTATGCATCTATATCTATTACAAATACAACTGGAATTAAAAATTACAATACTAGTATGCATCACTAACCATAAGATGGTCCATAATATATATATATATACACACATATATATATAGGGGACCGCTAAAATGAAAACCACCCCCAGTTGTAAGAACCATGAGAACTTTTTGATCCGAGGCAAGTTTTTTAAAATTTTTTTTTCATAAACGTAGCTGCGTGTATTATAAACACATTTGTAAAAAAAATTCAAAAAAAAATGTCGTGTGTGTAGTTTTAAGCCCCACAAGTTTGTGTTTACGGGTACCGTAATTTAAAATTTACGGTACCCGTAAACACAAACTTGTGGTGCTCAAAACTACACACACGACATTTTTTTTGAATTTTTTTTTACAAATGTGTTTATAATACACGCATCTACGTTTATGAAAAAATTTTTTGGTCCACCTCGCCCCGTACGGTGTAGTTCTCACGGTTCTTACAACTGGATGTGGTTTTCTTTTTTGCGGTCCCCTATATATATATATATTCAAACATACACACACACACACACACATATATATATATTTATTATTATTATAAATTATTACTATTATTACTGATAGGGGTTCATCCAAAACTGCATATCGCCCGTCGTATTTCCAGACGAGACGTTTCCCTATCTGTCTCATCCTCTCACTTCCTTCTAATATCTCCTCACTAAAGGTTCGGAGTTCTTGCACATTCTCAATGCTCATGGGTGGTGCGGGTGCTAGTATGGGGTCTGGGTATTGTGGCATATGTTCTTCCTGAGGGTATGGATTCACTAGAATCTCCCTGATATATTGGTCATTATCATAATATGGGTCTAGGGGATCCAAGTCGGGATAGGGTCCTACTAGGTCTTGCACGGGCTCCTCTATTGGGATTGGGTAACGTTGCTGGTAATCCCTGTGGTCGTCAAACCATGGGTCGTAGTCTGGAGGATGGGGTGCTGGTACCCTAGGAATCTCAACTGGGTCATAGGCAGGATATTGTGGCTGGTCTGCTGGGTTTAGTTTGATGTCCATGGGTTGTGTGGGGAATAGTGGTAAAGGCTGGGGTGCTATGAGTTGTTCTAGATTAGGGTTGGCAGCGGTAGTAGCTAATATGTGGAAATTAGCTAGTCTCCTATTGAGGATATCATGGGTTTGAGCATTCATTTCTCTATTGGCCGCTGCTAAGGCCCGCTGTTGTTGAAATTTTCTCATCCTCTTTCTACGTTCATGAGCTCCTCTGCTGAACCATCCTCTCTTCTTAGGAGGGAATGGCTCCTCAGACTGTGCTTCGAAAATGAAAATCCCTTCTTCGGTATCAGCCGAATACCCCGAGGGGGTAGGCTGTGAAGAGGTGCCTTCGTCCCTAGGTGAACCGGACAGTTGACGGTAAGCGTCCGAAGGTCCTTGGTCACTCATACTGTAAACTAACAAGTTGTCAAATAACACAAAATAATAATCTATACGTATGCACATAGTCTGATTGATTATTTCCTAAAAAATTGATAATTTAAGTGTCAGTAGAACATCTCTTTGGCTGAAATTAGTGGCTGTAGCTCTGATACCACTCTCTGTCGCAACCCCCGGCCCCTATCTCCTGGGATCGGGCGGACGCGAACTCAGATTAGGTGGTATCATGGTTTCTCATTATTTGGCAGCGGAATTTACATCAGGACCGTAGTTAGGAAATATTTTATCAGAGTAAAATACCACATTTTTATATTAATAAACACATGGGTAAACCCAAGTTTCTATTACAAACATGTTTATAGGGATAAACCCTAATTTATTGAATTTAAAACATCGTCTTTATTTAGGTAACTTTTATAGCCACAATTTTTCCAAGCCTTCAGTGCTCTCCAGCTGGCTTCTAATTGGCTTTCACATTTTGTTACCTGAAACGCATTTTAAAAACATTTGTCAGTGGGAAATACTGGTGAGTGAATCCCAGTTTAATCAAGAAGCATTTTATCCTTTAACAGTATTGAGAGTGATTACAATGTTTATATTTACACAATTACTCATTCAGTACTGTCAATCCATGACTGGTGGGTCATATTACTCATTGGCTATCTCGTTGTCCAATGGTAACGTGTTCCACATTTTGTATACAAAACCCCAACATACCGGCAAGAATTGAAGAACTACAAAGACTCAATTACTGCTGATCACATTGTAAATTATTTAAGGTTTTGTAAAAACAGTTGGTAAAAAGGTTTACAAAAAGGAGATTACTCACATTGCTACTTTAGGGTTTTCCTTGGTGTTTTCCTGGTTATAATCTATTAATTAAACAATGCAAACGCGTTAGTATAATAACCCAAAATTTACATTAGTTATACCCTCCCCGAGACAGAACTCCAATGACTACGTCGGGCAGAACCTCGACAGCCGTTACGGAGTGCTAGAATAATCGGGAAGCGTATCTAATACGTAACCGGGGGTTATAATACTTACATCAAGGCAAAGCTTCACTACTTTAGTGGGTATAATACCCGATTATAACTTCTACACAATAGAAAATAGAGAGAGAATTCGAAATTGGTGTGATTTGTGAACTGAGGCCGATGACCTTTATTTATAGTGCTGAATTTTGAGTTTGTCGCGCCCCGCGAAAGATGAGGAAGGGGTTTATGCGGGCCGCGAGCTAGGGGATCTAGGGCGTAGCCTTGTCCGGTCAACAACATAGACTCGACACGAAGCTGCCTCGTGGCAGCACTGGGTGAGGCTGCGTAGCCAGGCTGTCGCGCCCCGCGTAAGCCTTTGGTGGCTTTATCGCGGGCCGCCAGGGACCAATAAAAATTGTTTTTCTTTTATTTTTATAAATATAAAGGTATTTAAGGCCAAATCTCGTATACGTGATGTATTTTAAGACATATTGGGGCATTCTAAATATATTAGGGGTGTCGGAAATAATTTAGGAGGGTTGTTATAATATGTATGTATGTATGTATGTGATGTGTTGTAAAAAACACACATTTATCTTATTTAAATTATATAATTTTAATTAGTTTAGAGTCGTTTTATTAGTTTTTAGTTTATATTTGAGGCGATTGTATATTTATAGGTCATGGTGCGGAAAATAGTTATAAACAAGCTTAAACTAATCAATAAATGAAGAATCGAGAGTTTGGAATAAATAAAGCTGAAAGTTAAAGGGCTGAATTGCAATTAAAGGGAAGCTATTTAAAAATAACTCTTAAAAGATGAGGGGCCAAAATATAAAAAAGCTGAAACTTGTAATTAATGCTTTTTCACTAAACGACAAAAAGAAGAAAGAAACAAATTCATCTGTTGACCGAGAATTGGTGTTGACCGCCTATTTTGTCTTATTTGGGTATTATAATAATTGTATTAAAATTGGTATTGTGTAAAATATAAAAAAGGCCATATCTCAAAAAATACTGAACCATTCTGCACAAAATTTTAGGTGACGATTCTGGACAGTACAAGAGGAGACTACAAAGTGTGGGTTCTAAAGATCGAAGCTTGAGATCATGTATTGAAGAGTGCAACCCGTAAGGCTTCAGTTTTGATTTTTATCCTTTTTTTGTTTTGTAAGTAAGTATGTATGTACGTACGTATGTACCTGTCCCTAGGGATGAGTTTTTTTTCCCAAATACTCTTACTCGTACCGTACCCGTACTCGTACCGATTTTAGATATTTGGTACATATATCGGGACCCAATTTTATTAATTTTGGTATTCGGTACTTTCGATATTGGCACGGGTACGGGTAAAAACAGGTACTGGTACCAAATTTTATGTAGACCTTTAAAAGTTTTGTGTGTTATGCTTTATTTCGTATTATGGTATTTATAGTACTCGTATTGATTTTACCTATATGGTGCCCGTATTGTATTGGTACTCGTACCAATTTTACCTATTTGGTATTCGTACTATACTGGTACTCATGTCAATTTTACCTATTTAGTACTCGTACAAGTGATCAAAAACTAAATAAAAACAAAATGGTACCAAAGCGGGTACCGTACCGTAACAATATATTTGGTACGGTATTTGGTACCTAGTTTTGTTCGAATTCGGTAACTGTGTTTTCGGTACCGGTATGGTTATTGGTACAGGCTGTCCCTCGCCAACAATGGAAAGTCTTCATCTAGAATAGGAATTGTATTTTTTGCTTTACTTTTCTTTGAATGACTATGTCGTATAACTGGCAGTTAATTGTCCTCGTTCCTCTGTGATTGGGTTTGTGTATCTTTACGTCTCGCAACCTCCTCATTCCTTTGTTGTTTTGTTTTCGTAGTTGGGCGGCCCCGGGTATCTTGTTGTACCTCAGGTGGTTGATGGTCAGTCACACTTGGATTTACCGCCGGTTTTATCTTCGACAACATACTTTTTCGGTGTTGCGTCTGTAGTTGTTGTGTGACTCTATCCATTTCCGCCTGAAGATTACAATCGTCTTGATTAAGTTTTTCTATCGAAAAATCAAGTTTTGTCCAGTATTTGTTTATTGCGACGAGAAGAATTTTGCAATCTGTATTTCAAAAATCATAGTTAAAACATGAAGTAGAATGATGATTATATATTGTATGGTTCGAAGTATATGAATAAAATTATATACAAATTGTAATATTATTATTTATTTCTAGAAGAAAACCTATATGTGTGGAATGTATATTATTGTTGTTATATTACATGTACTTTCCCACCACTCCATCTGACAAGCACATGGCAACCCACAACCCTAAAAAGCTGGTGGCCACAAGTCCCCCAGCTGCCTGCAACACACGTAGCTTTTTCCTCTCAACAAGCAACAACTAAGGATTTTTTTATAAACGTTACCGTGTAGGTTATCAAAAAACAGTATTATGTGGTCCCACATTTGCACAGACCTGCTATCCTGAAAACTAAGTTTTATTTGTATGCGTTGTGACTCTACAACCTTTTCAACAAGCCACACAAGTCTATCGAGCGAGTTGTTTGGCCCTTTAAGGTATCTCTTAAACTTAGCATGCTGGCTTTCAACTCTGTTGGTTGTATGTTGACCAAAGTTGGGGATTGTGTTATTCATACCTTTTTTGTTGTTTTCTCGTCATTAGCACCTTCCTCGTTAGCACCTTCACCGTTAGCACCTTCGTCTTCATCAACACCTTCCTCATTACCACCTTCATCGTTAGCGCCTTCGTCATCGTCAACACCTTCCTCCTCGTCGTGATCACATTTCTCATAGTGCATTAGCACCTTCTTCGTACTCTAACTTGTGTTGGTTTTCTGTATACGGATGGTAAGTCCCGCATTCGTGTTGCAGATAACTTTAAGCCACGTAAGATGGTTCTGCCTCATCTACGAACACCTGGTTCAAATCAGGCATCACGGGACGAACACCCCCGTCATCACAACAAAACACGAACACAACCTCTTCCTCACCTCGATCAACGCCGGATAACCAAACGCTTTCGAAGACGTATGACTAGTTCGAATCTTTGCCAAAAACATAACCAATGTCGTAAGACGACATCTTTATGCTTCACGGTTTGATCAGACGTTTTCATTTGTGATTTTTCATCATTTTCATCATTATTTTATGAGTTTTCAACATTTGAATGAAATAGTTCTAGTATACTTGGATTAATAACATTTTCTCGGACTATAAGTCGCGTATAGGTCAATGAACGCTTATATGGTCACCTTTTCAGACTTTTCAGTCTGAACTCGTTGCATGTCAGTATTTATACCTTAAATTCCTCGCACATCGTACATGTACGCCGCTCATAGGGCAATGAGAGGCGTATAGGGTTTAAAGATTCAACTACCACCATCTTTGTTGGTACACTTTATGTGGACGCGACTCGGCTCGGTTCGACTCGGCTCGGTTCGACTCGACTCGGTTAGGTCCGGCTCAAGCCCGAAGACACGACATTCCTCCGTCGTGCGCCCCAGAGTTCGACACGCGAAGCACGGAGCGCCGCAAGCCATTCCCGTTTACACATCACCATGACATCACCTTAGTGATGTCATGGTGATGTCACAACTTTGTCCTATGTTGAAATTGTGCCAAGATTATAACAGAAAGTTGTCTGGGCCAATTCCTTTACACTTTGGGCCGAAGACTTATGTTGGGCTTTAACTATTAATTGGGCTCATACTAAAACAATGAAACAGAGACAGTAACGAAATCCCTTGTGATTTCGTGAGACATGTATGGCGAAATCACTAGTGATTTCGTTCATAGGGATTTCGTTCAAGGTTCAGTTTAAATAGCTCAGCATGTTTCACAGTTTAGTTATGAGAGCATAGTGAAACCAGAGAGTTTATCGTCAAGCATTGTGTGTATATGTTTGATATTGTTCTCGTCCTTTTAATCCAAGTGAATCTTTGATTATCTGTTTGTGTTACTCGCTTTACATTGTTTGGTTTGCACCGTTACGGGGATTCCGCACCCGTTATAGTGTTTGTGATAAACAAGGATAGGTTACGTATCGGATCCTCCGAGAAAAACGGACCTACAAGTGGTATCAGAGCTTTGGCTCTAATCCTTGTTTAAAACCAAACAAGTTTGGGTTTTTATCAAGTGGTTTTTAGTGATTTTCAGTTTTGGTTCTTTAAAAATTTATATATTTTTCTGGAAAAAGTCACTAAAATCAGTGTTATCTTGTTGTTGTGCTAAAAGTTTTTATCAAAAACCTTGTTTGTTTGCATGATTACATAGTAAAACCGGGTTTTTAGTAAAAGTTTTAAGCAAAATCGTGTTTCGGAAAATTGTTAGGTGACCGGAATCTTCAAACCTTCATCGTGTTCTTCAGTTATATTCAAAGGGTTTTTCATATTTCCACTTTTTGATCTTTGACATAGTGACTGTGTTAGTTGTTGGTAAATTTAATATTGTTAAAGATAAAAGGTTTGATTAAAATATGGGTAAGCATGCCTTGTTTTTTTATCAGTATGGTGTAATTTAAATATTGTGTTTGATTAAAAAAAAGGTGTGTGAATGGCAGACAAGCATGGTGTAAGTTTGAATATTGTGTCAACTTTGTCAGAATAGGAATCATTATTCTATCAGTTTCGTCACAGCCTTCAAACCATTTTGATTGGGCCAAATTTTCCACTTTCATCTAATATATGGTTATTTAATTGCTGGGCTTGGTCGATACTTAAGTTCAACACACAAGCAACTGTTTCATCGCAATTAATTAATCTATTTTAATTTTAACAGCTGGTAACCATTGTCAATATAAAACGATCTGGTCGAAATCAGTCTCCAGCCGAAAACACCTTATCAGCTTCACTCTAACTGGCCGAAAACACTTGTGAACTCACTAGCCGAAATCCCTTTCTTCATTCCAGCCGAAATGACTATCATCATTCCATTCCAGCCGAAAACACTCATCATTCCAACTCCCAAGAAATCACCCACATCACCCTCACCGAAATCACTTCCCATTGCCGAAATCCCTTGTCAACAAAATCATATCTTGGCCGAAATCACCTATCACTCTCTCCAGCCGAAATCACTTCCCATTTCAGTCAACGAAAACACTCTAATTTTTGTCCAATTTCAGTAAACAGTCTGTTTTAAAGAGTGTGATCAGTTTTTCACATACATACATCAAGTTTGGGCCTAATACCGAAATGTATTATGGAGGAGGTTTTATCCCGTCAGCTAGTTCCAGTTCAGCTCAACAACCAAAGTTACAAACGGCGTTTGTATCAAATACAAACTCTTTTCCGTTTCCACAATCAGCTCCACCTCCGGTCTTCGATCCGAGTGCCTATTGGCTGCCAGCGCATTTGAGTGCTCAAGCTCAGGCTTATTCTAGTCCTCTATTTGGAAGTCCTTTTATTCCTTATACACCTCCAGTTGCCACAACACAACCTCAATTCGATCCGAGTGCCTATATTCCTAAACCATCTCAAGCTCAACCTCAACAAGGCAACCAAAATCCTTTCGTAAATCAAACAAGTACATCCACGTCCAACTCAAATAAAGCCGATGACTCCTGGTCTGTACAATTTGGAGGTGGAGATCAAGGAGGAACTGTGTTTTATGCTGAAATTGTCAAAAATGTCAATGATGGTGAATCTTCAGGAAATGATAACAGCTCAGGATATAGTGGCAGTGCTGATGAAGATGGTTCAGGTGTGAGTGATTACAGTTTGTCGAATGATGCTAAGGAGAAATCTGACTTGATCAAGAAAGCTGCTGCTGATTCAAAAGAAATGGAGAAGTTCCTATCTGAAGATGGATCTTTCTCTTGCCAGACTGACATTCCGAATAATGTCACAGCTTCTACAAGTCAGGTAAAATCCGAAACTCCTAGCATATGTAGTTATTGTGCTGATTTGAAACATGAATGTGCTAATGCTAAACATGCTTTTGAAGAACTAAAACATGAATGTGCTAATGCTAAACATGCTTTTGAAGAATTAAAACATGAATGTGCTGAATTGAAACATGAATCTGAAACGGTTCATAGTCACAATCAGAGTTTGGTTATTGAACTGTCAAAGTGCAAAGAGGCAAATATGGCTTTAGTTAGAAACGAAAAGGATTTTAAATCTGTAATTGAAACCTTAAAGAAAAGTGTTTCCGAAGTGACCAAAACTGTTTATCATAAACAAGTTAGTATTAACGATTACATTAACATCGTTGAGGAAACCAAAAAGGAACTAGCCATTGCCAAATGCGAGCATGATGCTATCAAGCAAAAATTGGAGAGTTATTCTAACTCCTGATTTGTGCTCGATCACATAATTGACGTTCAACAACTGAAAGGGAACGTGAAAGGCGTAGGGTATAAGGCGTGTCCACCTCCTTTGAGACAAAATTATACTCGAATGCCCGATGAGGAAGAAATGCCACATTTTGAGCCAATTGTACCTCTTGATTATGGGGAAGTTACAACTGGCTTAGGGTTCAAAACGGACAATTCATCGGAGGGCTCATCTGATCGGAAAGAAAAGTCATCATGTGCTTCAAATCAAAGTCCTCCCACAATTGAGGACTATGATTCGTCCAATGATGAACCAGATGTGAGTGATGAGGATAAATCTCTTGAGAAGAACAAAGGAGTAGAAGTGCCTTTTGAGAATCACATTCTGTGTGATCCTCCTACTCCTGTTGTGCAATCAACTGATGCGAAACAAGAGATAGATCCTATCACTAAAACAGTGTCTACTGTTAAAAGTGATAACGTGTTGTACACTTTAGTCGGTGATGACAAAATTTATTCAAACATAGTTTTTCCAATTAAAAATGTCAATCAATCTTTGATTGATAAAGTGTTTGAAGATACTACCAGTAAGTTTTTTGGAAAAGGGGATTCTGAGAGTTTCAGTAACTCAGTGTAATCCGATTCCAAAAGCTGAAGTTAGAAGAAAATTTGGAAATCAAAAATCACCAACGAAGCAACAACCTATCGCTTTTAAGAGTAAACAGCAACAGCAGCGAGCTCAAAATTCTAAAGGTTCACAACCGAAGGTTGAGACCAAAGGAGCTCGTTTCAAGAAGAAAAACAATGATGTTAAATTTGTAGCATCCAATGGTACTGATAAAATTGAGACTTTTGAAAACAAATCAAACACCGATTTTGACCACAAGTCAAGATTTTAAAACGTAACGCTCAAAACAATTACACCCAACACACAAACGGGTGTGATGAAGGAACAAGTACCTCTGGGTCTACAGGTTCAACACGTGAAAGTCGAACCGGATCTCCCAAGTTTGTTGAGAGGAGATCGTGTTTCAAATGTGGGGAGTTTGGACACATTATCAAAAACTGCACAAACTCTCCAAAACCAAATTTTGTAGAAAGAGCCCCTTCTGAACAAGGTCACTCACAAAGTCGTCCTGTTTCTCCAAAACATGATAAACGCACTATTAAAGAACAGGAAACAAAACAACGACATAAGAATGTGAAGGTGATCGAAAAGGCTTTAAAACCAGAAAATGTTAAAAGGAAACCAAGTTCTCAACAACCGTTAAAACCAGAAATTGTAATTAATACACAATCTGGTAAATGGAAACAAGCTTGGAAACCGAAAACAGGTGAAGGTTCAGGGGGAGGCGTGAAATTTCCAAATCATCAAGAGATTGAAATTACATTTCTTGATTCTCAGGGGCAACCTAAGTCTATGAAGGCTTGGGTCCCCCTCTCCAACTAATCTCTGAGTGAGTGTGCAGGATGCTCCAGGAGGAACTATCGATAGTCATCGGATTGTTGATAGTGGAGTGTCCATGCACAAGATCGGCGACAAAGAAGTTGTTGCCTTTGATGGAGAGAAAAAGAAAAGAAGACAGAATTGTCTGTCAAAAGAATTTGAAAAGCTTCGACAAATTAAAAATCATTCCAAAGTTTGATTGTTCAAGGCTATAATCGGGTCCCCAGGATAGATTCAATCAAAATGTACGCACCTGCAGCACGTCTGAAGTTCAAAATCAACAAGGTGTACATTTCTTCGCGGTGTGATTGAAGAAAATGTGTTTGTTGAACAAACCAACCGGGTGTGCGGATGCCTTGGCGTGGATTGCTCAACCGCACACTACTTCTCAAAGTGAAAGACAAAGACCTTCGCTGGTGCAATGTGGAAGACCAGCCGGACCCAAAAGGTTTCTGATCTTGTTGCTGTGAAGAGATTTATCAGTAGCTACAAAATCGACTATGAAATCCACACCGGGTGGATATCCAGTTTGGGAGAACACTCAGATTCCTTGCAATGCACGAAGCAGTTGCAGGATACGGTTTTAAATTTCTAATCTCTCCTATACTTGTTGATATTTAAGCTGCTTTATAAATTGTTATCCTCTCGTAGCACTCTTTGGCCTGACACGTTGATCTCGAATATCACCTCACACGTGATTGTTTTTACTATGAAACTCGTCAATGTTGTCATGGTCCGCACCGCTTACCGACATGCCAACTGATTTTTCCAAAATTCGAGAAATCATTTTTGATTAAAATTAATTTTGGTAAACGACATTAAGGTAAAACATGAGTTAACCGACATCGGGAAATCGTTTTTGTAAATACCTTTGTGGTTTTAAATTTATCTTAGTTTGTTGAATTTAGGGGGAGTAAATCCAAAATTTGAAAATTCAAAAAAATAGAAAAATTTCCAAACCCAAAAACTTTGGAAAAACAAAAATGAGTTTCCTGGCGAGAAAAAGAGAAAATGATAGTAGATCAGTGGTCTGTCTAAACCTTTTCAAACTGAAATGCAAAATGAAAAATGTTAAGCAGCTCTATATAAGATGTATCGGTAGGCTCACAATCATATTAAAGTGTGCAGGGTGATATAAATCTTAAATCGACTGAAGACCAGGTGGGAACCGCACATTGGCATATGGTCTTAGTACCGAAATTTCGTTTGATTGATTGCCGAGGTTCTGAGATATTCGGTCTTTATGCTGTCTTATCATCTGGGTATCATGGTTGTTTCTTTTACCGAAAAATAACGGAGACAAAGTCTAGATCTTCCATGATACTATACATACATGTACATATTGCATTCGACCTCAATAAGTGATCAACAATCACATGTCCTACAAAACAAGTGATAATATATCACAGATTCTTTGCGGGAGTCAAGTTCGTCTCTTTGCTGTACGAAAGTACTGACCTGTTCACGGACTTGCTCCTGTGCCCTCATGCATATGAAAATCAAGTTCCTCATCAATAAGTGATTCTATCACATAGGGCTTGTTTTCCAATCAAATAAGTGAGTTTCTCACATTCTTTTATACGGTCAAACAGATGATAAATGGTATACTCACCGGTAAGATGAACTCTCGTGCATACCTTGATACGGGAATGTGTCGTGTGTGGATGAACACCGGTCGGTAAGTATAAATCATACCTTAACGTATCCCATCGCCATGATTACATCTGATAAGTTGAGCTTAAGTGGACAACAATACCGATAATTGTTATAGGATGCTTATCTAATTGTTAACAAAATGAACAACCAGAGCGTTTTGGCGTGACCGTACACTGATATGATTCTCTTACCCTCGAAACTCGCAAAAAAAATGTCTGTAAATATCTATTTACATTTCTTCGTTTCTGCATCGCTGTATATATTTATTTATTGCTTTCCGTCTTTACTTTTGAAAAATGAAAAACTCCAAAAAGATTTTAGGTGTGTTTTAATCTAAAATTTATAAAAAGCCAAAAAGATTTTGCTTCTAGTTTATTTTTGATTAACCAATGTTGGAACTCGAGTCTATCCTACCCAAAAATCCTGATTGTAAGCCGGAAAACAATTGCATCTTCATAAACTGTCGAAGTTAACTAGTTTTGAAAGTTAAAGGATTAAAATTGATCATTTTCTAAACTTTCAAACTGTTGTCGGTCGGTGTTTAAATGAGATTTGATCTCATATGTGACTTTTGTTTAATTTGTCTAAATTCCAAGCGGTTGTTCTCATTACGTGTTTAGCTTTCTTGTATGTGCAGATGCGACATCATAATCAGCTAAAGGCGAAGAGAACGTGTCAGATGACAAGCCGTAAAGTGAAGACACAACGTTGATGCAATCAGAAGATCAAGATGATCGGGTTGCAGTTGATCACTCATCAACACCTCAAGGATCTAAAGTTTTGAAGTCCAAAACATTCACGAGCAACATTCAAGGGGGAGTTTGTTGATACACTCCCTGATTATGTCACGTGAAGACTTTGAAGATCCTCCGACATGAAAGACACGGAAGACGAACCTCACGAGTAGCGTCCAAGGGGGAGTTTGTTGGTACACTTTATGTGGACGCGACTCGGCTCGGTTCGACTCGGCTCGGTTCGACTCGACTCGGTTCGACTCGATTAGGTCCGGCTCAAGCCCGAAGACACGACATTCCTCCGTCGTGCGCCCCAGAGTTCGACACGCGAAGCACGGAGCGCCGCAAGCCATTCCCGTTTACACATCACCATGACATCACCTTAGTGATGTCATGGTGATGTGACAACTTTGTCCTATGTTGAAATTGTGCCAAGATTATAACAGAAAGTTGTCTGGGCCAATTCCTTTACACTTTGGGCCGAAGACTTATGTTGGGCTTTAACTATTAATTGGGCTCATACTAAAACAATGAAACAGAGACAGTAACGAAATCCCTTGTGATTTCGTGAGACATGTATGGCGAAATCACTAGTGATTTCGTTCATAGGGATTTCGTTCAAGGTTCAGTATAAATAGCTCAGCATGTTTCACAGTTTAGTTATGAGAGCATAGTGAAACCAGAGAGTTTATTGTCAAGCATTGTGTGTATATGTTTGATATTATTCTCGTCCTTTTAATCCAAGTGAATCTTTGATTATCTGTTTGTGTTACTCGCTTTACATTGTTTGGTTTGCACCGTTACGGGGATTCCGCACCCGTTATAGTGTTTGTGATAAACAAGGATAGGTTACGTATCGGATCCTCCGAGAAAAACGGACCTACAATCTTATATGCCGCTCATAGCGCAATGAGAGTCGTATAGATTCACTTTTTTTCTGACGCATTTAATGCTTTCAAACCTTATACCCCCATAGCCCTATACCCTGCTTCTGGGGGATGCGCACCTAATTTTGAGGGATGTATCAATACCGTCACCTTCCAAGAAACACTGATTTGAAACTTCTGGTTGGTTGTTTTGAAGAAGGGAATCAAGAGAAACCATGTTTTCACGTGTTTAGTTTAAAACCCGATTCTTGGAACTCGTGAGGATCAACTATCGGTGGTTCTACAATAAGTTCGGACTCTTGTCCAATGGTTTTCTGTATTGCATTTCAAGACTCAACATCTTTACTGAGCAGATTTTGATATCCTATGATATCTCTAAAGAAAAGTTTGAAGAAATACCCCTCCCAGAGTATACGAGATCGGGAGCAACCAAACTCGACATGATTGAAAGATTGGTGTGTGTGTATTGAGATGATCGAGCTTGAAAATTGAAAATCTACACCCCAAGGTTGTGGGATGTTCTTGGAGTTCGTAAAATAGGGTTGGTAAGAAGTATATACTCAAAAAGTATTGGGAAACACTACATGTTGATGCTAAAAAGCACGACATTATACACATTCTAAGATTGGATCTAGAGTATGCGAATGCAAAATGGTGTCCAGCTCCTTTACAGGTCACATGTAATAATTACATGGACTAGCCATTGTTTGTGTGGATCCTAATTTCTCCCGTGGTGAATCACCGCTATTAAAGAAAAAGACACGATTTTTGGGTTATAAAAGATGCGATTTTTGGGTTATAGTAATATTCTTTTTCTTTGGTATGTCGAGTATAAATGTTTGAGACCTAATTCTTTGTTAATCATAATTCAATTTCTTTGTCTTGCTTGTTATTATATCTGAGTTGGTTCTGGTCTTTTTGCGACGCTTGTGATTGGAAACGTGTTATTTCTGAAATTTCAAACTTTGAAATCAACTGGACTACATGTGTAAAAAATATGTTATTATAGGACGTAACAAAGTAATGATGTATAATCGTATGAACTTAAATCAACCACCAACCATGTATTATGCTATGTGATAAATTCAATGCCACTTAGCCAATAGATCTCGACTTTAGAGATGATACAAGTCATTTTTGGGAACATATACAGTTATCGATATATCAGTATTCGTATATATAATTTTGACAAAAAATAATTTTTGTCAATGATACAAGGCCAGAATGCTTCAATACAAAAGCAAAGAAATTCACCAGTAAAAAAAGCCGGTCTGCGACGGCCAAAACGATTGCTAAACAGTCGCAAATGGCGGTTTTGACCTGTTTTGGCGGTGTTCGTCGGTAATCAGCTTTGCGGCCGAGATATTCATACTATCACAAATTAAATAAAATTAGTTAAATAATCAGACATGGGGTGTTGGGAGGATAACAAAGAGACAAGAAAAGAAAAAAAAACCTTGTTTTAATTTGGCGTTGGGTATGATTGGATCCTGAATGCAACATTACTTGGGTTAAATTTGAGGGGGAGGATCTACAGTGTTTGATGTTGGTTCTTCGGGTTTGAGGGGGAGGATCTACTTGGGTTGAATGCAACACTTGATTAATAACATAAACACACGTGACAAAACTCAATCATAAACTAGCTCTAACTTGCTTCATGTTTTAAACACTTCGCCACCGGTAAGATTAACACTAAGTTAATCTCAAAGATAGTAAACATGAACTTGTTTCGATGTAGCACCACGGGCTTTTGATTTACAAAGAAAATAGGAACTTCAAAATTTTTACTTCCCCTTTTTCTTTGAAAACAATACAAAAGTCCAAGCAAGTCTTATTCTCTTCACCTCCTCACTTGATCCAGACAACATAAGTACCATAAAACTTTTCGATAATCCGAAACCGACTTCAAGTTTCCAAACTACACATAATTCTGACTCTTAGTTAGTTATCCGGTACCCAAGGTAACCCGGAATAACTAGAAAAACTCAGAACATGCACAACTCGAAACTTCCGAACAACACAAACTTCTAAATTTAGCTAAAAAATCCGGTACCCCAGGTAACCCGGAATTCTTAGCAAATTTGGAACCCGTAAAACCCAGAAGCTCTTGAAACCTTGGATCAGATCATCAGAACAGTATGTAAAATACAAAGGAATTCGAAACAAGCAAAGAAATAAAGGAAGCTCTGAAGAAACCCGGGGGCTGTTATCCGAAAGACTAATCTCGGAACAATCGAACTACTTGTTTCAAACCTCCGGAGACACATAGAAACCCGGAGCTTGAAACGAAAACTCAGACCAAATGAAGTGATAAACTCGGAGTAATTGAAAGGCTTAAAACTCGGACCGAACACTCAAAAATTAAACTCGGACCAAAGATCAATTGACTAAACTCGGACAAGGTACTGAAGATATAAAACTCGGACTAAATAAAGTATAGGTAAAACTTGGACTTAAATCTTGGAACTTAAACCTTGGACTTAAATCTTGGAAGTTAAACCTTGGACTCAATCCTTGGAGGTTAAACCTTTGACTCAATCCTTGGAAGTTAAACCTTGGACTCAATCCTTGGAGGTTAAACCTTGGACTCAATCCTTGGAGCTTAAACCTTGGACTCAATCCTTGGAGGTTAAACCTTGGACTCAATCCTTGGAGCTTAAACCTTGGACTAGCTAGAACTTGCTTAAACTCGGACCACCTAAACTAATGGGATTCCAAAACTCGGACCTAAAATACTTTTTAAACTCAAAGGAAGTAAACTCGGACCAATTGACAATTTTAGAAAACTCGGACCTAGTAACTATAAGAAACTCGGACTTCTTATACTTATCAAGTCAAACTCGGACCAAGTAATGAAGTGTAAAACTCGGACAAGCTTCAGTAACCAGTCTCCGGACTATCTCCCCAGTGTGACTTCACACTGGTTCACCAATACCCCGGGAACACAAACACATAATTAAAACACGGCCAAGATTTTTTTGGATCAAAACCCTAGAACTACAACAAGAAAAACCATCATAGCCGACGAACAGCTTCATTTTCTTCGTGTTTTATGCAGAATCTTCACGTCTTCAAGATGTTTGGCGGAAACAAACATCAAATCAAGAGCAATGGTGATTCGGAAGGCGGTTAGACCATTCCGAATCGGTAACCATGCTCTGATACCACTGTTAGAGCACCGGATCGATGACGAACATCAACATTGCACTTGATTCAAGACGCGAAACATCAAAAGATAGAAACATGTAGAAGATGAACCCTTTATTATTGAATCATTCATCACAGATTACACAAGCCAAAGGAGTATACATCATCTACAAGCTAGTTTAGATCACAAAGATCTAAACCTAGCTTTCTCTCACTAACACATAGTATCCCTCTCTCTCTAGAATTCACACACTGATGGAGAATGGATGGGATTTGTGAGAGATGCACCAAGCTCACAAGAGTTCCCCAAATCTACCCTATACAACACATATATATAGACTAGGGACTAAACCCGGACAAAACATATTGTCCGGGATACATAACAATGATAATCAATGTATTCCGAGTTTAACATCATAAACTCAGAACTGCTAAAACTTCCGAATCCTTGACTTGGCTTTGACTTTGTTGACCTTTGACCAGAACTGATAAAGCACAGTTACCCGGCAGGAACTGCACTTACAAACTCCCCCTTAACTGTTGCTATCAGTTCTGTCTGACACTGATATCTTCAGTCACCGGATACTGCACTTACACTAGCGTGCGGATACGAATGGTAAGTCCCGTATTCGGGTCACCTTCCTCGTACTCTAACTTGTGTTGGTTTTCCGTATACGAATGGTAAGTCCCGTATTCGTGTTGCGGATAACTTTGAGTCACATAAGATGGTTCTGCCTCATCTATGAATACCTGGTTCAAGTCAGGCAACATGGGACGCACACCCCCGTTGTCGCAATGAATTATCGGTGGTTCTACAATAAGTTCTGACTTTTATCCAATGGTTTCCTGTATTGGATTTCAAGACTCAACATCTTTACTGAGCAGGTATTGATATCTTAAGTTATCTCTAAAGAAGAGTTTGAAGAAATACCCTTCCCAGAGTATACGAGATCGGGAGCAACCAAACTCGGCAGGATTGAAAGATTGGTGTGTGTATCGAGATAATCGAGCTTGAAAATTGAAAATCTACATCCCAAGGCTATGGGATGTTCTTGGAGTTCGTGAAATATGGTTGGTGAAGAAGTATATACTCAATAAGTATTGGGAAACACTACATGTTAATGCTAAAAAGCACGACATTATACATATTCTAAGATTGGATCGGATCTGGAGTATTCGAACGCGGAATGGTGTCCTCCTCCTTTACAGGTCGCATATAATAACTACATGGACTGGCCATTTTTTGTGCGGAGCCTAATTTCTCCCGTAGTGAATTGTCGCTGTAAAAGAAAAAGACGCTATTTTTGGGTTATAAAAGACACAATTTTTGGGTTATAGTAATATTCTTTTTCTTTGGTATGTCGAGTATAAATGTTTAAGACTTCATTCTTTGTTGATTGATAATTCAATTTCGTTGTCATGCTTGTTATTATATCTGAGTTGGTTCTGGTCTTTTTGCAATGCTTGTGATTGAAAACGTGTTATTTTTGAAATTTCAAACTTTGAAATCAACTGGACTACATGTGTAAATAAATATGTTATTATAGGACGTAACAAAGTAATGATATATAATCGTATGTACTTAAATCAACCACCTACCATGTATTATGCTATGTGATAAATTCAATGCCATTTAGCCAATAGATATCGACTTTAGAGATGATACAAGTCATTTTTGGGAACATATACAGTTATCGATATATCAATATTCATATATATGTAGTTTTAACATAAAATAAATATTGTCAATGATACAAGGCCGGAATGCTTCAATACAAAAGCAAAGAAATTCACTAGTAAAAAAGACGGTCTGCGACCGCCAAGACGGTTGCTAAACAATCGCAAATGGTGTTTTTTGACCTGTTTTGGCGGTGTTCGTCGGTAATCAGCTTTGCGACCGAGATATTCATACCATCACAAATTAAATAAAATTAGTTAAATAATCAGACCCGGGGTGTAAGGAGGATAACAAAGAGATAAGAAAAGAAAAAAAAGCCTTGTTTTGGCATTGGGTATGATTGGATCCTGAATGCAACATTACTTGGGTTAAATTTTGATATAGAAACACGTGTATTTTAGCGTCTTAATAAGGTTTAATGTTTTTAAATCCTTTTCATGTAGATAGCAAAATGTCGCAATAGGGAGGATAACAATAGTACTTGAGGCGTCACCTCATGCCCATGAGGAATTTTTGGGCTCGCTTCGCGCCTTAGAATTTGCTTTAGCTAGGGAGGAGTGGAGGACTTATGTATTTGAACTGATTTTAGGTCTGTTTGCTCATTTGGGTTTTGATTTTGGATCGTGCAAACTTTGTATGTATGCTTGACTTAAATTTAATTATACGAAAACTTCAAATCTCTGTTCATTGTGACGGACTAAAAATTTTTAACTCTGACGATTGATTTCAAGCTTGTGATTCTTTGGAAGAACTTATAATGTATGGTGAGTGAAAAATGAAGATATGATGGCAAAGTGCTTACTTGTGTGTGTTGTAACTGAAAAATGAAGATATGCGGGTTACTTGTAAAAATAAGTTGTGTTATTATCTTGCTTTTTATACTTAAAGTAACATTGATTATTGTTA
The DNA here is from genome assembly GCA_030545235.1 of Helianthus tuberosus. Lineage (NCBI taxonomy): Eukaryota > Viridiplantae > Streptophyta > Magnoliopsida > Asterales > Asteraceae > Helianthus > Helianthus tuberosus. The sequence continues at coordinate 4,491,878 of CM060357.1, read as the reverse complement.
TGGTTATGATTTTGCTTTTTATGTTTTTTTTCTTCCACCATGCATCTTTGATGATGTAATATGAATGTTGTTTCGGGTAGGTTTTGTGTTGAGAGATCAGTAGGTAAATATCGTGAAAATAATTCATTTCACATTTGCTGCCCAAGTGTTTGTTAAATGGTCTGCGATTGAAGGGTTAATAATTCCTAACTAAAATGCATTATTGAGTTACTTTACTGGTCAATCAACCCTTTGTTTAAAAGGTGTGTCTGATGCGCGAGGCGTACGAAGCGGTTAGGAAAACACCTCATGTACTTTTGGGTCAAAACATTGGTCAAAGTTGGTAAAATTAGGGTTTTGTAAGAGAATGATATGTAAAAACATTCAAAGGGATGCACAAACCTTAACATACTTAAAATTAAGATTACTTTAAAAGATATATAAAATTGAACTTGACACGAAAAGGTTTACTTTTGCGGACGAAATAAATATTGGTGAAACTATGTTTCTTTTTTCTTTCTTTTTTTTTCCGAACAGCAGCTATTTTATTAACTCATAAAATAGTACAACCGGGGCGATAAAGGTTCTGGAAATCCCAACATAAAGCAAAGAGATTACAAAATAACATCCCGAACATTAAACTCTCGCCACCTCTCCAAATTCAAACCGTTGTAACCTGATCTGCTCTTCAGCCAGAGGAACGTGTCTTCTTTGATTGCTTCCTTGATGCGAGTGACAGAGACCAGGGTGCCTTCAAAAACCTGGTCATTTTGCGCCTTCCAAATCCTCCAAAGGTAGTACACCAGACTCACCAAAATTTCCTTCCAAACTGACGAACCATTGTATCCGTCGATCCTGTTAAGGATCTTCGGGAAAGAAGTCACGCCTTCAAAACCCGTAGTTTTCGTCTACCTGCTGAAGTGCCACCAAATCTCTCGGCTAAATTCACATCTCTTTTTCACACATCGCACATTTCATGTCACTAACCGACACACCTCTACGCTTAAGTGTCACTTTCGTAGCTATACTATCCAACGTTGATAACCAAAAGAATCCTACTGTTAGATCTTTTATACATATAAAGTTTTAAAGTGATGGTTTTACAATTTTGGAGAACTATTGTATACATGCAAAATGACCTATTAATTAACCATTCTTATGAAATTTAAATATCAGTTATGAAACTCAAAATAGAATCCTAAATTTCTTTAAAGAAATGAATTTGATAATCCAATGTAAATTGTTTTCAGTATATAAAGTTTGATAGTTGATAAACATTTTTCCTTATTAAGAGGTAATGATGTCATAAACCCAAGGGTTATAAAATTGGAAGGTGGATACCAAGTTACAAAGAGATATTTGAAAGCCCTATTGCGATAACTATTGTAGACTTTCTCAACTAAGATATTTGATTCTTGTCAGCCGAAAATTTCAACAAACCAGCAAAGTCGGTAAATAAGTTAAACTCTACGTATCTAATTTGGAAAGTAATTAAAATATAGGTCCTGGTACTTGCTATGGACGACTTGATTGGTGTTCATATGCTTTTATTTTGCTTTGCTAAACTAAGTTACAGATTCATTTTCTTGAGATCATAGTATTTTTATTCAAGTTCGTTACTTTGTAGTACGGATGTTTTCGCTAGTTGTTTATGTTTCGTATTCTTATATAATTAGTATACATTGTAGCATGCAATAGACCTTAGATCTTGTGCTCATTATTGCATGTTCCCTTTAGACTTATGTCAATATACATTTATTTCAGATATGGCTTTGTACTCTGTCACCCGAGCAATTATATGTTAAGATTTATTTCTAATATAGCTTTGTACTCTGTCATCGAATCAACACCGTAATCAACATCATCATCAGCACCGTAATTAGCATCACCGTCACACCGTAATTAGCACATCATCAACATCAGCACCTTAATCAGCACGGTAACACCACCGTCAGCACATCCCGTAATCAGCATAACACCGTAATCGGCACTAGGGGTGAGCATGGTGCGGTTCGGTTCGGTTATTACCTATAACCGAAACCATAACCGCACATTGCGGTTATCAAAAAATCATAACCGTTCGGTTTCGGTTAATGCGGTTTCGGTTAATCGGTTATTGCGGTTAATGCGGTTTCGGTTCGGTTATAGGTCGGTTATTTTCATTGTTTCTAATGTTGGACTTTAAATGTGTGGGTCGAGCAAAATTAATGCGCAAACAATAAATATACGGTTAATCAATTATATTTCACTACCATATGCATACTAATTCTAAAACAAAAGTAACACGTGTAGTCACGTGTTATGTGGAAACATACATACGAACACAAAGTGGTTTTTAAATTCGACACTTTTTAATCAAAACATAAAAAGTTGTAGTGCAATCTTCATCAAAGTTGGGTCATGGTTAAAACTTAAAACATTCAAATACTTCACCAAAGATACATATTGATTAGGCAATGGTTAAGCATTTAAATACAAACTTAAAGACTTATGGTGCTACGGATTTGGCTATGTTTATTCGGTTCGGTTCGGTTCGGTTATTTGCGGTTATGAAAATAAGAATAACCATAACCGAACCGCAAAAATCGGTTATTAAAAATATAAATAACCAACCCTTCGGTTATTTCGGTTATCGGTTATTTCGGTTCGGTTTTTTCGGTTACGGTTCGGTTAATTCGGTTGTATGCTCACCCCTAATCGGCACCATAATCAACACAATTTCATGTTTTTTTTAAAAAAAAATTTAAACAACAGATACTATTACATAACTAGCACAATTTCATTTTTATTTTATTTTATAAACAACACATATTGTTATATGCTAGCACAATTTCATGTTTTTGTTTTAATTTTGTAAATAGCACATACTATTACATAACTAGTAGAAAACAAGTTTATTTCCAAATAGGCTTCCAATAACAACTCAAAAGGAAAAAATAGTAACACATAAGAATTACACAAAAAGAATAAAAACTTACAATAGATTTAAATCAACATAATACATTTTTCATACTATCACATTCCAACTACATAACTAGCACAATTATAAAACACCTTTTTTTTTTACTTTTTAAAAGTCACCTTTATAAATAAAATAAGTATAGCAACATGGTACTCATATTAAAGATAAAAAATACTTGATTTTATGGTATTTTTTTTTTCAAAAATAGTGAAGTATATAAAAGTTATTTTAGTTAAAAAAATTGGTAGAATTAGTATTTAATGGGAAATGACTAAATGACTAAAATGCCCCTAACTTGATAGTATTAATTATTAATTATAGGGGTTTTATTTGTAATCAATACCAGCCATTGATTTAAACTATCGATGGCTCAGATCTGTTCTTACGGTTCTTACTGTTTTCACTCTATGATCAGGATCTCAACTTCCATAATGACTAATCAATCATTTCATAATTAGATTAATTCTGAACTGGATATAAATCATAATTGTTTACATAACACTCATAATAAAATCAATTAACACAATTTTTATAAACTATAAATGATTATTAATTTAGTTCGTTAAAATTATCAAACGAAAAGAGTGTGAATTGCGGTTGAGATCCTACATGCATTTCATGCCTAACAAGTACTTTAAAAAGCTTCCTCAACAAGCCTATTCCCCTCCATATATTCATTTAATAGATAGAGAGAAAGAGAGACAACCGGTTAGGGTTCCGACAGCCCCACCGGCGTCGGCCATCCGGTGACCCTAGCGGTAATAATAGTGGTCTATGGTGATTTTGACGATGTCTTTGACCCCGACAATGATGAAGCTATTCTACGCTAATAATGTTGGCTATGACTATGTCTAGAAACCCCAGACGCTGGTGAAGTTCCGGTCACACTCCGGCAACCCGATTTACTCTTGTATGCACTTTAATTATTTGTGTAGATCGATGAGGTAAGATTTTGCGCATAAGTGAATATGGTAATACTCTACTATAAATTTTAGTGAGAATTGTGACTGCCATTGGTGAAATAGGCTGCCGGCAGTGGTGGTTACGATGGTGATCCGAAATATCCGAAAATCCGTATCCGAAACTATTTTTTTTTTTCAAATATATATAGTATATGGTCACTATATTTAGTTTGGAATATTGTAAAAAAATAGTAAATAGTCGAATTCGGATGTGGATTTATAAATGTTTTTGTTTTCAAAGTTCGAAATTTGGAAAATCAAATATACGTTTAGTTTTAATTTATGCAAAAAATATATTTTTTGATTTTTTTTATAAATTTGAATATTAATATTTACTATCCGAAATTTTCGGATATCTGAAAATCGGATAATCCGATCTTGAACCCCTCTAGTGATGTTGGTTTTAGATACTATTGCGAATTATTATTATTATAACCAATTGCAAGTAACACTACTGTGCGGATACGAATGGTAAGTCCCGTATTCGGGTCACCTTCCTCGTACTCTAACTTGTGTTGGTTTTCCGTATACGAATGGTAAGTTCCGTATTCGTGTTTTGGATAACTTTGAGTCACGTAAGATGGTTCTGCCTCATCTATGAATACCTGGTTCAAATCAGGCAACACATGACGCACACCCCCGTTGTCACAATGAATTATCGGTGGTTCTATAATAAGTTCGGACTTTTATCCAATGGTTTCCTGTATTGGATTTCAAGACTCAACATCTTTAATGAGCAGGTATTGATATTTTATGTTATCTCTAAAGAAGAGTTTGAAGAAATACCCCTCCCAGAGTACACGAGATCGGGAGTAACCAAACTCGGCAAGATTGAAAGATTGGTGTGTGTGTATCGAGATGATCGAGCTTGAAAATTGAAAATCCACATCCCAAGGCTGTGGGATGTTCTTGGAGTTCGTGAAATAAGGTTGGTGAAGAAGTATATACTCAATAACTATTGGGAAACACTACATGTTGATGCTAAAAAGCACGACGTTATACACATTCTAAGATTGGATCTGGAGTATGCGGACGCGGAATGGTGTCCTCCTCCTTTACAGGTCGCATATAATAACTACATGGACCGGCCAATGTTTGTGCGGAGCCTAATTTCTCCCGTAGTGAATTGCCGCTGTAAAAGAAAAAGACGCTATTTTTGGGTTATAAAAGACGCGATTTTTGGGTTATAGTAATATTCTTTTTCTTTGGTATGTCGAGTATAAATGTTTAAGACTTGATTCTTTGTTGATTCATAATTCAATTTCGTTGCCATGCTTGTTATTATATCTGAGTTGGTTCCGTTCTTTTTGCGATGCTTGTGATTGAAAACGTGTTATTTTTGAAATTTCAAACTTTGAAATCAACTGGACTACATGTGTAAATAAATATGTTATTATAGGACGTAACAAAGTAATGATATATAATCGTATGTACTTAAATCAACCACCAACCATGTATTATGCTATGTGATAAATTCAATGCCATTTAGCCGATAGATCTCAACTTTAGAGATGATACAAGTCATTTTTGGGAACATATACAGTTATCGATATATCAGTATTCATGTGAGAAGTTAAGCTATGGGAAAGACGACATAACATGAATGCAATCAGTAGATCAAAAGGATCATTTTGTAGCTGAGCACTCATCAACATCTTGAGGATCGAAGCTTTGAAAATTGAAGATTCACAAGCTACTTCGAATGGGAGTTTGTTGATGTACCTCTTGATTGTAAACAGTGACGACTCATGAAGATTCGACAGTGTGAAGAATGAACCATCACGAGCAACATCCAAGGGGTAGTTTCTTAATGCATGTGTATGTATGTCACTAGTGATGGTTTGGTTGTGACCGATGTCGAATGATGTCCTCCATCGTTTGACTCGAAGAACAAGAATCAAGTGACAAGAACCAAGCATAGACTAAATCGATATGGGACATGTAACATTAGTGTCATATTGTTAAGTCTTGGGCTAGTGCTTATGTAAAGGCCCAAACTCAACATGACCATAATTTGGAACAAGGCATAAGGACTGTTGCTTGGAGACTTTATGTGAACAACACCTTCGTTTGGAAGCAACATGGACCTTTGTTTAGGATAAGTCCAAACGATAGTGATACTATTGTTTGGAATACATGACCTTTGTTTGGTTTGTTATTATTTGTAAGGACTCTCAAAATTGTCCTAAAACGACCCGTAAATAGAAACCCGGACCCTCAAAACCTTAATCCATATCAAAAACTAAGAAATCCAGATTTTTAGGGTTCAGGCGGGCCACGTAAGGGTGAAGCATAACTTTACGCGGGCCACGACAGCTCATAAAGACTCCAGCACAGCGAACAGGCCACGTGGCGGCCACGTGGCAGGCCTACCGGTGACACGCTAGCCCTAATCTACGATATAGACCTTCACGCGGGCCGCGTAAGGTTTTGAGCTGAGGTTACGCGGGCCGCGAGAGCCTCAAAAAATCTGCTATAAATAGGATGGGTTACGAGCAGTTCTGTGGTGTCGAAATCAAATATCAAAAACGAAGTTAGGCTGCTCCAAAGTCGAATTTACTTTCAATTTTAGTGGGGTGCAGCTCCGATACAGGGTATTAACTCGATCGCTGATACGATTCAATATCCGATCGATTGAAACTATCCAATGGATGTTTAAGTGCTGCCCACATTAGGGTTATGCTTTGTTATTCGTCGTGAATTCGATGGATGTTTAAGTATCGCACTTTGTCATTCGTTGTGAGGGTTTAATCTCGTGAGTTATCGTAAATGCTGTATTAGTTACTGACCTAGTTCGTGTGCATATTGTTTAAATTTAGGTTAAAAGGCTAATCAGTAGGCTAAACTCTGCCCGTATAAATCTGCAATGTGAGTCATTCTCTTTTTATCAACTGTTTTACAATACCTCAAATTATTTTCAAAAGTTATAATTACAGGGAGTAAGTCGTGGATATCTTGAAGTCACTGGCTAGTGGGGTATTGTGCACATTACTAATTTTCTCACGGTTAGGTTCATTAACCTAACAGTGATAATCATCACTACTTGGGTGACAGGACCCAATAGTGGTATGACCATCGTCACGCAATGTGACACGACGCCAGATAAAAATAAGATAGAAGCCATTGTAATCGCTCTTATGCTGTAATTGATAACTATGTGTCGTTTTATTAAATTTGTGTGACTCGCCAGCATTTCCCCGCTGATAAAATATTTTTAAAACATGTTTCAGGCGACCTGCTGTAAATCAAGGAAAACGTGCTACGGAGCACTAACACGCTTGAAGAGGTGGCTCAGTTAAAAATGAATAAACATGTTTTAATAAATCAGAGAATTTCCTAGTTAAATTCCTCTATTGTAAATTACGGGGTTTATCCCAAATTATGGAATAAAATAATTGGGCATTTTGAGTTTTAAAAAGATCCTGTTAAAATCTTCCGTTGTCGTATCAATTAGATACCACGGGTTCCTGTCCCGCGGCTCCTGACCGGGTCAAACCGGGGCTGGGCCGTGACAGGAAAAGGTGGTATCAGAGCTACTGATCGAGCCACTGATTTAAGCCTATTAAGTATTTGGAAAATACTTAATTTTACTAAATGCCATTCTGTGATTACGTGTTTTATTATTATTTGAATATTTGTTTACAGTATGGGTAAGCAAAGACTTTCAGACATCTATCGTAAAATAGATAGTGCACCAAAAGAAAAAGGTTCATCATCCTCAAAACACTCAACAAATACTGAGGAGGGTATATTTGTTCGTAAGGCACAATATGAGAAACCACTTTCTCCTAATAAAAGAAATTTGATTATTAGGAAAATTCAAGAGAAAATGAAGAGGTCACAACCAAAAGAAGTGAGGGTTAATCGGGAAACCCAGAAATTAGGCAATAACCCACCTTGGGAAGATGAATTAGACGAAAAATGGATGAATCTCTACATGTTAGCTACTGTAGCAATAAATGCTAACTTATAAGTCAAATCACAAAACCAGTCTTAGCACCTACGACACTTATAAGCTAGAAACTTTAAAATAAATAACCATTAGTATATTTCAAAGTTTAGTTGTACTACAAATAAATATTTTGCTTCAATAAAATGGTTGATTAGATAGTTGTAATTAATATTTTTAATTCCATTTTGTGATTCTGTGAAAATTCAATTTATAAACTTTTAACCTAAAATTTTGTGTGTTTTCATAAATGCTAAACAGCATGAGTGAATTATCTGAAGCCTTAGAAAATCTCAATCTCTATCCTGTGAAAATAGAAGTTTCCAAAGAATTTACTGGTTACTTTGCTGATGTGGAAAAACCTATGGAATTTCAAGCTCCACCTCTGGAGAAATCAAAACCTAAGAAAAGAAGAAGATTTGTAGGCTGGAGGCGTGTACGCAGAAGGAAACCCGCAACTAGGAGAGTTCCCAAGATAGAAAATCCCATGGATAAAGGAAAAGGGATCGAGATTGAGGAAGTTTCAAAGCAAGCATGGATGGAAATTGGGGAAAGTTCTAGGCAAGTTAAGGAATTGCCATTTCAGGAAGAACTAGATAACATACTGGCAAGCTGTGATATCCTTAGGCCTATCAATACAAATCTTTTTCCTTATCCTGCTGAAACCCAACTTCCAATAAACCTGGAGCCGGCTATCCCAGAACCTTTAATTCACACCAAACCTCAAGGAGAAATGGACGAATGGTGGACCAACGATTGGGAGTTTCAAAACCTCCTAAATAATCCATATACCTTTTTCCCTCAGTTCGACCCAGAACCTGCACCAAACCCACCAATGAGTAATGAAAACTTAGCTGAACTCCGCCATTTTGGCGAGGAGTTGATGGATGCAGGGAATAGGATCCGGGAGATAGGAGAACAAATCTCCTGGAAATACGATGAGAGGGAACATCACTTTTAAAAATGCCAGCTGACGAGAGAAAGGGGTGGCGGTGAAGCTGTGTTTGTATAATAATAAATAGTAATAAAAACCAGTATGTGTAATAATCTCAAAATAAAACGTTTGTAAGATAACAGTGAGTACGGATGCACAATATAATATATAAAATGGAAGTCGAGAAACCGACAACTGTTGGCCATACGTGTTAATATGATTATGTGCGATTGTTTTGATTATGTTTAAATATTAATTATTTTATGCTAATCATTTATATAAATTAATTACCAGATGGAAAACGCTGATAATGAACCAGTTAACGAAGTTAATCAATCTGAGCAAAATCAGGAAGAGCAATTGCTAAATAGGCAAGATATCGAGGATATCGTTGCTCAAGGAATAGCCAATGCTATTCCAGCAATACTTGCTGCTGCTCGAATTCCAGTTGAACCTCAAATTATTCCTAGTAAACGTACTCATGAGGACAACTTCAGTAATAGTGTAAACGGAGGTGGTAACAACAACAACAACAATAACAATTACCATAATGTTCTGCAAGCCCCGATTCTCAAACGAATGAAAGCTGCAACGCCTGGTTGCACTTACAAAGAATTTCTTGCCTGTAAACCAGCTGAGTTTGCAGGTAACGAAGGGGCGACTGCAGCACTGCGTTGGTTAGAGAAAACTGAGGCAGTGATTACCATAAGTAAACGTGCTGAAGAAGACCAGGTCATGTATGCGTCGAATCTTTTTAAAGAAGGGGCGTTAGAATGGTGGAACTCGGTGTTACAATCCAAAGGAAGGACAGTGGCATATGCTATGAACTGGGAAATTTAAGAGTCTCGTAGAAAGAAAATTCTGTCATGAGTATGAAAAGGAACAAATGACAAATAAGTTCCTGACCCACCGAATGGTGGATGTAGACTGTCGAGGGTATACTTCGACATTCTTCGAGTATGCGAGAGTAGTACCAACCCTGGCTTCGCCAGAACCAGTACTTATTTCCCGCTATATTTGGGGATTGATTGGTGAAATCCGTAATATCGTCAAGGCTGTGAAACCCCGCACGATTGATGATGCGGTGGATTTAGCCAATACTCTGACTGACGAACTGGTATGGACGCGAGAAGAAAATAGAAAGAAGGAAGTGGCCCAAAAGATTACCCAAGGATTCCGTATGAGTAATCGTAACAATTTCAAAAGAAGGGGGGACTGGGCAATCTTCCACTGGTCCATTTTGCAATTCTTGCAAAAGAAAGCATTTTGGAAGATGCAAGGGATATTGCAAAATTCCGGGGCATCAGGAAGAAGAGATTCACAGTCTGTTACAACTGTGGAGAAGCTGGACATCCTAGGCCAGACTGCCCAAAATTGGTCAAACAGCTGATAACAAAGCCAAGCCTGCATAAGGAACTACCAAGAAGAACGTAAGAGCCTTCCAACTGACTACTCAGGAAGCAGAGCTAATCCCGGATGTGATAGCTGGTACGTTCTTAGTTCACAACGTTTATGCAAAAGTATTATTTGACTCTGGTGCAAACCAAAGTTTTATAAATACTTCATTCTGTCAAGCACTTAAGTTACCCTTAACCCAACTTAGGCAGATTTTTACAGTTGAAACGGCAAACGGAAATTCCGTTAACATAGATAAGATTTTGCAAGAAGGAAATATAGAACTTTTAGGCCATAAATTTTATGCAAACCTATTACCTATGAAATTAGCCAGATTCGATGTGGTGTTAGGAATGGATTGGTTAGTAGCCAACCATGCTCAAATTCTTTGTGATAAGAATTCCATAGAAATTCATACACCCACTGGAGAATTAGTGGTGATTACAGGAGATAAGCCACGTAAGCCAATGAAATTCATTTCAGAAATGAAATTGGCCAGTTATTCAAGAAAACAAGAAATGGTGTATATGATTTCAGTAATCATTAACACGAAAAATAAAGAACTTAAGGATATTCCAGTAGTATTAGAATACTCTGATGTATTCCCAGAAGAACTACCTGGATTACCACCTGATAGAGAGGTAGAATTTAGAATTCATCTAATTCCTGGAACTACACCGATAGCCAAAGCACCATATCGATTAGCACCTACTGAAATGCTAGAACTGAAAAAGCAGTTAGATGAATTACTAAGCAAAGGATTCATACAACCTAGCTCATCCCCATGGGGAGCTCCAGTGTTGTTTGTAAAGAAGAAGGATGGTTCGATGCGAATGTGTATCGATTATAGAGAATTAAATAAGGTTACAATTAAGAATCGATACCCATTACCTAGAATTGATGATCTTTTAGATCAACTTCAGGGAGCTAGATATTTTTCTAAGATCGACTTACGCTCCGGATATCATCAGTTAAAGGTACAGGAAGAAGACATACCTAAGACTGCTTTCAGAACTAGGTATGGTCATTACGAGTTTACAGTCATGCCCTTTGGGTTAACAAATGCACCTGCAGCATTTATGGACATGATGAATAGAATCTGTAAACCGTATTTGGATAAATTTGTAATTGTCTTTATTGACGATATACTTATTTATTCCAAAAGTCAGGAGGAACATTGTGAGCACCTGCATGTACTCTTAACTTCATTAAGAAAGGAGAAGCTTTACGCCAAATTCTCGAAGTGTGAATTTTGGCTACAAGAAGTGCAATTTTTAGGACACATGGTGAATCACGACGACATTCATGTAGATCTTGCTAAGATAGAAGCAATCACCAAATGGAAGGTTCCGCAATCAGCAATGGAGATTAGAAGTTTTATAGGTTTAGCCGGATATTATAGACGGTTTATTAAGGATTTTTCCAAAATAGCTGTACCATTAACTAAGCTAACATGTAAAGCAACAAAGTTTGAGTAGGGACCTAAACAAGAAGAAGCTTTTAGGATTTTAAAACAAAAGCTAACAAATGCTCCAATTCTAGCCTTACCAGAAGGAACAGAAGATTTTGAAGTATATTGTGATGCTTCAAAGCTAGGATTAGGATGTGTGCTTATGCAACGTAAGAAGATAATTGCGTATGCATCAAGGCAATTGAAAAAACACGAGGAAAATTATACGACTCATGACTTAGAGTTAGGAGCCATAATTTTTGCCCTTAAGATTTGGAGACATTATCTGTACGGAAGTAAGTTTACTGTCTATACAGATCATAAAAGTTAAAGATATATATTTGGGCAAAAAGAATTAAACATGAGGCAAAGGAGATGGATGGTGATTCTAAGTGATTACGACTGTGATATTCAATATCACGAAGGAAAAGCAAACGTAGTAGCTGATGCTTTAAGTCGTAAGTATCACGAGAAACAACGACGAGTTCGTGCTCTTAGGTTAAGTTTACAATTAGACTTAATGGAACAATTGAAGAACATTCAAGAAACAGCAATCAAGGATGATGTTGAAGGAATGAAAGGAAGAATATAAGATTTAGAGCAAGGAAGTGATGGAATTTGGAGATTCCATAAGAAACGAATTTGGGTACCTAAGCAAGGAGAATTAAGAAATAAGATTTTAGAAGAAGCCCATAAATCTAGATATACCATACATCCTGGTAACAATAAGATGTACCAAGATTTAAGGAATAATTTCTGGTGGATAGAAATGAAAAAGGACATAGCCAGATATATTTCTAAGTGTCTTACTTGTTCACAAGTTAAGGCAGAACACCAGAAACCTTCAGGTTTACTACAACAATTAGAAATGCCTGTATGGAAATGGGAGCTCATAACAATGGACTTTGTTACTAAGTTACCCAAAACCAGAAAAGGTAACAATGCGATTTGGGTAATTGTGGATCGATTAACCAAATCAGCTCATTTTCTACCCATAAAAGAAACCTTTAGCATGGAAAGGTTGGCAAAGCTGTATGTGGATGAAGTAGTATCCTTACATGGAGTTCCTCTCTCCATTGTATCAGATAGAGATAATCGTTTCACTTCCCACTTCTGGACCAGTTTCCAGGAGGCAATGGGAACCCGACTAAATTTGAGTACTGCATATCATCCTCAAACAGATGGACAAAGTGAAAGGACGATCCAAACCCTGGAGGACATGCTTAGGGCATGTGTAATAGATTTTGGTGGGAATTGGGATAACCATTTACCCTTAATTGAATTCTCCTATAGCAATAGCTATCATTCAAGTATTGAAGCTGCCCCATTCGAAGCACTATATGAACGTAGGTGTAGAACTCCAGTTTGTTGGGCAGAAATAGGAGAAAGTCAATTATCAGGACCAGAGATTGTGCAAGAAACTACCGACAAGATTACTCAAATCAAGGAAAGATTAAAGACGGCTCGAGATCGCCAGAAGAGTTATGCCGATAATCGACGCAAGCCACTCGAGTTTCAAATTGGAGACAAAGTACTATTAAAAGTATCTCCTTGGAAAGGAGTAGTACGATTCGGTAAGAAGGGAAAGCTAAGTCCAAGATACGTAGGACCATTTCTAGTGATCCAACGTATAGGACCAGTTGCTTATCATTTACAACTACCAGAAGAGTTAGCAGGAGTACATGATGTATTCCATGTATCTAACCTCAAGAAATGTCTATGACGAATCTCTGGTAGTACCTCTTCAGGATATAGAGGTAAACGCAAAGTTAAAATTTGTTGAGAAACCTCTTCAGATAGAAGATAGAAAAATCTAGTTCCGCAAGCACAAGCGACTAGTGCTGGTTAAAGTCAAGTGGGATTCCAGAAGAGGACCCGAATACACTTGGGAGCTGGAATCAGAGATGAAGCGAAAGTATCCTCACTTATTCCAATAAATCTTGAGGAAGAGATTTTAAATAAGGTGGGGAGGATGTAAGGACTCTCAAAATTGTCCTAAAACGACCCGTAAATAGAAACCCGGACCCTCAAAACCTTAATCCATATCAAAAACTAAGAAATCAAGATTTTTAGGGTTCAGGCGGGCCGCGCAAGTGTGAAGCATAACCTTACGCGGGCCGCGACAGCTCATAAAGATTCCAGCACAGCGCACAGGCCACGTGGCAGCCACATGGCAGGCCTACCAGTGACACGCTAGCCCTAATCTACGATATAGACCTTCACGCGGGCCGCGTAAGGTTTGAGCTGAGGTTTACGCGGGCCGCGAGAGCCTCAAAAATCTGCTATAAATAGGATGGGTTACGAGCAGTTCTGTGGTGTCGAAATCAAATATCAAAAACGAAGTTAGGCTGCTTCAAAGTCGAATTTACTTTCAATTTTAGTGGGGTGCTGCTCCGATACAGGGTATTAACTCGATTGCTGATACGATTCAATATCCGATCGATTGAAACTATCCAATGGATGTTTAAGTGCTGCCCACATTAGGGTTATGCTTTGTCATTCGTCGTGAATTCGATGGATGTTTAAGTATCACACTTTGTCATTCGTTGTGAGGGTTTAATCTCATGAGTTATCGTAAATGCTGTATTAGTTACTGACCTAGTTCGTGTGCATATTGTTTAAATTTAGGTTAAAAGGCTAATCAGTAGGCTAAACTCTGCCCGTATAAATCTGCAATGTGAGTCATTCTCTTTTTTATCAACTGTTTTACAATACCTCAAATTATTTTCAAAAGTTATAATTACAGGGAGTAAGTCGTGGATATCTTGAAATCACTGGCTAGTGGGGTATTGTGCACATTACTAATTTTCTCACGGTTAGGTTCATTGACCTAACAGTGATAATCATCACTACTTGGGTGACAGGACCCAATAGTGGTATGACCATCGTCACGCAATGTGACACGGCGCCAAATAAAAATAAGATAGAAGCCATTGTAATCGCTCTTATGCTGTAATTGATAACTATGTGTCGTTTTATTAAATTTGTGTGACTCGCCAGTATTTACCCGCTGATAAAATATTTTTAAAACATGTTTCAGGCGACCTGCTGTAAATCAAGGAAAACGAGCTACGGAGCACTAACAAGCTTGAAGAGGTGGCTCAGTTAAAAATGAATAAACATGTTTTAATAAATCAGGGAATTTCCTAGTTAAATTCCTCGATTGTAAATTACGGGGTTTATCCCAAATTATGGAATAAAATAATTAGGCATTTTGAGTTTTAAAAAGATCTTGTTAAAATCTTCCGCTGTCGTATCAATTAGATACCACGGGTTCCTGTCCCGCGACTCCTGACCGGGTCAAACCGGGGCTGGGGCCGTGACATTATCTATCTCTTATACTAAAGCAAAATAATGTTGACCATTTGACCATGATGTGCCAATGGTCTTTGGCTAGATAATTGTGATTTAGGCGCCATTTACCTCATTCTCTCATTTCTCAATCAATTCTCCTTATTCTCAATCAATTCTCCTTACCGCCCCACAATTCCTTCATTCTTCTTTCAAACGCTTCTTGAATTATATATGGAAAGTTGAATAATTCATCAATTACCGGAAGATCTTTTGAGAAAATATGGAAGCGTTTCCATTCTTAATCTATTAAAGATAGATTGGTTCCTTTTCTTCATTCTATCTAAAAGTGGTATGTTATTCATCCGTTTCTGAGTCATGGTTTCTTTCAATCGGCGTTTCAGACTTACAATCATCGATCGTTTCTTTCAATCTGTGTTTCAAACTCTTTGATCGTACCATATACAGTTGATTTCAACAGGTATGTTTATCAGACACACTAATTTTAGGGTTTCTGATGTAAAATTGTTCATCAGACACACTAATTTTTTGTTGAAGAAAATACAAATTGTATTTTTTTTTTTGATACAAGCATAAATACGGATTCCTCAGGAGCGGGTTGGATTAGTCCTGTGAGTTCATCTCTATTGCTTCTTATTTGATTGCAAAAAATAGGGTTAGGGTTTTGATTTTTTGTTGATTTAAGCACTTACCATTTTTTTTGTTCAATTTGTGTGGTTTCAGGAGACAAGGACGATTGGATATTTTTGTATAATTCTGGCTTATCTGTAGGAAAGGGAAATTCTGATTGGATATTTTTGTTCAATTTGATAATTTATTTGTTAATTTCTAATTCAAGATACACAAAATATGAGATTATATGTTTATTTTTTAATTTTTGTATTTGATGTGATGTCTTCTAGGTGTTTGATGAAATGCTACATATTATCAAGTGGAGCAGTTGTTAAAATTCTCTTTGTTTTATGATTCTTATGTTTTCCAATTGCCTTTTTTCTACTAATATAATTATATAACATGTACACTTGCAGACAGTTTGTGCGTATGCAGAATGCATCAGCAACAGAGTATGTCTTTCTAACGCGTCTCGCCTGGCTATAAAGGTAACTACCATATCCATTATTCATGATACCAGTTAATTTTTGTATTTGGTAAATGTTGTGAGTCACACATGATTGGTTATAACTAGATACATGATGTTTGATATTTTGATGTAATGCCTCACTGATCTGCTAACAAGTGTGACTGAGTTTTAGTATTCTTCATGTGACACCTGTGCTTCCACGGCCATCAAACAAATACTATATTAATGAAATATTGTATTTCATACTTGGGATTTGTATAAATATGTGTATCCTTTGCACATATCAATTCTTGTTCGATTTCAAGCTTTAAATCGCTTTCTGGAAGGTTATACGCGCACTGATGCGTAAATATAACCCGTTTAATGCAACGAACACTCTGGAATAGTGAAATAGGCTTAACATACCTTAAATAACCTTTACATAACTTAGAAATAAGTTTTGAAGGCTTTGGTATGGCAAAATCGAGTTAATTCGCCTACAGGGACTAAATTTGACAAACTGCGAAAGTATGCCAATTTGAACTGTAACAGACATTCCGGAACATGACCATAAGTTAAACACACCTTAAATATCCTTTATATAGCTTAGAAATAGGCTTTGAGGGGTTCGGTGTGCTAAAATAAACTTTTGGCTCATTCAGGGACTAAAAGTGTCAAAAAATGCATAAGTTTGCACTTTCGCGCATAACTTACGTTCTGAATACATCCGGACATCCAAAAATTTATTTAAGCACTAAAATATTTTATTTTAGTGTTTGGCATGAGAAAAATCCATTCTTCACGCAATTTGGACCGTTTTTGCGTCCGTTACGACTTCCGTCGTAATTAAGCGAACATCGTGATCGTACGGCCAAACGAACCGACACCCGAGATATTTTTGAGCACATTTTAAGTTCCCTATACTTTAACTTCATTTTAGAGCTTTGAAATGGGGTTAACGGGGCTTAAACGTGTCAAAAGTGCATCAAATAGCAAGTTTGGAGCTTCAGGGGCCTGTTCTGCCATTTTTGCAAGTATCAGACCTGCAAGGTCCTTGCGCACCGCAAGGTTCTAAGTCTTACGGTGCGCAAGCAGGGGTCAGACAGCAGAAGCTTGTTTAAACAGCTGTTAACAGCTGTTAACCACTCCCTAATCCTTTGCCACATGTTGATCTCTTATGGTGAGGGGCCAATTTGGGTTCCATAACCTTCCAACAAGTGTACGGGTGAGATCAAGACACGATATTCAAGAAACAATCCTAACGGTGGTCCATTTACTATAAATAGACATCCATCCCCATTGCAAAACCCACTTGAAATCTGAGTTTTTCTCTAAGTGGTTGTGTTTATACACTTCCTACCTGAGATTACTTGGAAATCAATCTTGCGGGGACCCTTTGTAAGTGTTCTTTCGTTCTTTTCTTTTGTTTTAGCGTTAAAGTCAACTTTGTTTGACTTTCTGCATTGACCAATTTATGGTCAACACGAAGTTCATTTGAACTTCATAACGTGAGCGTGATCACGATGGTTATAGTCCCTAGTGACTATACCTACTGATTACCACCTTATCTAAGCTCAGTGACGAGTCGTAGTTTCGGCCAAAATGCGTGTTATTGCGTATTTTGTAACCAAACTACTTTTAGGTATCAAAACCATTTGATTTGATACCAAACCTGTTTTCTAAACTTAGTTAAGCATGTTTTAACATGCTTAGGTCGTCACTTTTAGTTTAGTGCTTATATAGGGTCGTAAGGTAAGCGATCTAAACAATCGCTTATACTTTCGAACCCGACCCGTTTGGTCGATCATTAAGATCCGACCAAACACATTAGGTGACCATAGTATATAGGGAATAACCTTCCGAGGTTATACCATATGGTCACGATGTTTAGTTAGTTGTATGATAGGTAGTTTATATGCCTTAGGTAAATGACCAAAATGGCCTTTTTACGCCAAAATTCATTTTAAGCATGTGTAACATAACTTTTGGTATCTAAATTGATTTGGTAACAATATTAGACATGTTAAGGCATATTTTACTTATCATAGGGCTAGTTAGGCGTTCCGAACGCGTTTTACGCGAACGACGCGTTAAAATAGCATAAGCTACCTAAACGGGTCGTAATGGGTCGTAAGCACTTAGGTTAGGTTTCATTGTAGTATGTAGGCCTTGTTAAACCATATTACATGAGTTCCCCTACTCATTTGGTTTACGAGCCTCATTCTATCCGATCTTCCGATTATAGGTCCGGTTTATTAATGTAGTTACCTATATTAGGTGCCATTTGATATCCGTGATCTCTAGCATTGTTTGGTTGTTACTCAAGGACTACTAAGCAATCTCAAGTGAGTACATAGAACCCCCTCTTTTAAATGTTTTCAAGGTGTTTATGTGCGTACATATACCCCTCTTTTACTGTTTTTCAAACTATTTTGGGGTGAAACACATGTGCCTACTTGTTACTTTCATGCTTTCCATGTTTTCACATCATATACCTGCTATGTTCGTTAGTACATTATAGTACATGATTTCATTACATTTCATGCTATGTATGCCCATTGTGTGCGTACTTAGTACATCGTTTTACATTACATTTCATGCTACGTATGCCCATTGTGTGCGTACTTAGTACATTATTTTACATTACATTTTATGCTATGTATGCCCATTGTGTGCGTACTTAGTACATTATTTTATATTACATTCTATGCTATGTATGCCCATTGTGTGCATACTTAGTACATTATTTTACATTACATTACATTCTATGCTATGTATGCCCATTGTGCGCATACTTAGTACATTTATTATTCATCACATGCTTACATTTTGGTATGACATTTGGTTTGTTTAAATGGGACAATGTACATTCATTAACACCGATCATGCCGCTCGGTAGTAGGTAGTGGTACCATAGGACTTGACAACTTCCATTCCTGAAATCTCGGGTTTGTTTGGATTGGAAGGAATGACCGAATCCGATTACATTTCTAGGTGGACCTTAGACTTTGTGCTAGGGTTTATTCTACAGTCACAAGGCTTGGATGTATGAATTTTCACAATACCGCATAAATGTTTATATCAGTATAGCATGCATTTATTACACAAAACATAACTTTGATTTAAACCATGTTTTACTTCAATACCTTGTTTTTGTGCATTTTACATATGGTTTAGTTGATATATTTCACTTACCACACATAAACATTTTGACATTTACATACACAATTCATGATTTACATTAGACATAAACATTAGACATAAACATTAGACATGGTTTTCACATAAATATTTTGACATTTGATTATACATAACCATTTTACTTTGGTGGTTTGGTTTGAGTAAGTGATTTAAGTAACGAGGCGTGTTTAATATGATACAAGCATGGTGGATACACCGCTGGTACTTCCTATATATAAGTGTTTGTATGGTATTACATATCGTAGCGTTATTTGAATCATTTCAATTTGAGACATATAACATTTTATACAAATAACATACTTTTCACAAGACATTGTTTTACAAACAACTTATCTTATACAAACTCATTTTACTTGGTTATTCATTTAACCATACATTATTCTCTTATTTATACATATCATCTGAACTTATTGTTTTTCAAACGATTTACAAAACAAATCAATTTACAAGGTTCATGACTGACTTTTGCTAAGCAACTTTTTTCTAAACTTACAAGTCATGAATCCTATTTTCACAAAACCTATGTATCTCACAGGGATTTTTATGCTGACGTACCTATTTTCACATGTGTTTCAGGATATGATGCATAGGATTTATCAAGATACACTTAGGCGGACTTGGGCCTTAGTGACAATAAAAGATGCAAGACTAGTTATTTATGTTATGTTTCTTTGATTGTCAAGACATTGTAACTCTTTTATTTAATAAAACAATATTTCAATTTCCATGTGTTATGAAACAATGATTCTGTTACAACACTCCCCGACGTTTCCGCCACGTTTTGTTGTTTTACGTGGTCGGGGTGTGACAGAAAAGTTGGTATCAGAGCTCATGGTTATAGGGAATTAGGTTATTAGTAATGCTTTGACCTAGTCTATAACCTTCCTAGGACCCTAACGCGAGTTTACTTGCGTTTAATCATAAAACAATACCGTCACCTAACCTTAGGCGACAACCACAACAAGAACATAAATTTCAAAACCGCTTTGAAAACTAATCATCTGTTCTAGGATGATTGATTACTAGGTTTTGAACCCTCTATTGTAAGGTTTTGAACCCTCTGTTATAAGGTTTTGAACCCTTTAAGTTTTCAAATCTCGTCAAAGTTTGGGTCTTATAATGTGAACACGTGCAAACTGGAAGAGTGAATGCCTGTACCCTAAGTTTTCTGTCGAAGGCTAGAGTGTTCGTACAAATCCGCAGTATCGGACCAGTCACTCTTACCTGGGAACTATTGGGGGTGAGTGTTCACTTATAGGCGAGCATGTCTTCAGTGATACATTAATATGACCCGCTTACTTTGATTAGTCACCGTCTCATTTGTTTGCCTTAGATAACAAACAAATGATCGCAATTTTTATGCATTGCCATCCTGTTTTGATTGTCTGATAACCTTTCACTTGTTTCTTCCAATGTCTTTCATTTTCTTCTAGAATGTCTCTTCCTCTCAGCAACGGTCAAATGTCCGAGCGAACAGCCAAATTTGCCCAGCGATTAGGCGAAGTGATTCTGAAGACTGTGGATTTAGGCATTGCCATGTATCGTCTCCAGGATGAAGCCACTCAGGAGTCACCAAAGGAGACAGAGGCCAAGCCTTCACCAAAATCAAGGAAGCGTAAGGCTCCCAGGAAACCCGCAGCAGTTACACCTAATCAAGCGGGACCTAGCCAAGTGACAGCACCACCAGCCAAGAAACCAATCAAGGAATCGAAGACCATGGATGAACAGACTGGATCCCCTAAGAAGTCAAAGAAGCGAAAGGCTTCTCAGAACTTCGCCGTGGTCGCTCACAATGGTCAAGCCTTCCCCAACCAACCAGCTCAACCCCCTGCTAGGAAGCCATACAAGGGAACGGCACCAATAAGCGACAAATGTAATGGGCATCACCAAGCTCACTTACCGTGTCGTCTGTGTGTATCATGTGGGTGAGTTGGTCACCTGGCAAGTGCTTGTTGATGTAACCCAAACCAAGGTGGTCCAAACCAACCACAAGCCAACTCTGCTCAAGCTCGTTTCTCACCAGGGTCTTGCTACAACTGTGGCGAGATGGGCCATTTCCTAAGGGATTGCCCAAAGCTTGCTAATGCAAATCCAACCCACGGATGAGCAGTTGGCTGATTAGAAGATGTTGTTGTCTTATGCTTTTGTTTCTTCTATTTCTTGTAATGTGAAACAATCTGTTTTGATTATAAATAAATTGTTGTTCACAATTCTGATATACAAGTGTAGTTACATGAGTAAATGGAAATTCTCTATGATACCTGTACTAAGGAACTATGTTCCTTACAAACTACTCTTGTGATTCTCTCTTTCAAATGATCGCTCATGATTCCCTCGAAAATTTTAAAGTACTCGTTTCACTCTAAAAAACAAAGTACAGAAAATAAAGTGACATTATGAGTAATCAAGCTTCTGCACATCTATGCCTTTGAATCTTTGGTTAGATAACTAAGGGTATTTTCAAATCTCATACCCATTACGTTTTGATTTTTCAACATACACAGTACAAGTATTTCAAAAACAATCTTCATGATCTCAAAACATTTCATATAGTTTGAAAACAATTTTTTTTAAATGCATTGTCTATGTTATTTCAAAAACATTGGCTGTGTTTTCAAAAACAACCTTCATAATTTCAAAATGTTTCATATAGTCTGAAGACAATATTAACACAGTACATTTTCTTATCAAGTGCATGATTTCGAAAAGCATCATTCATGTTTTTCAAAAACCTTATACATAATTTCAAAATTCATCTCGCATGATTTTAAAACATTTTTATAAATATACTTACCTAGTACACCTACTTTATGATTTCAAAAGTATTATATATAAGGTTTCAAAAACATTGAACACATTTTTTTTATAACCCCATGCATAGTTTTCAAAAATATTTTTCCTCATACATTGACTTAACTTTAAGATTCTGCTTCATATGTCGCCTTGACATATCTAGCATCTCAACTTCATAAGCATTTTTACTTCATGTTTTGACTTAAGCACATCCAGTGCAATGTTTCAAAACAGGTTTCAAAACATCTTCAACTTCTAAAATCCATATGGGATCTTTTTATCTTCACATTTAGACCCTTGTGGATGATTATCATTCAAATCAGAGTCCTTAATTGGATTCCTTATGTATCTAAATTCGAACATTTCGGTTCCTTATAATCGAAATCGAAATTTTCTTTTAAAAATCTTTCTATCTTTATAGTTAGATTCTTGATAATGTTTAAAGTACCAAATGAAATCCACGGAATGGATTCCTAGTGTGCTTTAAATACATGTACACAATCAACAAAACAAATTAACAAATAACCAATCTTTGTGGTTATATGACTATGTGTTATGCATCTTGTGTTTTCTTTTATGCATTTTGTGTTTTTATACTCTAGGTATTCGTTATCCAAATCCTCGTAGAATCTTTCATATCTTCATATGAGGGATTCGTAGTAGGATATTCAAAAAGGTACTACCTTAAATCCTAAATGGGTTTCTATGTAATAATTAAGACCCTTGGATTATATAGTACTACTCCATGATTCATAAGGGACCCTTTTAGGGGTCTAGTCTAAAAAATTGATTCAAAAATCTGGTTAAGAATGACATGTGATGATATAAGCTGAAAAGACTCCTTGGTTGTCTACTAAAATCATTTATTGATTTAATAAAAGGGACCCTATGGTGGTCTAGTCACACTCATCACATGTTTGTTCATTTGGTTTTCTCCTACACATTATAAAATAGACTGTGTGAACTATGCAAGGAATTGCCTAATTATGGACGCGTACATAATTATGAAATTTAGTGCACAGAAACCCAGTAAGATTTATTATGTGTAAGAACCGATAGTGACAACAATAACAATATGAGAACGATGTAATGGAGGTACGGTGGACGCACCAATGATGCTTCATATACTTGTATATAAGTATCCCTCTTACATTGCAAGCATGATGTTATTAAAGTTACTAGAAGTTCAAAACCCTAACCAATGTTGTTCGATCTTTTCAACTTCATGTTTTAAACTCTCACAAGTTTCCTCTAAATAAAAATTTCGGGACGAAATTTCCTAAAATAGGGGAGACTGTGACACCTGTGCCTCCACGGCCATCAAACAAATACTGTATCAATCAAATATTGTATTTCATACTTGGGATTTGTATAAATATGTGTATCCTTTGCACATATCAATTCTTGTTCGATTTCAAGCTTTAAATCGCTTTCTGGAAGGTTATACGCGCACTGATGCGTAAATATAACCCGTTTAATGCAACGAACACTCCGGAATAGTGAAATAGTCTTAACATACCTTAAATAACCTTTACATAACTTAGAAATAAGTTTTGAAGGCTTTGGTATGGCAAAATCGAGTTAATTCGCCTACAGGGACTAAATTTGACAAACTACGAAAGTATGCAAATTTGAACTGTAACAGACATTCCGGAACATGACCATAAGTTAAACACACATTAAATATCCTTTATATACCTTAGAAATAGGCTTTGAGGGGTTCGGTGTGCTAAAATAAACTTTTGGCTCATTCAGGGACTAAAAGTGTCAAAAAATGCATAAGTTTGCACTTTCGCGCATAACTTACGTTCTGAATACATCCGGACATCCAAAAATTTATTTAAGCACTAAAATATTTTATTTTAGTGTTTGGCATGAGAAAAATCCATTCTTCACGCAATTTGGACCGTTTTTGCGTCCGTTACGACTTCCGTCGTAATTAAGCGAACATCGTGATCGTACGGCCAAACGAACCGACACCCGAGATATTTTTGAGCACATTTTAAGTTCCCTATACTTTAACTTCATTTTAGAGCTTTGAAATGGGGTTAACGGGGCTTAAACGTGTCAAAAGTGCATCAAATAGCAAGTTTGGAGCTTCAGGGGCCTGTTCTGCCATTTTTGCAAGTATCAGACCTGCAAGGTCCTTGCGCACCGCAAGGTTCTAAGTCTTACGGTGCGCAAGCAGGGGTCAGACAGCAGAAGCTTGTTTAAACAGCTGTTAACAGCTGTTAACCACTCCCTAATCCTTTGCCACATGTTGATCTCTTATGGTGAGGGGCCAATTTGGGTTCCATAACCTTCCAACAAGTGTACGGGTGAGATCAAGACACGATATTCAAGAAACAATCCTAACGGTGGTCCATTTACTATAAATAGACATCCATCCCCATTGCAAAACCCACTTGAAATCTGAGTTTTTCTCTAAGTGGTTGTGTTTATACACTTCCTACCTGAGATTACTTGGAAATCAATCTTGCGGGGACCCTTTGTAAGTGTTCTTTCGTTCTTTTCTTTCGTTTTAGCGTTAAAGTCAACTTTTTTTGACTTTCTGCATTGACCAGTTTATGGTCAACACGAAGTTCATTTGAACTTCATAACGTGAGCGTGATCACGATGGTTATAGTCACTAGTGACTATACCTACTGATTACCACGTTATCTAGGCTCAGTGACGAGTCGTAGTTTCGGCCAAAATGCGTGTTATTGCGTATTTTGTAACCAAACTACTTTTAGGGATCAAAACCGTTTGTTTTGATACCAAACCTGTTTTCTAAACTTAGTTAAGCATGTTTTAACATGCTTAGCTCGTCACTTTTAGTTTAGTGCTTATATAGGGTCGTAAGGTAAGCGATCTAAACAATCGCTTATACTTTCGAACCCGACCCGTTTGGTCGATCATTAAGATCCGACCAAACACATTAGGTGACCATAGTATATAGGGAATAACCTTCCGAGGTTATACCTTATGGTCACGATGTTTAGTTAGTTATATGATAGGTAGTTTATATGCCTTAGGTAAATGACCAAAATGCCCTTTTTACGCCAAAATTCATTTTAAGCATGTGTAACATAACTTTTGGTATCTAAACTGATTTGGTAACAATATTAGACATGTTAAGGCATATTTTACTTATCATAGGGCTAGTTAGGCGTTCCAAACGCGTTTTACGCGAACGACGCGTTAAAATAGCATAAGCTACCTAAACGGGTCGTAATAGGTCGTAAGCACTTAGGTTAGGTTTCATTGTAGTATGTAGGCCTTGTTAAACCATATTACATGAGTTCCCCTACTCATTTGGTTTACGAGGCTCATTCTATCCGATCTTCCGATTATAGGTCCGGTTTATTAATGTAGTTACCTATATTAGGTGCCGTTTGATATCCGTGATCTCAAGCATTGTTTGGTTGTTACTCAAGGACTACTAAGCAATCTCAAGTGAGTACATAGAACCCCCTCTTTTAAATGTTTTCAAGGTGTTTATGTGAGTACATAGACCCCTCTTTTACTGTTTTTCAAACTATTTGGGGGTGAAACACATGTGCCTACTTGTTACTTTCATGCTTTCCATGTTTTCACATCATATACCTGCTATGTTCGTTAGTACATTATAGTACATGTTTTCATTACATTTCATGCTATGTATGCCCATTGTGTGCGTACTTAGTACATCGTTTTACATTACATTTCATGCTATGTATGCCCATTGTGTGCATACTTAGTACATTATTTTTAATTACATTTTATGCTATGTATGCCCATTGTGTGCGTACTTAGTACATTATTTTACATTACATTTTAAGCTATGTATGCCCATTGTGTGTGTACTATTATTTTACATTACATTTTATGCTATGTATGCCCATTGTGTGCGTACTTAGTACATTATTTTACATTACATTACATTTTATGCTATGTATGCCCATTGTGTGCGTACTTAGTACATTATTTTACATTACATTTTATGCTATGTATGCCCATTGTGTGCGTACTTAGTACATTATTTTATATTACATTCTATGCTATGTATGCCCATTGTGTGCATACTTAGTACATTATTTTGCATTACATTACATTCTATGCTATGTATGCCCATTGTGCGCATACTTAGTACATTTATTATTCATCACATGCTTACATTTTGGTATGACATTTGGTTTGTTTAAATGGGACAATGTACATTCATTAACACCGATCATGCCGCTCGGTAGTAGGTAGTGGTACCATAGGACTTGACAACTCCCATTCCTGAAATCTCGGGTTTGTTTGGATTGGAAGGAATGACCGAATCCGATTACATTTCTAGGTGGACCTTAGACTTTGTGCTAGGGTTTATTCTACAGTCACAAGGCTTGGATGTATGAATTTTCACAATACCGCATAAATGTTTATATCAGTATAGCATGCATTTATTACACAAAACATAACTTTGATTTAAACCATGTTTTACTTCAATACCTTGTTTTTGTGCATTTTACATATGGTTTAGTTGATATATTTCACTTACCATACATAAACATTTTGACATTTACATACACAATTCATGATTTACATTAGACATAAACATTAGACATAGACATTAGACATGGTTTTCACATAAATATTTTGACATTTGATTATACATAAACATTTTACTTTGGTGGTTTGGTTTGAGTAAGTGATTTAAGTAACGAGGCGTGTGTAATATGATACAAGCATGGTGGATACGCCGCTGGTACTTCCTATATATAAGTGTTTGTATGGTATTACATATCGTAGCGTTATTTGAATCATTTCAATTTGAGACATATAACATTTTATACAAATAACATACTTTTCACAAGACATTGTTTTACAAACAACTTATCTTATACAAACTCATTTTACTTGGTTATTCATTTAACCATACATTATTCTCTTATTTATACATATCATCTGAACTTATTGTTTTTCAAACGATTTACAAAACAAATCAATTTACAAGGTTCATGACTGACTTTTGCTAAGCAACTTTTTTCTAAACTTACAAGTCATGAATCCTATTTTCACAAAACCTATGTATCTCACAGGGATTTTTATGCTGACGTACCTATTTTCACATGTGTTTCAGGATATGATGCATAGGATTTATCAAGATACACTTAGGCGGACTTGGGCCTTAGTGACAATAAAAGATGCAGGACTAGTTATTTATGTTATGTTTCTTTGATTGTCAAGACATTGTAACTCTTTTATTTAATAAAACAATATTTCAATTTCCATGTGTTATGAAACAATGATTCTGTTACAACACTCCCCGACGTTTCCGCCACGTTTTGTTGTTTTACGTGGTCGGGGTGTGACACTTCATAAGAAATCTGTGAACTGATAATGATACAAAGGTACGGTTGTAGTCGAGTTTATAAATGATAATTATATATTGTGGATTTTTGTGTGTTATGATGTTTGTTTGGTGATGTTTGTTTTTTTCGTTCCACTCGAGCTGGTGGTTTAGGTATCAATCTTGCATACCAGATATTGTCATCATTTTTGAATCAGATTGGAATCCTCAGAATGATCTGCAGGTTTGGGAGTGTATGATATCTATCTCTATTTATAGTCACTACATACTAATTTCATGACTTTTGTTAGGCAATGTGCAGAGCTCACAGGATTGGACAACAAGAAGTCGTTAATATTTATAGGTTCGTGACTTGCAAAAGTGTTGAGGAAGACATCTTGGAACGTGCTAAAAAGAAAATGGTAGATAAACTATTGGTTATTTTGTAATCATCTTACTATCCACTGTATTATGAAATATGAATTGATTTGTGCTTTCTTGGTGAAATTTGGTCAGTTGATATTATATTAGGGTACATGTAATCCCTTAGATGGAACAAGATGAACACATTTACATGCAAATTCAATTCTCAGCTCTGTTCTACTATGAATTTTGTTGAATATGTTTTGTATAGGTACTCGACTATTTGGTCATTCAGAAACCAAATGCATAGGGAAGATTGGAGAAGAAAGAACCAGAGTGTCGGGTCATAATGGGTTTGAGTCAACTTAGGCCGTTTAGAAAAGGTATTGGTCAAAATGGAACCCGTTCTTTGTTTGTAAACAGTGTCTGTTTGATAATGGATATAGATAGAAATCTAACAAATAGGTTTTTGAAACTTTTTATAGATATAAATCTAACTAATAGCATTAAAGGTTTATATTGGTTTCGTAATGTATTCTAATGTATAAAATCTTCTAAATATATAGTAAGAAGATAATGATTGTAATCAACTTTACAACTTGAAAATTTGGGATAAAGTTGGGAACTTTTTACGAAATTGAATGTTATTGATGAATGGAGATGTTAAGGTTTATTTTGGATTAGTGTTTCATTTTCTGCTCTGTTCTTGCTCCATCAGGTTTATTTTTATTTTCTGCTCTGTTCTTGCAACCCCTAAACTTTACAAAACATGGACCAAAGTGGTTTGCTTCAAGAAACTTGATGAATCGTTGAGGCATTCAATGAAGTGTATGAGTTTGATAGTGTTTCCTGGTAAAGATATGCTTTGCCAACCTCTCCTAAAGAATCAGTTCGCTGATAAGAATCTTAGTTCAGTGCAGGTGAGTTATGATATATTGTATTTTATCTGTTCTTGAGTTACCAAAATGGGTGGGATGGGTAATGGTCACTGACTCTAAGCTGGTAACTTTTGTAAGACAGAAAAGGGTTGGGTTAGGTCAGATTGGGCTGACTTGCCAGCATTTTTTTGGATGCTATTAGTTATTACTGTATTAAATATGATTACAAAAGCTATATTATCAATGTAGGTCAAGTACATCGAGCATAAATGAGTTAATACAAAGACGGGCATATTTACATATATATATTTTATTAATATATAGAACTATGATTTGTATTATTTGGTAATTGTACCAGAATATTTATATTACTATTCTTAAAAACCAATTAAACATGTATTTTTTTAATACAGAGAACAAAGTTGGAAGTTGAAAGGCGTGGGGTTATTGCGCATGTTAAGTTATTACATTGGTTTTTAAACATGATATGCTTAGATTCTTATTTTGAATTGAATGTATGATAGGAGAAATATAGAAGCTAATCTAAGTTATTGGGACCCACCTAATTACAAGTCGTAGTGAGTTGAGAATAAAGTTGCAATGCCAGTAAGCTTAAGACCTAAGAGTTGCATGTTAGAATGCCTTAATATTTTGTTGGAATTTGTGTAATAGATTAAAGAATATCCCAGATCCAATAACTTTGAGTTAATTGATTGATATAAATTGATGAATTAATATGACCAAGATATTACAAGAATGTGATTGATGATTTAAAACGAATAGATGGTGATCTTCCTACGTCATATCAATCAGCAGAAATCTTGAAGTGGCGCTTGGAAATCGGTTAGCTTAGCTATTAATCTTGAAGTCAATTCCAGGTGGAGGTGGATATCAAGGAGATCGTGAGTGGTGCGATGATAGAGGTGAGAGAGCTCGAGATTGGCCTTCCTCCGGTTCGGGTAATTTGTTTATTTTTTGGATCTGCTCATGTCACGCGCGTTATGCACATATGAATTTGCTGAAACCGTGATATGCATAAGTGAAAGTTTTGAGATTACACAGTTGAATTAAAACTTCTTATAGATTCACGTTTTCTCATTAAGTAGCTTTTTTAGAAGTTGACACCATATGGTTCATGGTGGACGTTTATTCCAGATGTTTTTAGAACTTGGTCAACATTTATCTTGATATGTTTATTAAGTGGTTCATTTACAGGGTAAGATTTCTATATCTATGTTTGTTTCTAAGTTCGCACGCCAAGTGTTCGAGGTATTGCCTGATACTATACCTACTAATTACTAACATCTTCTTATAACTCCAGGCACCACCAGCTTTATTGTCTCTGGTTTTAAAGAGACAACAATATAGAGTTGGATCCGCTGGTCGGTTTATCGGGTTTTTTGGGGTTCAGGTTTAACCCGATAACTGAACCATTGAAGATTCGCGTTTTTAGTTCTCGTTTTTTATCGGATTGGGTGTAATCGGGGTTTCTGGTAAACGTGAGTAACACTTTTTTAGATAATTAAGAAAAATAACTATGATGAATGTGGCAAAATGGGTAACTACCGATACCCTGTTTTATAAATGTGGCAAAATTGGTGGGTGGGGGATAATGGGTCAAACTGGGTTTGGTGATGCAGAGTAAGCATCTTTCTTTTAAGAGTAAATTACCTTTATTCCCAGACCAAGTCCAGCCAACAAACCATTTTCATTCATTTTATTTTATTTGTTATGAAATATATATATTATGCTAATCATGATTGCAAAACAAAGGTGTATGAGTACTTTTTGCAGCATTTTGTAACTACTTGTAAGCAATCACATCTGATCGGGATGCAATATACAGTAAGAGCTTGAAATGGGCCAGTCAGTACGTATGGGCATTATCCTTGCTGGTGATTTTATGGTAAGTTTGCTTTTGTTCGCTTTTTTTTTTCAATTTAAATTTTACTTTTTGCTATATTTTGGTAAAGTTGCTAAGCATTATGTTTTTACAAATCTGAAATCATTAGAGGCATCTTTGTTCAAGTCTTGGTATAACCAGTCAGATGGTTAAGCTGCTAAAAATGTATTCAAAAGCCTAAAAGTCTTTATTATAAGGTAATTAGACAAAAAAACTTATTTTTTTTGGTGACTGAGCTTTTCAGTAGTGGTGACAATAGAGCAACACCAAATAACATAGTTAATTCTTCATTTTTTTTGTTCCACTTGACTGCATTGTTTCTAATTTTTCCAGCTGACCTTTATGTATTAATGTTATTTGAATAATTGTTTAATTTTGTAAACTGTTATGTGTATGTGGCATTTTGGCTCACCAGATTGACTTGTACTGATTGTTGTGGGTGCTCATCGGGACAGAACCAGACAGTACCAAGACCGGAAGATTAAAATATCAAATCGAGGAGAACCAAACCTATCTAAACGAGTTCCATTTAAGACTGTAACGATTTGCGTTTTGGATTTCCTAATTCTCACAAGGAGTGTAATAGTTTTTTAGCGTTATCAGGGAAATGACCACCATACCTACCTAATATAGCTTTTTTTCGTTTTGCTACTTATCTTTACTTTGCTTTCATAATTAAATTGGTGTCGAATTTTGGGTGCAGGCCATTGATACCGAAGACAATGAGAGCAAATAACTAATTGGACATAGAGTTTTTGTTATTACCTGTATGCTAAGATTGAGACAAAGTTAAACTTTTATGGTAAATGAACTAATACATATATTTGGAAAAGTATTGGAGTTATGTGTTTTTTAATTGTTGTTTTATAGAGAGGCATGAGTGTAGCAGGTGGTTTGAGTGCGAAAATCTGGTGGCAGATGAGTTGTTAGTGGTTGTGGGCGGTGGTGATTGTTAGCCATACCATTGTGATGATTAAGGAAAAGAGAGATTGTTTTCAACAACTGGTGAGCCATTTGTAGTAAAGGAGGATGATTGCCAGTTTCATTCCAAGATAAGTGTTTATTTTTTTTTTTTGTAAATGCAGGTGTAAGTAAACTGGCAACTCACATGTTTTACTGTTTTTTTGTTATGTGCATTCAAAGGACATTTTTTATTAGGTAAGAGTTAACTACTTTTATATAAAAGTGGGAAAAGCGGGTTTGTGATTTAAATCCAATTTTTTTTTATAGATTTAATACAACATTTCTTTCATTTCAAAAAATTATTTATAGACGTATACATGATAATTAATATGAAATGTAATCGTTAATTAATTTTTATAAGATATTATTTATCTTAATATTCGAACAAACCTGTAATAAAGTATTTACGTATTAAAGTATAAATTTTTTGTTGTTTAGACACCCGTGTATTACACGGGGACTTAGACTAGTGTTAGTATATATATCATGTTCATTGCCACTTGTAAAAGAAGCTTGAATTAGTACACTGAGAGAGTGTGTGTGTGAGAGAGAGTTTCAGATAGCTTATACTCATAGTATCGAAATTCTATCGAAATCAATACACAACCGTTAATCATTAATTACTTTGTTTATTGATACACACTTGCTCGGTTTGTGGCGTAACTTGGATTCCGCGCTTGTTACACCATTCGAAACAAGAAATCCTTATGTTCGAGATCCGATTTCTTGACCTACAAATGTCAACTTTTATTTTAAGGTAAGTTTAAATAAAAAGTAACCATTTAATTTGATATGAAAACACTTTTAAGGTAAATTAAAATAGAAAAATAATCATTTATACCAAAAAGGTAAGTTTAAATAGAAAAGTAACCATTTAATTTGATACGAAAACACTTTTAAGGTAAATTAAAATAGAAAAATAATCATTAATACCAAAACAAGCAAGTAAAACTTTCATTGTTTCTTTAAAAGTTCACTTAAAGTTAATAGGAAATCTACAAGTTAATAAAACAGCAAGGACTATATATACTTACATGACAATATGACATGATGGCAAACGTAACATTTGAACTCATTTGAACAAATGATTGTTAACTCATTATACCGTTTATTTTATCACTCATTTGGCAATATAGATAGAACCCATTACAACTCATTTTTTTTTAAATAACGGGTCGGGTTAATGGACGGATAGGAATCACAAATTACATACGATAAGTATATATGTTTATGAAGCCGAGTGGATCCTCTCAAAACTTTCAACAAGCAACTTCAAAGATGAGATTGTTCCCGACACCCCAAGAAGAAAGCCGATTGCGATGAGGAACACGTTAAGAGCCAAAATGGGCCTTGATATCTTCTCCCAAAAGATCTTGATGTAAAAAACCGATGGTAAAATAAGTATAATTGCCCCGGTTACAAGTGAGCCCGTAAGGCCAAGCACGTATTGGAAGTATGGGACAGTTAGGGCCAAAACGAGTATGAGTAGCAACAAAACCGAGCCAATTGTGCCTCGTATGATCATCTTGGTTTGTGACTTCATGGAATAAAGAAACCGATGCTCGAGTTGGATTGCAAAGGGTGCAAATTCTAATGCATATTTGGTCATTGGTGTCAACACTGTAGCCCATAGTGCAATTTTAGTGAACACAAGGCCTCGAGGCATGCTAAGGGTAATTTGGGAATTTACTTCCGGACCAAATAGTTTGGCACCCATGAATGCTAAGGATGTATAGAGCAAGGTCACAAATGTGAAGCTCACTATTGATACCTGAAAAAGGGCAAAAGTGGAAATAAAATTTCAAATATATAATAACAATTATTTGATTGGTTACTCTTTAACCGTGTTTTTTTAACGACCAACCGAATCACCGGATAAGTATCCTGGAATGCCCTTAATCGAGCAAATGCATCTCCTCCTCCGTAACGGTCAGAGTTTGATGCATACCCGGGCCACCAAGCCACCAGTTCCGGGAAAAACTCGCCCGCCCAAAGGCCCACTACGATAAAACCCGGTTTGGCTCGGTTTCAAACTGACGACCTCTAAAGAGACCTAGTTCTAAACCACATTTGTGAAAAGGGCAAAAGTGGAAATAAAATGTCAAATATAGAGTATTTAAATAATAACAATTATATTAACCGTGTTCATTTGTGCATACCAATATGTGATATCAAATCTAGTATGCACTTCAGAGTTTGTTATATCACATGGGCCGTATGATATGATAAAAAAATGGTCATACGGACCGTATGACTTGCCAGTGGTCACATCACTCATGTTCTATTGACCAACTACATCATACATGGTTTTCATATGACCCGTATGACACTTAATTCCCTTTCACACGAGTTATATAACATGTCAGTAGTGTTTGTTTAGTGCGGGCTTGATTTTCTACTTTTATAAGTTTCAAGGAAAAAAAATGAAATGAAACCCTCCACTTAAACGTGTGAAAAGAGTAATTTTCCCTTGTGGACATGAAAAAATATACCAACCTTTGTAAACTTTGATGGGTCCTTCATCGCCCTATGTATATCAGGAAAAACAATATGACCACCGTATCCAAATATATACAACCCGGATATATGAGGTATGTTCCGTAGCCGTAGAGCCGGGATAGCATGATTAGCCGATACGCCTCCAAACACGGCCGTGCACACCACAGTCACAAAAATCAACATCGACATGATGATGCCGCCAGTAGAAAGAAACGAAATGGACGACAAATCTCTCAACCAAAGGCTAGGCAACGCCACCAGCACCGCCAACACGGTCAGGACTTGAGAGGTGGACAAATGATGCACCCACGAGAACCGAACACGGGTTCCTAGGAAGACCATGTTCAAGTTGTCGTGTAATGATATGGTGTAGGAAACAAGAGACATGAAGATCTCTAAGTAGATGAATGCCGCAGTGATGGCTCGACCATGGGTGCCGAAGGCGTGGTAGCCGATATCAGTGTAGTTTCTTGTTTTTCGGTTGCTTTCTAGGCATTTTCCAAGGATGTGGGATGTGTATGCCGTTGCGACTCCGAGGGCTATAAGCAGGAATGAAGAGATCCACCCTCCGTTTTCTAGTGCGTATGGTGTTGAGAGTTGTCCAAGACCTGTTAAGCATCATTAGTAACTTCTTTTATATATCTATTTTTGTTAACGAATTATTTTAAAGTGTATACCCATTCTAGAATCTTGATACATCTAGATGATAGAACAAATATTTGTAAAAATTTTAAGGTAGAAGAAAAAATAAGATTTTGTATAAATATTTTTCACTAAAGAAAAGTTAAACTCATGTTTTGTATTGAATACTACAAAGGTAAAATAGGATCTTAATCCATCCAGATACGAACAAAAATTTGAAACATTTCTTATGGTGTAGTAGAAAATAAGATTGTGTATTGTTAGTTTTCGCTAACCCATGATGAGAAGTTAAACTCACGTATTTTAAATAAGAGTAAATTGTCAAAATGGTCTCTGGGGTTTGGTCATTTTTGACACTTTAGTTCAAAACTCAAACCTTTTGAATCTGGATCCCCGTGGTTTCAATTTTGTTATCATTTTCATCCAAAATCAAAATCTGATCAGATTTTTTAGTTAACATCCAACCTTTTTGTCATTTTCCTCCTTTTTAATGAAGGGTTAACGTTTTATTATAACAAATTAAAAAAATCTGACAATTTTGCCCTTCATTAAAAGGAAGGAAAAAGACAAAAAAACGTTGTATGTTAACTGAAAAATCTGACCAGATTTTGCTTTTGGATGAAAATTGCAACAAAATTGACACCATAGGGACCCAGATTCAAAAGGTTTAAGTTTTGAACTAAAGTGTCAAAAGTGATCAAATCTTAGGGACCATTTTGGCAGTTTACTCTTTAAATAAAATACTTGAAGAAGAAAATTTGGTTGATGGACCCTCTGGACTAGATACTACAAAGGTAAAATAGGAAAATAGCGGTACCTATGAGCATTCCAATCATATTAACTACCGAATGAAGGAAAGAACTATTAGCTTCATGTGGACAAGCTTGCTCATCATTTGACTCGTTCTTCACCTCAAAGTGCAACTCATCTTTATCAGGGTTTATATTACCACACTTGCACAACTCCTTACCACCCTCTAGACAAGTTTCACAACAATCGACCCATTTCACCGTCGAGTTTGCTTCATGAGTTGACTCGGTTAGCGTTTGTTCTTTAGAACAATCGGCACTCTCTTTGTTCCAAAATCTAGTACATATGTTCATTTTCATTTTTCCGGGAATGTTGAAATCTCCAAGAAGTTTGGAGACGGTTAAGTAACACTAGGAATCTATATTTGTTTTGAGGTTGTTTTGGACAAAATGATATATGATGTGTTATTTATAGTGTGTAAAGTGTGAAACACTATATGAGAATCCAACGTCACGATTCTTATATATATTAACACCGGGTATCATGTTAAGCATTTTATTCTACCTTTACTTTTTGTTCATATTAATGAATTTCTTAGAATAAAGAGTTATACTACTCTTAACAATAAAGTAATAACTTATTAACCTTAACTTACTAAAAGTCATATAGACATAGTTATAAATTAAAAGAATCCCACATAAAATCTCATATTTTGGGTATGTGTTCGGTTTTCAAAATTTGTACCCCAAACCAAAAACCAAACCAAATCGAATTACGAATATGGTTTATTAGATTATCCAAATAAACCAAATAAAAAAATTGTGGAATCAAACACCGAAATAAAAACCAAATTCACAATTTGGTTTCGGTTAAAATCAAACTGAACACCGACTTTGTTATTCAGATCTGTTTTTTCCATTACAGTTAACTTCACGGTTTTTATTTGATTTCGGTTTTTAACACCCCTATGTGTGAGAGTATTTTCCTTAAGGTTGGATGGTATCTTTGCTACACATGCTTCACTTGCCTAACAAGGCCCATCTAGCGGTGGGCGAGCCGCACCTGTGGCTGTGGCATGCTATTTTTGGGGGCCTAAATTTATATATATATATATATGTATGTATGTATGTATGTATAGGTGAAGGTTCAAATGAAAACCACTAGTTATCGCGAAAACTCGAAAACTAATTAAAAAAACCAAAAAAACATACCAAAAATTTTTATTATTATTTTTTTTTTTTGCATACCAATTTTCGCTATTTTTTATATATAAAAAATAGCGA
This sequence comes from Helianthus tuberosus, assembly GCA_030545235.1. Classification (NCBI taxonomy): domain Eukaryota; kingdom Viridiplantae; phylum Streptophyta; class Magnoliopsida; order Asterales; family Asteraceae; genus Helianthus; species Helianthus tuberosus. Next base: position 4,455,301 of record CM060357.1, on the reverse strand, counting down.
TTTTTAATAAAAAAAATTGTAAAAAAAAAAAATTTGGTGTGGTTTTTAGGCTTTTTTTAGTTAGTTTTCGAGTTTTCATAATAAAAGTGGTTTTAATTTGAACCTTCCCCTGTATGTATATATATATATATATATATGTATATATATAGGGTTAGGTTCATTTGTGAACAACCCCCTTGATAGGGAACTGTGTGAACTAATCCGAGCCTTTGATTATCAATACACAAGTGTAAATCAATGGCTATGATTTGATCAGGATTTGACAATGAAAATACATTAGTGTTTTTACGATCTGATGATGTAAATCAATGACCAGGATTTTTTCACTCAGCTCGCAAATACACTAGTGTTCACTCTAGAACCCCACCCTATTTCGTGAGAAGTGTGAGAAGACATTATTTAAAAATGTGAAACTGAAAAATTTATTGGATCCTCTTTATAAAAAATTAATCTTACAACTTACTGGGCCCAAATAGTTTTATTTTATCCATATCTAAAATCTTATAACATATTGGACCCATTAGTCTTATTTTAATCCATATAAGTTATCCAAACATCTATCTAATGTAATTTGTTGGACTCACTTTATTAAAAATAATCTTACAACTTATGGGCCCAAGTAACTTTATTTATATCCATGTCTAAACTCTTATAACATATTGGGCCTATTCATCTATCTAATTTATTTAATAACAAAAAGTTAAAAAACTAAAGATTGGATATTGATAGTGGTGAACTTTACATGAAGTTGAAGTTTTTAAGACATTATAAACCAATAAATTTAGCAACACCATATTTTTCGAATGATATTGCTATAACGTTAAATTGTCGTTAAAAATATAGTTTATATAATTTGTTAGGTCAAAAGACTCTTTTTTCCGGCTTAGCTGAGGCACTTAATTCCCCAGGGACGGCTCTGTTTTCCAGCCTCATCCTCATGGTATGGAGTTGTCTTTGCTTTACATGTCTATTTCCTTTATATATTTTTGGTATGCCAAGCATGATAGCAAACCATCTTGCTTCAACATATCCCAAGTTAAATGCCACATAAATGCCACCTAAATTAAATTTTAGTTGCTCCACTTGCCAAAATCATTCTTGCCACATGGATACTCTCCCACCCTAACTAGAAAATTGGAGGGACAGGTAAATTGATCACTCTTGTGCAACACTAACATGATATTTTTTTTAAAGTGATTCGAGAAAAATTCTACTTTTATTTGAATCGTATCAGTTTGTTTAATCAACTAGATTTTCAAACCGTCCTTGAAAAGCAAACAATAGTTCCACTATATTTGGATTGACAACATGTAACACAAAACCGAAAAAATATTCTTCATTGACATGTGAAAACTGATACACAATATCTGAATTCGTATAAGCATATCAAAAAGGCGAAACAACGTAAATAAATGAATATAGAAACTTATTTAAAAAGAGATTCGAGATGACATCAAGAGCAAGAGAAAGAGAATCAAAACATACATACGTATATATCACTTATAAAGTAAGTTTATTTATGCATGATGTTAATGCATCTTGCAGATTTCTGATATAAGAATCCTTCATAATTGATGTTATTCTAGATGAAAGTGATGCTAATAGAATAATTCACTCAAGATGGCCCAAATTCATGCTCCATGTTTACATGTTGGATGCCGCCTAACGTACCAATACTGGTGAACCAAACAGTAGTTTTTTTTCTCGTTATATTCAAGTTCAAAGTATTTCGTAACCAAAGGGCTTGTAACCTTGCATTATAAAGACGTGTTGTAGAATTTGTTTCTCCCCAAACATTGATGGTTCTAGTTTTACGATGGATATTTGACATAGTTCTAGAAATAGGTTTAGAGGATGTGTGAATTAGTTGTTAAAAAAGAAAAAGAGAAATAGATTTCACGTTACATTTTCATATATGTTTAGAAATATTTTGAGTGGCAAAACTAGTAAAATTAAATAATGTTACTCAAATTGAAAGAAATCATTACCCGTTCGTAATTTTTCACTTTTAAGTTATATACTTTTATAGATATGTAGCAATAAAGGGATTGAAATAAGCGCGATCTGATCCATCCTCAAAACGAATTACCAAGTCATCATTTCCACCCGTTCTCACAACGACGCCACTCACCCTAATACAACTACGGCACCACGCACCCTAATACAATTATGTAAGCACTTACATTCCTCTCTTTTTAACCATACAAATCCATTATGTTATTCTTATGGTCCTCTTATTAAAACATCTCCCTCTTTTTAACCATACAAATCCATTATGCTATTCTCATTGTTCTCTTATTAAAATTAGTTTTATATTTCACATATGACAAAACAAGAATATGGTGTAAATGGAACATAATTTTGTAATTGATTCTATATATGGCAACGAATAGAGTATGCAAGTCTTTAATTTCCCTTAATTGCATATCTATCTAACAATTTATACAAAATAATTGTCAAAGCTTCTTATTCTTTGTGTATGGGACAATATATGCAATCACTCCACGGTAGAGGGAAGAATAAATTCCAAATGCTCAACTTGATGATGTTTTGTGAATCTAATCTAATCTTCAATATTACATGTATATGTTTTAGCCATAATTTTTGACAATTAGTTTCATATGAGAAGGAAAAAAAAGCATAAAGTGGAAATTCACATTCATACCATTTTATTGTTTTACATAACGTCAAATGTTTAAAATTGAAAATATTTTTATGATTTCATTACAAAACATTAGGAATTTAGAGTAGAGTTGCATGTAAACCAACAACAAGCTGCGTCGCATAGATTAGTAAAATGATCTGACACATCCGTCAATTTTACCACAGAGAACGAAATCATGTTAAATGACGGAAAATGAGTAACATGAAAATGAAATAAGAATCCGAATTTTGAGTTATGGATTCCACGTAATGTCACAAAGTTCTTGTACAAAGTTATATTCATGAGAACTATTTCAACTAGTGATAAATCTATTATGCCCACTTCAATAGAATATAAACATGTATAAATTCATAGCTATTCCATATACGCAAAGCCAATCATCAAAGTAAGTATTTCTTTTTCCGAGTTCAAGCAAGCCAACTATAGCAAATTAATGAACTATATCCACAATATTGGCATGACTGGGTGAGGGATGTTTTGGGGGACATCTTGAGGAGAGCGGGGATTTCTGCGAAGAAGGAGGCCCCTGTGAATTTCCTTACAGACCCCATGGAAGGGAGATCTACACTGAGACCAGCGGATCTGCTCGTCTTTGGCTGGGCGGGAGGGAAACATGCTTGTGTGGATCTCACAGGAGTCTCCCCCTTAGCTGGTTTAAGGGAAAACGAGTTTGTAGCAGGACAAGCTATAAGGAAAGCAGAATCAAAAAAAGTGGATAAACACGCTAAAGCATGTGCTGATAACCAACATGCATTTGTCCCTTTCGCCTACCACACCTTTGGCTCCCTAGCTCCAGAAGCTATCTGTTTGTTGACTAGGGTCTAAAAAGTTGTCCACAGCAGTTGCTCATCAACAGGGGGGCAAGGGTTTGTCTTTAATAGGCTAGGATTTGCTATTCAGAAAGGGGTAGCGGCGCAGCTTGTTGCTTGCTTACCTGCGATATTGATGTAAATTGATATCATCGTATTTTAATTTTTGAATATTCATTAGTTTGATCAAAAAAAAAATATATATCCACAATATAACAGTCGAAACCAATTATAAACCAACAATATTTTAGAGAATATATTATTTAAAGTTTTCATATTTGATTTAAGCCGACTATATTATTATACATAGTAATAAGTCACTAATGACTAATCACATAAAAAAGATTTTGTTTTACAAATATATATGACGAAACTATATCAAGATTTAAATGGTTAAGGTGCCCAAAGATAGAACAATAAGCGTTTGAAGTCCAACGGTTAGGATAATTGCCTTCCAAGCAATAGACCCGGGTTCGACTCCCGGCAAACGCAATTTTAAATAATCAATATTCTTTGGAATTTTTTTTAATCATGCATCTGGGTTTTATATTCTAAACCCATCTTCTATTTTATTTAACCTATTTAGAACCTAGTTGACTACTCAATATAATGTATACATGTGTTATTATCATTACTAAAGGCCATGAAATTTACGGATGTTATAATACGGTTTCTTAACACGGATGTTATTATACGGTTTCTTAACACGGTTTCTAAACACCCCTATCTTTGTTGATAATGAGGCAGCGATAAACATTACTAAAAATCATGTTCATCACGCTAAAACGAAACACATTGAAATTCGTCACCACTTCATCCGAGATTGTTTCGAGAAAAAGTTGATACGAATTGAGAAAATCCACACTGACGAGCAAAAAGCTGATTTACATACAAAAGCATTTGATAAAACACGTTTTCAATATTTGCTAAAACTGAACGGTATGAAGCTTTTATCGGTGTTGGAAGAGATTATTGGCGTTGATGAAGGAGACATTGTAGATGATGTTGAGAAGCAATCTGCAATGGTTTGTCGATTTTTTACTTGTTTTGGTATTTAGGGGGAGGTATAGGGTCATTTTTTTCAGAAAATACAAAAACAATAAAAAATGACAAAAATACAAAAACATGAGATATTTTCAAAATCAAAAAACAATAGAAAATTGAAAAAGAGCTTGTGTAAAAAGGGAAAATGATAGTACATCGGCTTGACAGTTACGGTACGCTAAAGAATTGGAAAGTTTAAATGCTTTAAACAGTCTCGCTGATGATGTGCCGATAAGTTTTTGCACATTTAGTAGGTTTGTTCGGGATATAAACCTAAAATCCTTACTTGCTTATTCCGTGGGAAACACTACTTGGATATATAGGTAACCCCTGAAATCTCGTTTGAAAAATCCCTCTTTCTGAGATACTAGGTCTTTATACTCAGTGATATCTGGGGTATTATTCCGGGACTTCTGATAATGCGGAAGTAATGGCCTAGTCCCCGAATAATACTTTACTGCTTGCTTGAAACATAGCACCGCCCTCAGCATAAATGATAAGACAATAAAATTGCTAATTGTTAGGCCTCCTAATCCAAGATCTCACTCAGCTAAAGCAACCAACAGGTGTGCGGAATCCACCTGATGATCAACCACTGTAGATGAAACACTAGAATGCAAAGATTTGTGAGAGGAATCAAGAATACACAGAGCATTCTTGATGAAGAAGATGAATGACGTCACACACACAGTAGCCGCCAGACAAACACACACACAATGATTAGGGTTAGGTGCACATAATTTCACACAGAATCGCTTCATTGTCTATTCCACATAAAGGTATATATACAAGGTAAACTCCGGACTTTCAAGACAAACTAGAAAGCCCGGACAAACCAAAACTACACAACACAAAACTCTGAACTTTATCCCTATACAAAACTCAGACAAAGTTCCTAGCCTTAAACCCCTGACCTTTGTCCTTAACATAAACCTCAGACAAAATACAATCCTAAAGTTGGGACAAAGTGTCCCTAGGATAAAGTTGGGACAAACTTTCAACAATGTACAATAAAGACCCTAATAAATTGGAGACATGCACTTATCACCTAAAGTGCATTAACAAACTCCCCCTTGATCAGTGCATGGTCTTCATTGGACTTGAGATCTTCATACTCTCTTCGAGAAGCTGCTTCCTGCCCAGACCTTGTTCTTCACACAGAACTGAATCACTTTGATGAACTGGTCCGCTAGAACACGATCTTCTTCATTGTATTTTAGAGGCAGGCGTCGAAGCTTCTTCAAATCTTCCATCTTGAGATGAACGATTCAGATGCACACAGCTTCTTTAAATCTTCCATCTTGAGATGAATGATCCAGATGCACAAAGCTTCTTCAAATCTTCCATCTTGAGATGAATGATCCAGACGCACACAGCTTCTGCAAATCTTCCATCTTGTGATGACCGATCCAGACCTGAAACACTTAACCCAGGATTAAGAAACTTAACCCAGAACACACTCGGCCCAAACCTGGATCCCAAAACTAATTCCAATATCCCAGAATCAACAAATGAAATATTAAACAACCAATATTTAATAATTTGTATTTCAAAACACGATCATTCAGAACAACTTACTTCAAACTAATACTTTTGGAAAAATATCACAAGTTGGAAGCAGATTTACCGAAACACCTCAAAATGACGTGATTACCCACACACTTAGATGGATCTTGCACGACCGATTTTTATATACAAAAAGACTTATTTTAAGATTACCTAACTTGATGTTTAACACCTTATTAAAAAATGTTCACAACCCTTAGAGAATTTTCAAAATGATAACTCGCACATAGAAACAAAAAAGCAAAATCTTTTTGATGTTTTTTTTTTTTTTTTTTGACTGAATAAAGAAATTAAACCTACGAACGTATTTACACTAATTATCTTTTTGTGAAATCGGAGCAAAGAGATCATATCGGTTTTTCTGTCAATATCCAACACAAGAACATAGTTTATCAGTTTAAGCTCTTAGAATGATATTAACAGTTCAAGACGTTCAACGGTATTGTGGTCCACTTAAGTTTTAGCACGCTTTCGAACACTGTTTTCGAGATATGCGATTAAGTGTTTTAATAGCTGACTGTAACTATGTTTACCCACCTCAGAATATACTCCCGTATCAAGGTATGCGCGAGAGATCATCTTACTGGTGAGTATACCATTTATCATCTGTTTTGACGTATAAGCTAATGTGAAATACTCACTTATTTGGGATTGAAAACAAGTCCTTTGTGATAGAATCACTTATTGAGGAGGAACTTGAATTTCAGATGCAAAGGGCACAGGAGCAAGTCCGTGAACAGGTTAGTACCATCGTACAGACAAAGAGACGAACTTGACTCCCGCATGATTTTGTGGGACATGTGATTGTTTATCACTTATTGCGGTCGAATGTATGATGGAATGATATTTACACGTATGTATGGTATCATGGAAGATCTAGACTTGCGTCCCCGTTGTTTCCGGTAAAAGAAACAACCATGATACACAGATGATAAACAGCATAAAGACCACGTATCTCAGAATCTCGGCAATCTATCAAACGAAATTACGGTACCAAGACCATATATCCGAGAGATGTGCCACACAAGTTACGCAGTTCATTATGTTTATATACCAAAAACAGGTTCTTATTGACGCGTAAAACCTACCGAAGCAACGTATAATGAAGCTGTTACAGTTAACGGTTAATTTTATATATTACTATAATCCTGCACCAGATACGACTAACCGATGTACTATCATTTCCCTTATATCTCAACACGACTTCATTTTATATTTTTCAAATGTTTTTGTATTTTTCTTAAAAATTATCCTACAACTAAGTAAAATATTTTTGGAGTTTTTCAATTTTTCGAAAGCGGTAAGAACTGTACAGTAAACATAAAATAAAGTTTCTATGCGAGTTTTGAAAAGCATTTTACTCGGGGTTGATCATGCCAATCATTCGGACCAGATTTTCAAATCTAGCCCGATCGAAAGTCTTCGTAAATAGGTCGGCAAGATTATCCAAGGTGTCTACCCTAACCACTTCTATTAAACCCTTCTCAGCACAGCCGCGAATGAAATGATGCCTAACATCTATGTGCTTAGTGCGTGAGTGATTAACAGGATTGTTAGTTATGGAAATGGCAGAGTTGTTATCAACAAGAATAGGAGTTCGAGTAAAATTCAAACCGTAGTCCCTCATCTGCTGCCGAATCCACAAGACCTGAGCACAACAGCTTGACGCAGCAATGTACTCGGCCTCGCACGTGGATAACGAAACGGCAACTTGCTTTTTGCATTGCCAAGAGACAAGACGGTTCCCAAGAAGTTGTGCGCCGCCAGAGGTTGACTTTCTGTTCATCCGGCACCCTCCGAAATCTGCGTCAGCATACGCCATCAAATCCAGACCACCTTCAGCTGGATACCACAATCCAAGCTTAGGCGTCCCTTTCAGATATCTGAAAATACGCTTGACTGCTTTCAAGTGAGACTCCTTCGGAGTTGACTGGTACCTAGCACACAAACAAACAGAGAACATAATATCTGGTCGTGAAGCAGTAAGATACATCAATGAACCTATCATTGCTCGATATAGAGTCGGATCCACTTCAGGATCTTTCTCATCATCGGGTGAAAGCTTGATGTTTGTCGGGAGAGGCGTGTCAGAGGGTAAGCTATCTTCCAATCCAAATCTTTTGAGAATCTCGTGGACATACTTTGTCTGATGCACGTACGTCCCGGTTTCTTCTTGACTCACTTGAAGACCTAGAAAGAAAGATAACTCGCCCATCGCGCTCATTTAAAATTTGGACTTCATCACCGCTTCGAACTCACGACACAATTCTTCATTTGAAGAACCAAAAATTATGTCATCAACGTAAATTTGCACGATCAGAAAATCTCCCCCTTTCTTCAAAATGAACAGTGTGGAGTCAATCGCACCACGCGAGAACCCATGCTCTAATAGATGCTTTGACAACGTCTCGTACCATGCTCGAGGAGCCTGATGGAGACCGTAGAGAGCCTTGTCCAACAAATAGACCTTGTTGTCTAACCCTGGAGCTTCGAAACCCGGTGGTTGGGACACATACACAGTTTCATGCAATTTCCCGTAAAGGAAGGCGCTTTTCACATCCAACTGATAGACTTTGATACGCATGTGTGCAGCAAAGGCTAGAAACAAACGAATAGCTTCCAGTCTTGCCACCGGTGCATAAACTTCGGTATAGTCAATCCCTTCCTCTTGATTGAACCCTTGAACAACCAACCGTGCTTTGTTTCTGATAACGACACCCTTATCGTCTTTCTTGCACTTGAAAACCCATTTCGTGTTGATTGCATGCTGGCCCTTTGGAAGATCGACCAAATTCCACACCTTTAACTTGTCGAACTGAGCTAACTCCTCTTGCATCGCCTCACACCAAGAATTATCCTTCAGAGCCATTTGATAGTTCTTCGGCTCTATCTGAGAGATAAAACATTCATGGAGGCTAAGATTGTAGATTTCCTCTTTCTTGATAGCAGAGAACAGACACTGCATCTCTGAAATACTCCTTCGCGTTTGCACTCCCGCATTTGGATTCCCAATAATATTATCAACAGGATGATGAATATTTGTTCTTGGAACTGGGATTGCCGGAGCTTGAAGATTGTTTCCCAAATTCGATTGAATCTCCGCCTCAACATTTGCATTACTACTAGAAGCTTGATCATTTCCAGAAGACGCATTAACATTTGGATATGCTGAAAAATCAACGTACAGATCTCCACTTGTAGTTTGAGCAGCTGCATTGGGGATCTGCTCAGCAACAACTTCGTTTACGGTCGAAGAATCAGCGACTGGAACATTCGGAGACACATTAGTAGGAATACTTGCTCTCCAGCTTGCATCCACTTCATCTTTGTTCACAAGATGTGTGTATACAACCTCCGAATCTTCTTCTGAAACATCAGGAAGATCAAATGAGTCAAATAGTTTTTCATAATCATAACCACTTTTGGGACCGAACTCGGACGGTGGAGGATCGAAACTCAAAGGAGTTATATCAAACACGATCTCCACTGTACGCTTCTTAACGTTATAAACGCGTTTGTTGGGAGTTCCATTGGCATAACCCAAAAAGAACCCAACTTCACCAACTTCCCCCATTTTAGGAGTATCTTTGGTGCGTTTGATAACACACTTAATCCCAAAAGGTTGAAAACCAGATAAGTTCGGTTTCTTGTTTTCAAGCAATTCATAACACGTTTTATCTTCTCTTTTGACCGTAAGCACATGATTTAACACATAACATGCAGTGTTTACCGCCTCGGCCCAGAAGAAAATTGGCAATTTTGATTCAGAAAGCATAGTGCGGGCCGCCTCAATTAGGGTACGATTCTTCCGTTCTGCAACTCCGTTCTGTTGAGGAACATATGGAGCACTGAACTGATAAACTATTCCCATTTCTCGACACAACTCATCCATATAATGATTTTTAAACTCAGTGCCATTGTCACTTCGGATTTTCTTAATAGGAAGTGAATAATTTTTCTCAAGTTGTTTGAATAAATCTCTTAAAATACCAGCAGTTTGATCCTTTGTTTTTAAGAAAAATACCCATGAGTAACGTGAGAAATCGTCAGTGACAACTAAGCAATAAGACATCCCACCAATGCTAGCAACATGGATCGGGCCGAAAAGATCCATGTGAAGCAATTCAAGTGGTTTTTGGATTGAGTTAACTGTTTTCGGTTTATGAGGCTTTCGTTTGATTTTTCCTTTTTCACATGATTCACATTTGTTGTGCATATTGAAACTACGTAAAGGAACCCCCAACACTAAGTTGTTTTTCACTAAGTGGTTCATTTTTCGCAGATGCACGTGACCCATTCTCCTATGCCAGAGATACGATTGATCTTCAGTCGCCTTCGAAAGTAGACATGTCACTGGAGCAGACGAGCTAACCAACGGGCGCATGTCCATGACATATGTGTTATTCACCCTTGGAGCCCTCATAATGATCCAATCTTCAGGGACAACAAATCCCGGACGCAAAACGAAGCAAGCTTTATCAGTGAAAAGCATCGTGTACTTGTTATCACAGATTTGAGAAACTGACATCAAGTTATGCTTCAGTTCTTCAACGTAGTTCACTTTATGCAGCGTAATTTTTCCATTTGACACAGAACCTTCACCGGTGATGTATCCACCTTTCTCACCGGCAAAGTTAACATAACCCCCACGAATTTGTTTAAAATTGTTGAATAACTCTTTATTTCCTGTCATGTGTCTGGAACAGCCACTATCGATATACCAAATATAGATAGCTCTTTTCAGCTGCTCCTACACTCCCCAACAAGAAAATTTAGTTAGAGTGTGGGACCCAAGCCATGATGGTCTTGGGTCGTCCCGATTCATCAACATAAGAAAACTCTTTGAAATAACCATCATTGCCATTGTGTCCTCCATTTCCATTTTGGAAATTGTTGGAATGACTCCCCGCAAATCGTGGATTATACAGAGTTGACAATCTGTTGGTATAACTAGAGTTTCCATAATCTCGGCTTCCATAGTTTTGGTATCCGTAATTTTGATTCCTGGGTGGCTCAAAATTCCTACCAAATCTAGGAACATCATCGTGTCTTGAGAATGATCGTGGATGATTATCCGAATGCTGTCTTTGATTTGGAAATCGAGGGGGTGACGCATTTCGGTCATTCACGAATCTGTTCTGTGCATGAGGTCTAACATTGTTGTTGCTCGAACCTCCAGAACGTTGGCCATTCTCAAGTGTTTGGAAAGTAACATGATTTTGTCGTCTGTGAGGGGTTTTCTCACGAGTATCATGTTTTTGAGATGAACTTTCCGGTCCTTTACCACGATTTATAACAACTGGTTTCTCCCCATGATCCTGATTTTGTTGTGATTTAACATTTGTTTTGACAACTGGTTTTACTTCTTGTTTAATCACTTTGTTTTTCTCAACCTTCTGATTTTTACCGTTTTTCTTTTCAACATTAACTGTTTCAATTTGTGGTTTTTCAACAAAAGGTTTCTTCTGATCAGGATCAACAAGAGATTTACCCTTGTCATCTGGACAATCTGCTGCTAAGTGTCCTTTCCCACGACACTTATAACATTTGCGAACTTTCACAGCATTCTTTGGACGTTCCTCATGAGTGGTCGAAGATGATGAGTCGTTGGTGGGATTTTTCAAAATTTGGTTCACAAACTGAGATTTTGAACCAGTTTCGATCTTTACTTCTTCTTTGACAAAATCCTCCCCTTTAACAAACTCAGTTTTAGGAATATTTTTCAAAGACTTGTTAGATTTCCCACGTGACTTTGGTTTTGACTTCACATTTTGAACTTGATTAAACATTTCCAAAATCTTATTGTTTATCAAATTTTCAATGTTTTCAAGATTTACTTCATTTTTCTTTGAAACTCCACTCATCTTCGACTGATCTGAGTCAGTAACTTCATCTGGCTCAGATTCTGACTCACTTTGCGGTTCAACCGTCAGAGGGGTCGTTGGCACAAAATTTGCCAATTCGGGATCAATGCTTGGCATCGATGTATAATTATGGTTTACTGGAGGAGGCACTTTCTTATAACCGATGCCGAACATTTCTTCCTCAGATTCTTTGAGACGTTGGCTATTAATACAGAAATTCATTACTTCAGATGAATCCCTGAACTTCTCAATTTTTCGTTGCAGATCTAAAATCAGATTATCTTTTTCCAAAATGATTTTGTTCTTTTCCAAAACAAAATTTTGATTCATTTCAAGTTCAGATTTTAATTCCTGATTTTTAACAGTTCCCTGAGCCACACGTCTCTCAAATTCAGAGATATCATTTTTCAGCGCTTTTATCTTAATTCGGTGTTCTTTATCCGAATTAGACAAAACAGCAATGAGTTCTCTGGATTTTTCTAAATCTGCAATTAAGTTTGTGTTGTGAAGTGCGTATCTATCAATCTTAGTCACAAACTCAACACATCTAGCACATCGCTTATCTACAGAAGATGATTTTACCTCAATGCCAGCCATGAATGCACAAGCCTCGTTTTCAACGGAGTTTTCTTCCAACCTTTTAGCTTCTGCATCCGCAAATTGCTGCATTTCAGCTGTGGAGATGTTGAATTCAAAGCGTTCTCCCTGTTCTCCATCTTCTGTCTTGTTAGACTTCTCAACAGACTCTACATTCGAGGGATCTTCATTTTCAGTAACATTGCCCGAATCCAACTCTTCCCCAAGAACCTCAGCTACCACCACAAGTTCCTCAATGCTAGTCTCTTCGGCAATATCTTCACACACTTCTTCAGCTACAACCGCAAGTTCCTCAATGCTAGTCTCTTCGACAATCTCTTCACACACTTCTTCGTTGACAATTTCAGCTATAAAGGCTTGTGACACAATAGCTCCTGAAATGTCTTCCAATGCACAACCCCAGTCGTAAGGCTCAGTCACTTTTTGTAAAGATTGAGCCACCATAGCATTGTTTGTTGAAGGTGTAAGATTTTCAGAACCACTTGGACGAGCACTTGAGTTGGAAGTAGTTGCTGAATTGTTGTGAGGTCTTGAGTTGTTTCCTTGAGAGTAGTTTTCTCTGTTCGATCTTTCCATCTTCGGCTTCCGACAATCACGTGCGAAATGCCCGTAGATGCCGCAATTGTGACATTTCACCTTTGACATGTCGACTCCCATTCGAGTCTTTGTATGACCTCCTATGAACTTTCTACCTGTCTTCAACAGAAACTTCTTCGCTCTACGGACTAACAGTGCCATATTGAGTTGTAGATCAAGTTCTTCCATTTCGTCTTGATCTATCTGATCAAAGTCCTCATCGAGACTTGACGGTTCAACGAGCTTTCCAAGACAGAAGTTCTCGTAGGCAGTCATGAAGGACGCCAAAAGGCTCATGTTTTCTTCAATCAACTTTAAACAACTTGCATCTACCTTTGGAATGTTCAAGCTTGTCGCTTGAGATTTCTGAGCTCCACTGGAAGAGTACATCCCTTGATTGGAATTGGTTGTTCCACTTGAACTGACATTGTTGCTTATAAAGGCGTGTTCACTTGCAGAACCTTCATTCTCCGAATACAAAGCAACACCGACTCCACCATTACTACCCTTCTCCGTTGGTTTCGAAGCCTTATATAACTGAGGATCTTGGATCTTCTCGAACTCAGATGCTTGATCTTCCATATTCCAAGCATAACCCTTCAGTTTTTAAACAACTTCTTCCAATGAGAGCTCCTCATAGAGAACACCTTCTCTAATCAAAGCGGTGTACATATTCCATTCTCTGGGAAGGCAATTCAGAAACTTCTCAACTTTCTCAAATTCAGTGTAGATGCCTTCTTGACTTCTATCAAGTTCGCTCAACAAATGATAAAACCGGTTCACTGTATCATCAAATGATTCATTTCTTAACGCTTTAAACACAACGAATTGAGTCTTCAAACATTCGAGACGTCGTTTCTTGTATATTGCATTTCTTTCATAGCGCTCGATCATGCTATCCCACAACTGCTTCGAGGTACTTCTCCTACGGAAAGTATGAAGTATCGATTGTGTCATAGCCATCGTAATCATTGACATAGCTTTCTCTTCACAATCAAAAAATTTCTTTTGGTCTTCAGTGAGAGCCAAGTACGTATCAATCGTCAACGTACGTACTGGAGTAGCTCCACATCCTTTAACGATACACAACCAAATCTTGATGTCTTTTGCTCGTACATACCTTTCGAACCGCTCCTTCCACTCAGGAAAATCAAGCTCGTTTATCAACAAAGGAGGTTTGTCGTTACTCCCTACCTCAGCATTGTGCTTGAGGTTTTGCACCATTGCAGTCAGATTGTTGTTTGCCATTTCAGAAAACAACAGAGAACTTCCAAGCAAGAACTGTGTCACAGAAGACTTTTTCTAAGTTCAAACTCGGAGTGAAAACACGGAGTGAAGTGTCTGAGCTTTAAACAGAGTTGCGAAACCCGGATCACACACTGTTAGAAATGTAAACTCAGACTCCCCTAAGAACAAAATTCGGACTCTAATGAACTCTATAAAAATTCGGACACAGACTCTACCTAAAACACTAATAAAAGTCGGACTCCACTCAACATCTTAAAAATCGGACTTCTTTAACCATCTAGAATATTCGGACCAATATAAAATCTAAAACTTGGACTTAATAAATTAAAAAACTCGGACTGAATTAAGTGCCTTAAAGGTCGGACTAAGGGATAAGAAAATTCTAAAGCTCAGACTATTACTAATCTAAATAACTAAATAAAGATGTAACAATTTGACTAATAAAAAAACTTGGACACTAAAAACAAAGAGTAAAATTGCCATTTTAGTCCCTGAGTTTTGTCCAAATTTGCCATTTTGATCCAAATAGTTTTATTTTCCCCCCTGGGTCCCTGACTTTTACATTTGTTGCCATTTTGATCACTTTGCCTAACTCCATCCAAAAACCCAGTTACTCTTTTCAATTTAAACCTTTTCAGTTGCCATTTTGATCCAATTCCAAAAAATCAAAAAAATTCCAAAAAATCAAAAAAATTCCAAAAAATTCTAAAAAATTCTAAAAAATCTAAAAAATTCAAAAAAATCTAAAAAATTCAAAAAAATCTAAAAAATCATAAAAAATCTAAAAAATTCAAAAAAAAAATATAAAAATCAAAAAAATTCTAAAAAACCATAAAAATTCTAAAAAATCCAAATAATTCTAAACGGTTCGCGTCGAAAGTTCGAAAGGGTTCGCGTCGAAACGGTACGGTTCGAAACGGTTCGGCTCGAAACGGTTCGGGTTCGAAACGGTACGGTTCGAAACGGTTCGGGTTCGAAACGTTTCGCGTCGAAACGGTTCGGTTCGATACGGTACGGGTCGAAACGGTTCGGTTCGAAACGGTTCGCGTCGAAACGGTACGGTTCGAAACGGTACGGTTCGAAACGGTTCGGGTTCGAAACGGTACGGTTCGAAACGGTTCGGGTTCGAAACGGTTCGCGTCGAAACGGTTCGGTTCGAAACGGTTCGCGTCGAAACGGTACGGTTCGAAACGGTACGGGTCGAAACGGTACGGGTCGAAACGCTTCGCGTCGAAACGGTTCGGGTTCGAAACGGTACGGGTCGAAACGGTTCGTGTCGAAACGGTTCGGGTTCGAAACGGTTCGCGTCGAAACGGTTCGGTTCGATACGGTACGGGTCGAAACGGTTCGGTTCGAAACGGTTCGCGTCGAAACGGTACGGTTCGAAACGGTTCGGCTCGAAACGGTTCGGGTTCGAAACGGTACGGTTCGAAACGGTTCGGGTTCGAAACGGTTCGGGTTCGAAACGGTTCGCGTCGAAACGGTACGGGTCGAAACGGTACGGGTCGAAACGCTTCGCGTCGAAACGGTTCGGCTCGAAACGGTTCGGGTTCGAAACGGTACGGGTCGAAACGGTTCGTGTCGAAACGGTTCAGGTTCGAAACGGTTCGCGTCGAAACGGTTCGGTTCGATACGGTACGGGTCGAAACGGTTCGGTTCGAAACGGTTCGCGTCGAAACGGTTCGGTTCGAAACGGTACGGGTCGAAACGCTTCGCGTCGAAACGGTTCGGCTCGAAACGGTTCGGCTCGAAACGGTTCGGGTTCGAAACGGTACGGGTCGAAACGGTTCATGTCGAAACGGTTCGGCTCGAAACGGTTCGCGTCGAAACGGTTCGGTTCGAGACGGTACGGGTCGAAACGGTACGGTTCGAAACTGTTCGCGTCGAAACGGTACGGTTCGATACGGTACGGGTTCGAAACGGTTCGCGTCGAAACGGTTCGGTTCGATACAGTACGGGTCGAAACGGTTCGGTTCGAAACGGTACGGGTCGAAACGGTTCGTGCCGAAACATTTAATGATTTTTGGATTTTTTAGAATTTTTTTGATTTTTTAGAATTTTTATGATTTTTAGAATTTTTTATAGTTTTTTGAATTTTTTAGAATTTTTATGATTTTTTAGAATTTTTTAGATTTTTTTGAATTTTTTAGATTTTTTTGAATTTTTTAGAATTTTTTTTGATTTTTTAGAATTTTTAAGAATTTTTTTGATTTTTTGGAATTGGATCAAAATGGCAACTGAAAACATTTTTTAAGGAAATCCCCAAAATACCCCTGTTACAAACTGGGTTTTTGGATGGAGTTAGGCAAAGTGATCAAAATGGCAACAAAATGTAAAAGTCAGGGACCCAAGGGGGAAAATAAAACTATTTGGATTAAGATGGCAAATTTGGACAAAACTCAGGGACTAAAATGGCAATTTACTCAAAAACAAAAGTAAAACTTGGACACTAAAAACTAAAAAGTAAAAAGTTCTGACATATGTTGAAAACACAAACACTAAAGCTATTATATAATATATAATCGGACACTAATTAACATAATATAAGATTAAAAAAAAAAAAAAAATCGGACACTTAAACAAAGAAGAAAAAAGTCGGACTTCTAGAACCTATGACTCAAGGACTAATAAACTCAGACTACCTAATAAATAAAGCTTAGGACAGGGTTTAGATCAACTAAAAGTCAGACTCCTACCACTCTATAAAAGTCAGACTCTACTAAAAGTCGGACTACTAACAATAGTCGGACTCTAACACAAGAGAAAATAAAGTTATAAAAGTTAGACTCCTACGAAAGCATAAAATTCGGACTAAAGGAAGGTATAAAGTTCGGACCTAAATAAGGAGACTCTTATAAAATTCGGACTCAAGAGACTATTAAAACTTCGGACCAAATAATAGGTAAAGTTCGGACTAAACCAAACCTAAAATTCGGACAAGAGATTTGAGACACTCAAAACTCAGAAGAACCAATCTCCGGACTATCTCCCCAATGTGACTTCACACTGGTTCAACAATACCCCGGAGACACAAACACAGAGTCTAAACTACGGACAACCTTCCAAAGATCAAACTCAGGAATCTTTTTCTCCTTCAACACTGTATGAACAAGAACCAAAACCCCTGTAAAACCCAGATGAAGAAAAAACACTAAAAAATCACTAAACTACTCAAAATCCATCATCAAATCACTAGATATGAATGAAGAATCATGAATAAAACACAAAAACTCAACAAAACACTCACTAAACCCTATCAAAGATGAACTTTTCTCACAAAAACCTTCAAACTAAGAAAACACCTACAGTAGTATGAGCACACTGCTCTGATACCACTTGTTAGGCCTCCTAATCCAAGATCTCACTCAGCTAAAGCAACCAACAGGTGTGCGGAATCCACCTGATGATCAACCACTGTAGATGAAACACTAGAATGCAAAGATTTGTGAGAGGAATCAAGAATACACAGAGTATTCTTGATGAAGAAGATGAATGACGTCACACACACAGTAGCCGCCAGACAAACACACACACAATGATTAGGGTTAGGTGCACAGAATTTCACACAGAATCGCTTCATTGTCTATTCCACATAAAGGTATATATACAAGGTAAACTCCGGACTTTCAAGACAAACTAGAAAGCCCGGACAAACCAAAACTACACAACACAAAACTCTGAACTTTATCCCTATACAAAACTCAGACAAAGTTCCTAGCCTTAAACCCCTGACCTTTGTCCTTAACATAAACCTCAGACAAAATACAATCCTAAAGTTGGGACAAAGTGTCCCTAGGATAAAGTTGGGACAAACTTTCAACAATGTACAATAAAGACCCTAATAAATTGGAGACATGCACTTATCACCTAAAGTGCATTAACACTAATCAATGCTGTTGTAAAAAAGATCATCTAAAGGGGACACACCAAAGTCGAAGCCGTCATCTCTCTGTTGAACGGAAGTTCTGACCTGAGCTCTCACGGTTCCTCGCAAGTTAACCCCTTACAGATATCATCTGTGGTATACTCACCTGTAAGACTGAATATTGGGATCTGGATATGGGAGTATATTCAAGAGGTGGGACACATGTATAAGTTTAAGTCTCTAAAACACTAAATCAGTATCCTGAACAGATTGAAAATTGTGTGAGAATTTAAGTGGATCAGTATATCGACAATCTAAGCGAATTGTTTAATTCTGATTATGAAATTAAAGCTTAACGGTACTTGTGACTTGTCGAATAACTGATATGATTCCCTAACACGCTTACCAAAAATATGTTTGTATATAGTTTACTTTCATTGCATTTTAGTTCTATATTTCATTTCTAAGTTTAGAAGCTTTATTAAAAATCCAAAAAGATTTTATATTTCTGCTTTATTTTCCAACAAACCAAAGTGGAAAGCTGATCTTCAGATTCGATTTGAAGCAGATGCAGGAAGTTTCTGGACTGGATGATGAGTTTGGAGCTAAAACATGATAAGTTTGTGAAAGTTGGAAAGTTAAAGCAAGTTCATTAATTTGAAACTTGAAATTTTTAGAAAAAGTTTTACAAAATGTCAGTGTGAATTATCTCTGATCAACCAAGGTCATTAAGTTGGACTTGGTAGATTAATTGAGTAATCAATGTCATTAATTTGGACCTGAATACTTAAGTGGATTTCTCATTCTAACAAAAACAATATATGAGGGTGAATGGTAAGTTTAGATAGAAACTGTAATTATCATATATCTTATATTTGGGTAGAGATTTTACAGGACTCAAGTTCTCCATGGCAACAAAATGTTGAAGTTTGAACCAGAATTTAAAGCCCTAGTTTATCGAGAGGGGGAGTCTGCGAAAGGGGGAGTCAGAATTCTGGATCAACATTCAAAGGGGAGATTGAAGATTAAAGTTTGAAGATAAAGATTGAAGTAGAGAGCTTTTACAATGTCAAGACAATTTGGATAGAAAGACAAAGACTAAAGACTTGACGCCAAAGACTTCGTCAACATCCAAGGGGGAGTCTGTTGGTGCATCTAGTGTCTGTTAACTTTGTCTTAATCGAGTCTTATGTCTAGTTAGGATAAATAAGCACACAACAGGGTCGAAATTAGGGTTAGAACATGTGTAACTAGGTAATTTCGCTTGAGAGTGACTTAGACATGTTCAAGCGAAATCAACACATGTGATTTCGCTTGAACAGGGATGTGTCATCCTCAAGCGAAATCATGAAGTCTATATATAGGTGTTGTATGTTGTCATTTCAAGCGGATCTGGTCATTGTGTGTGAGTCGAGGTGCTGCCGGATTTTTGTCAGAAATCATTGTAAAGACTCAGAAAATCAGTAATAGAAAAGAATTGAAAGGAAACAAGCTGTTTGACATTGTTTGCATTGATTCCGCCTTTGTAAATGATGATGAACTACTCAACTTGACTGTTTAGGGTCACCGGAACGATCCAACACGAAGTACCCGCAACTGTTTGATACGTCTACTTCTTAAATTTCGGGACGAAATTTCCTCAACTAGGGGAGGCTGTAACACCCCCGTGTTCCCAGAAGTCAAAGTCAAAGTCAAGGTCAAAGTCAAAGGTAGAGAAGATTGCTAATTGCGATCTGCCACTCCTTGCTCAACGACCGATCGTGCGACTTGACTAGTAATCAACTTCTTTTATGTGATTAACTTAGTTGTATTATGTGGAGTACTTATCAATAATCGCAATAATCGATGCATGTTTATCGCCGATAATCGCTTTATGACTGTGAACTATAGGAAGTAACAATGTGATAAAGTTAACTAAACGCTAATCAACCTAACGCTAATCGAACCGCAGCTCGAATTATGCGTTCTGGATATTGTTTTACGTGTGAGTGTTATCTATGTGTTACTTGCGCATGTTTAATTATATTTTCTGGTGATCAATCGCAATCGATATTGCAACTCAATCGAATCGCAATCTAATCGCAAACGCTGAACGCAAGTTATTTATAGTGATTGTATGTTAGATATAGTGGTTAGGATTAATGGTTAATACTATCGCATCGCATACTCGAAACGAAACGAAACGCAACGCTCAACGCACGAAAACGAAACACCAAATCCAACTCACCAAAGCCACTCGATCGAGTGACCACTTGATCGGATGGCCAACCGACCGGGTCGCCACCCGATCGGACTGCCATCCGATCGGTGACCCACTCGACACATCTGCACTTTCCTCTTTTGGAAACCCTATAAATACCACCACCTGTCACATCATTTGATGTCACAACTCTCACCCGAACCAGACGCTCAAGCACACATTTCTCTCGATTCTTGTAAGTTTCTTCCTAAATCTTTGTACTTCTATGATCTACACTTGATTCTTCATCTTTTTCACCGAACAATCTTCACTTTTAACCATGAAATCAGTAGATTCGAGGTGTTCTAGGGTGACGTCAGCATGGAGTTCTTATTAACTTCATAGTTTGGCTTCATTCCACCAAGAACAACTTGGATCTGAACGATTTCCATATGATTAAACCATGTTTTCATTCAAATCTAAACGTTTTCTAAGTTAAAGAGATTGAAAGATGGTTTATTCTGTTTCTTTCAACTCTTTTACACTCAATACCAATAGAACCGGACCCCATTCTGATCTTCTACTCATTCTTAGTAAAGTATCGGTTCAAGATCTGATTTCTATCAATGAGACAACCGATTTCGGGTTGAACACGAACCACCGTCAGGAAACAGTTGCTGATCAGATTGGGGTGATTCCCGTCCGATCGGACGACTCGAGCCTGATGGAGTTCCTATTGTTTAAATTGATGTCGTATCATCTCAACCAAACCGTAAACTTTCAAACTTAACAATTTTTAAAACGAGCAAGTTACCGTGCGAACTGCCATCCGACCGGATAGCCACCCGATCGAACGGCAATCCGCACGGGTGACTTGGATGGTAGAAACCTTTCTTGTTTCGTAAAATGCTACAACAAAAACTTTAAAGGACAAGCCATCATACACAAACACATCTACCCCAAACGAAGTGTCAATCCGACCGAGTGGCCATCCGAACGGATGACCACCCGAACGGATTGACATCCGATCGAATGACCATCCGTTAGGATTGCTATCCATTCGGATGACCACACGTCACTTTGTTTCACTTGCACTGTTTTACGCACCGTTCTTCGCTTACGCTATCATTCTGATCAGGTTGATCTCGCTCTAAGCGCTCCCTTCAATCCATCATTGCTGTGAGTATACTCGATCCCTTTTTGCTTTACGCACTTTTGGGTGTTACATACGTTACATATATTCAAATCACATCGAACACACAACTCAAACACTTTAACGCTAACCATTACAGTATGTTATACGTGACTCGATGAATGCCTGTTTGTTATGTTTACACATAGATTGTTGTCTACCTGTCTTAGCAACGATAGTACTATAGTTTGGACTCAACACATGTTACTTAGGGGTTGTTAAGGACCATTACTCACATGATCGCAGTGGCGAATATGTGTTGCGAACTGCCTTACGCAGTCAACCCGCAGTCATTGGTATTGATAGGATCTTTGTCGATAACTTACGTGTTTCACATCACACGTTGTATGTGCTGGTTATGCGTAAACGATTTCGAACTCTATTATACTATCAAACTTGTATACTCACCTTTACACTATGTGTATTGACTTTTACTTTAACGTATGTTATAGGTGCTTAAGATGCTAGGACGCTTGGTCTGCTGTGTGATGAAATTGAGGCTAGGAAAGAGTCCTAGAAACAAACAAATAAATTGTCTATTTGAAATCTGAGTTGTCGAAACAATTACTTGTTTTTGAGATGTTTGGTCTGTAATAACTTGTTTGCTTAATATGTTACGGTATGGGACGTAATGCTAAATATTCGGTAATAATAGTTGCTATGGATTTCTCATGAACAATCTGTTTCGCTCAGTGCCGCGCCCCGTTGATTCCGCCATCGGTTGGGGTGTGACATATGTAAGCTCTTACATTCCCCCCCCCCTCTCTCTCTCTTTCTCTTTTCTGAACGACTAATTTGGATCACTGACGGACCACTGGAGTATCATGGTGCCATCAGCAGAACTACCCAACCCTAAGATGCCACTAGGTTATAAAGCCATGCACTTCCTCTCTTTTTAACCATACAAATCCATTATGCTATTCTCATGGTTCCCTTATTAAAACATCCCTGTCTTTTTAACCATACAAATCCATTATGCTATTCTCATGGTTCTCTTTTTAAAATTAGTTTTATATTGCACATATGACAAAACAAGAATATGGTGTAAATGGAAAATAATTTTGTAATTGATTCTACAATATGGCAACGAATAGAGTATGCAAGTCTTTAATTTCCCTTAATTGCATATCTATCTAACAATTTATACAAAATAATTGTCAAAGCTTCTTATTCTTTATGTATGGAACAATATATGCAATCACTCCACGGTAGAGGGAAGAATAAATTCCAAATGCTCCACTTGATGTTTTGTGAATCTAATCTAATCTTCAATTAATATACATGTATATGTTTTAGCCATAATTTTTGACTATTAGTTTCATATTCTGAGAAGGAAAAAAATCATAAAGTGGAAATTCACATTCATACCATTTTATTGTTTTACATACCATCAAATGTTTAAAATTGAAAATATTTTTATGATTTCATTACAAAACATTAGGAATTTAGAGTAGAGTTGCGGGTAAACCAACAACAAGCTGCGTCGTATAGATTAGTAAACTGATCTGACACAGCCGTCAATTTACCACATAGAACAGAATCATGTTAAATGACGGAAAATGAGTAACATGAAAATGAAATAAGAATCCGAATTTTGAGTTATGGATTCCACATAATGTCACAAAGTTCTTGTACAAAGTTATATTCATGAGAACTATTTCAACTAGTGATAAATCTATTATGCCCACTTCAACAGAATATAAAAATATATAAATTCATAGCTATTGCATATACACAAAGCCAATCATAAAGTGGCGTCTTTAAGAACTCATATACCCTGTTCGAACTCGAAAAATGCGTTCTTATGCCTTAACTATAAACAATGCAATTACAAAAATATAATTAGAAAATTATAGTATTCGAATGAGTTAAATATTGTAACAACTAATATGCTAATAGCTAGCCAATGATTCGTGCAGCCCTCTGTGCATTCTTCATAGCAAATTGGTGGATCAACTCTTCACAATTTATATTATCTAATACTTCGTTTTCAATTAGTAATGAGCTCAATTAACCTAGTGGGCTAAATTCTAAAGTCTAAACTGTAAAAAAATTATTTGTAAACGAGACTTACTTGAAACTGGTATGAGTTTACTATTTAAAAAAAAAATAACTTGTATATATCGGATTTTTTTTTGAAAACATATGTCCCTCAAAATCACGGACCCTGTGCGAAAGTTCTCCCCGCACACCATCTAAGCCTCCCCTGCCAATCATCAAAATAAGTATTTCTTTTTCCAAGTTCAAACAAGCCAACTATAGCAAATTAATGAACTATATCTACAATACAACAGTCGAAACCAATTATAAACCAAAAAATATTTTAGAGAATATATTAATCAAAGTTTTCATATTTGATTTAACCCGACCATATTATTATACATAGTAATAAGTCACTAAAGACTAATCACATTTTATTTTACAAATATATGACGAAAATAAATCAAGATTTAAATGGTTAAGGTGCCCAATGATAAAACAAGTAGCGTTTGTAGTCCAACGGTTAGGATAATTGCCTTGGGCAAACGCATTTTTAATATAATCATTATTTTTATACTTTTTTTAATCATGCGTCTGGGTTTACATTGTAACCCCATCTTCTATTTTATTTAACCAATTTAGAACCTAGTTGACTACTCAATATAATGTATCCATGTGTTATTATCATTATGGTTCATTTATAAGTTAAATATAAAGGTCATGAAATTTACGGATGTTACAATACGGTTTCTTAACACGGATGTTTATGCCTTGATATGTTTGTTTGTTCGTGTTCACTTATGTTTCTTTAATCGCTTTAACAATGTATCCATGTGTTCATTGGCGAAGCTTCGCCCCCCCCCCCCCCAATTTTTCCGAAACCGGGGGTGGAAACGTATATACCTAAAAAAATTCTATACGAAAGTACTATTCATAACACTACACATCGAAAAATTCAAGGGGTCGGGCGCCCCCTCGGAATCCTTCTAAGCTGTGCCACTGCATGTGTTATTATCATTACTGGTTCATTTATAAGTTAAATATAAAGGTCATGAAATTTACGGATGTTACAATACGGTTTCTTTACACGATGTTTATGCCTTGATATGTTTATTTGTTTGTGTTCACTTATGTTTCTTTAATCGCTTTAACAATGAACATAAACAAACAATGACGGCACAACCTACTTAGTGGCTTAAAGAAAATTTAAAAAGTTATACATCAAGACAGAATAAAATAAAACACATACCCAGAAAAGCTTGCAAATCATCAGAGGCGTCTCTGAGAATTCACGTACCCTGTTCGAGCATGAAAAAATGTATCATTCCGTAATGTTTTATTATTATTAAAAAAAAAGATCAAATTAGTATTGGGCTCAATAAACCTAATGGCAAGTGGGCTAAATTATAAACCATAAAAAAATATTTGTAAATGGGCCTATATTAGAATTGGTATGTGTTACTATCTAAAAAAATAAAATATATATATCGGATTTTTTTTTTAAATCGCGTTCCCTTCGAAATCACGCGCGGGCCTCGTGCGGAGGTCCTCCCCACACACCATCAAAGCCGCCACAGCAAATCATCCATATGCTATTAACATATATATGATCATATCCTCATATTTATAGAGGAACAAAAAAATGATGTTGGGTGTAAGCAAACAGCCAAACACTATGATGAGGGACCAAACATATAAATAGTTTTATGATAAAAACAATTTTTTGATTTTAGAACCACAGGAACAAAATGTAAATTACTCAAACTATTTTTGAAAGTATATAAAATCCGTATTTGATCCATATCGTCTACTATATATACCTTTCAATTCTATTAGGGTTTCAAATTTTAATGGCAGAGGTTGTTCTTAAAGATGTGGTGTGAGATTAAATATATTAACATTATATTATTTAATCTTGTAGCTATTATAATCATTTATATTATATAGATCAAAATATATTAATAATAACCTATTAATAATTAGTTGGTAATTGTTGATAGACCATATTACCCTTATTAACTAATTAGGTTTCCTCTTGGGTGTATAAATAAGAAGCTTATTAGAGAGTTAAAGGGTTACACAAGTTAGATAATCTGACAACCCTCATAACATCATAATCGACTCTCTCTCTCGACCGAAACCCTCCCTACTTTCGGTTCATTACCATCATCACCTTACATCTTAAGGAGGAACCAGATCATCTTGACAAGTATGTCAAACTCAATGGCTGCATCTCTGACTGGATTCTCTACTGGCCTGTCTGCTGTAACAGGTATGTTATTCATGTTTTCCTTTATGTTTAAACAGAACTGATCAACATGTGGTATCAGAGCATATGTTGATAAATCAGTTCTGTTTTTGTATCCATTATTCTGGGATCAAAATCTGGAAAACAGAATTTTTGAAAGTTTATAAAAATCTCGGCTGATTTCGAGTACCATGTGCCGAAATCACTGTTTTCGGAAGAATGTTTAATTTTTTTTGACTCGAAATCATAAAGGGTTAAACTTGTTGTTACGAAATCCATTACAAAACCATTAAAATTCAGGTTTCGGATTTCCAGAATTATGTTTTTTATTTTTTAGGGTTCATCGCTTGTTCTAAGTAAAACTCGAAAATTCCCTAAATTTTGGAATATAATTTGGATTAGTGGGTGTTTTCATTGTTTTGATCTTAATTTTATCTATTAAAGTTTCCGAAAACTGTTAAAGGATAATCAGTTATTATTTTCGAAATCTTTTGATAAGTTTAGATCTAAAATAAAATAGGAAACACTATCCCACAATCCCTCAAATTTCGAGTTTCAGTTATTATCACAATAAACAGCCTTAACAGTGGATTCGAAATCATCAATGTAACTAATCGCACAAGTTCCCTTCAGTCGCACAAGATCAGATCAGATATGATCTGATCGCACAAGACAGTCGCACAAGATCAGATCACATAAGATATGATCTGATCGCATAAGGGCAATCGCACAAGACAGTCGCACAAGATTTGTACAACTAATTAAGTACATTGTACAAGTTAAGACTGCATAATCGCACAAGACTTGTGGATCGCACAAGATAGTGCCGATCGCACAAGACTTGGGCCTTACATACATTGATCATCAGGTCCTTAAATCTTTATAACTCGAGACCGTGGTTGTAACTCGAGACCTCATTATGACTCGAGATCTCATAACTCAGTCTAGACCTAACTCGAGACCTGACTCGAAACCTCACCGCGGAGTTCGATCCGCGCTAACGGGTGGTTTGCTATTAAATACTTGGTTTTGTAAACAATTAATTAACTAATCAGAATCAGATAACTTTTACAAAACCAAAATAGCTTAACTTGAATGAGCTTCTGATGTATTAATTCTGGCCAAAGCTGATTTAATACATCTATTTATTGTTCAAGTATTATAAAAGCTATGTTGAGTATGCATTACAAACGTGAAATGTCTTAATTCTGGCCAAAGCTGATTTAATTCATTTATGTTTAGCATGCTTGACAAGTGCATAACTAAAGTGATTGTCTCATTTCTGGCCAAAGCTGATTTGTCACGATTACTTTGCACACATACTTAAATGATTACACTTCTGGCTAAAGCTGATTTGTCTTTGTTTAAGTAGAATTTTACTAAGTCTATTATTTTGATGTTAGTAATAGACATTATCACAGCTACATAATTAAATTGGTCATTATTTATGCCTGCCTTAGTATAACATGCCCTTAGATCACGTTAAGACTTTCTTCTTAGTATCATAATTCGCTCATCTTATTTCCACTATCAGCACCAAATCAGGGGATTCCACCTTTGACTGGTGATAACTTTGCTGCATCGAAGGATGCCCTCATGCTTACACTTGGATTGCTGGACTTTGATTATGCTCTAAGAGAGAATAAGCCAGCGGATCTTACTACTCAAAGTACTGCTGCTGAGCAGATAGTTCATGAAAAATGGACTAGGTGTAACCGCATGTCTCTCATGTTCATGAAGCAGTCCATTCATAACTCAATCAGAGGAGCCATTCCTGATTTTGAAGATGCTAAAACCTATTTGGCTTCTGTGGAGGATCAATTCAAGGGAACATCAAAAGCACACGCTAGTACTCTTATCCTCAAGCTGGTGACAACTAAGTATGATGGGAGGAGCGGCATTCGCGAACACATCATGATGATGCATGACATGGCCAATAAGCTGAAGGGCATAGAGATGGAAATCAGTGATGGTTTTCTTGTTCACTTCATCATCACTTCGCTTCCTTCGTCCTATGAAGCATTCAAGATCAATTACAACACTCAGAAGGACAAATGGACGATGAGTGAGCTGATCGCTATGTGCGTGCAGGAGGAAGAGCGTATGAAGATGGATCGCACTACTGATGTTGCTAACTTCACCACCTCCAACTCTAAAAAGCGGAAGCACAATTATCAAAGAAAGGATGCTTCTAAGGTCCAAAAGCCAAATCCAAATCCTCATACAAGTGCACCTTCCAGCTCTAAGAACTCCTTAGGCAAACCCTACTGCAAGTTCTGTAAGAAAACAGGACATAAGCAAAAGGAATGCCCTGACTTCAAGGAGTGGCTGGCTAAGAAAGGTAACGATTTTTTCATGATACTTGAGTCCTTTAATTTAAATGTTCCTGCTAATTCTTGGTGGTTTGATTCTGGTTCTATGGTTCCTGTTACCAATTCAACTCAGGGATTCCTTACAATCCGGAAGCTGGGAAGAAACCAAAGAACACTTAAAGTTGGAGATGATCAAGAATTAGAAGTGAAGGCCATAGGAACATTACAAGTATTTTTGAAAACTGGTTTATGTATTAAACTTTATGATACCTTATATGTTCCTGAGGTAACACGGAACCTTGTATCAGGACCAACGTTAGACATGGACGGTTTTGTCATTTCTCATGGTCATCGCAAACTCTCTATTCCCTATGATTCCGTTGTTTATGGTACTGGCATTCTGGATGGTGGTCTCTATAGATTAGAACTAGATGATAATTTTTCCAAATCTTTGTTGTCATATAATATTAATGAATCACTCACAAAGATGAAACAGGTTCGAGACTTAGAGACTTCATCTATGTTGTGTCATCAACGTTTAGGCCACATCTCAAGAGAACGATTAAATCGTCTCGTAAAGGATGAAGTTTTACCTCCTATCGATTTAACTGATTTTGGAACATGTGTCAAATGTCTTAAAGGCAAAATGACATCAGCGAATAAGAAAGGTGCCACTAGGAGCTCTAATTTATTAGAACTCATTCACACTGACATTAGTGGTCCTTATCAAATCGCTGGTATAACAGGACATACTTCATTTATCACTTTCATTGATGATTATTCTCGTTACATGTACTTGTATCTTATTAAGGAAAAATCTGAATCTCTTACAACTTTTAAAGATTATAAAGCTGAAGTTGAAAAGAAATTAGATCGTTAGATTAAAGTTGTGAGATCAGACAGAGGCGGTGAATATTATGGAAGACATACTGATGTGGGTCAAGCTCCTGGTCCATTTTTTGAGTTTTCTAAGGGCCAGGGGATTGTGAACCAATACACCATGCCTGGTACACATCAGCAGAATGGTGTCGCTGAACGAAGAAATCGTACCCTTATGAACATGGTACGCAGTATGTTAGCCAACACTAATTTACCGTTATTCCTCTGGACTGAAGCATTAAAAGCAACTGTTCATATACTCAATAGAGTTGCTTCTAAGTCTATCCCTAAAACTCCTTATGAACTTTGGACAGGAAGGAGACCGAGTCTTAAATATATGAAAGTATGGGGCTGTATTGCTGAAGAAAAACTTTATAATCCTTTCCTAAGGAAACTTGACCCTAAAACAGTTACCTGTTTCTTTATCGGGTATCCTGATCATTCGAAGGGTTATCGTTTCTATTGTCCTTCCCATGTCACCCGTATTGTTGAAACCAAGCGTGCTGCGTTCCTGGAGGATTTCAAGGTCAGTGGGAGCAGTACCAACCCTAAAGAAGAATTGCAAGAAGTACAAGACGCGGGGGGGAGAGACTCGTCGCTTACCATTACTCTGTTTACTCCTCTTATACCCCATGCAACTGCACCTGAAGCCACTGCACAAACTCCATCTCCACAATCAGAACCCATTATACCTCATAACGAAGGCACATCAAACGCTCAAAACCAAGACAACGCTGAACCCGATAATCAACTCAGGAGGTCATCTAGGCAAAGAAGGCCTACTAATTGGGATGATTATGTTACCTATCTGACTGAAATGGATGCTGGAAAGCTCAATGATCCTATCTCTTATAATGAAGCCATTAACAGTGATCAGTCTTCTGAATGGAATAAAGCAATGATTGATGAGCTTGAATCCATGAAGAAAAATGACGTTTGGGATTTAGTCGAATTAGCCAATGGTGCCAAACCTGTAGGTTGTAAATGGGTGTTCAAAACAAAACTGGATCCGAATGGGAACGTTGAACGCTACAAAGCGAGATTGGTTGCAAAGGGCTACACTCAGAAAGTGGGAATTGATTATCAAGAGATGTTTTCACCTGTCTCTCGTAAAGATTCATTAAGGATTGTTATGGCCCTTGTAGCTCATTTTGATTTAGAGCTGCATCAGATGGACATCAAAACTGCTTTCCTTAACGGAGACTTAGACGAAGATGTTTACATGAAACACCCTGAAGGCTTTAAACCTGAAGGTCAGGAGCATCTAGTCTGTAAGTTGAAGAAATCCATTTATGGGTTAAAACAAGCATCACGTCAATGGTACCTCAAGTTTGATGAAGTCATGAAGAGGCAAGGCTTTATGAAGAATCAAGTGGATCAATGCACCTACCTCAAGATGAGTGGGAGTAACTTTACTATACTTGTCCTTTATGTAGATGATATTCTATTGGCAAGTAATAGTTTAGACATGTTGCATGAGTCGAAGCGGTTACTCTCGCATAACTTCGACATAAAGGATCTCGGAGATGCTTCTTACGTCATTGGCATCGAAATTCACCGAGATAGACACAAAGGGATCTTAGGATTGTCTCAAAAGACTTACATAGATCGTGTCTTTACACGTTACAACATGCAACAGTGTAAATCCTCAGTCGCTCCAGTAGTTAAGGGAGATGTTTTCGGTTCATTCCAGTGTCCGACAACAGAGGTTGAAAAGGAGCAAATGAGCCAGATACCTTACGTGTCAGTAGTCGGGAGCCTGATGTATGCTCAAGTCTGTACTCGTCCAGATATCGCTTACATTGCTGGAATGCTAGGTCGTTATCAGACTAATCCTGGCCTAGATCACTGGAAAGCAGCTAAGAAGGTCCTTAGATATCTGCAAGGGACGAAAGACTATAAACTGACTTATAGAAGAAGTGATCACTTAGAAGTGGTAGGTTATTCTGATTCTGACTTTGCCAAATGCAAAGATGACAAGAAATCCACTTCAGGCTACATCTTTATGTTAGCAGGCGGACCTATCTCATGGAAGAGTCATAAATAACAGTTAACTACAACTTCCACAATGATGGCATAGTACATTGCTGTTTACGACGCAACCTGTCATGGAATGTTGCTTAGAAATCTGATCACTGGACTCAAAATCGTTAATTCCATTTCTAGACCATTGAAGCTTTACTGTGATAACTCAGCTGCCATTAGTTTCTCGAACAGTAACAGTTCGACTGGAGCTGGTTTATATCTTGATACAAAATATTTGTTCGTACGTGAACGAGTTGAGGAAAATAATATTTGTATTGAGTATATTAGTACTAAAGATATGCTTGCGGATCCGATGACTAAAGGTCTCCCACCTAAAGTTTTAGAAGAACATGTATCGAATATGGGACTTACTAAAGACCTTGTATAATGGCATATTGTACTAGCTTATGTTTTTTTAATTAATAAAATTTCCTCAGTTTGATTTTGTATGTCTCTAACATATGTTCTGCCGGTGTAATGACATATAGACAAATATAAATACAAATCAGACGCTAAAGGGCTTATGCGTATTTTGATCATAACTATTAGGTTTTAAATTGAGGCTATAGTATGACTAATGGGGGTCCTGAGTCGAATGATGATTCAACGACTGTATTTCTCTGCTATAGTTCTTGGTTTAAGGCTAAAATGAGTGTTAACTCCTGGCCAGGCTCATCTAATACTCATGATAAATGATTACTCGGCTAAGTGGGAGAATGTGAGATTAAATATATTAACATTATATTATTTAATCTTGTAGCCATTATAATAATTTATATTATATAGATCAAAATATATTAATAACCTATTAATAATTAGTTGGTAATTGTTGATGGACCATATTACCCTTATTAACTAATTAGGTTTCCTCTTGGGTGTATAAATAAGGAGCTTATTAGAGAGTTAAAGGGTTACACAAGTTAGATAATCTGACAACCCTCATAACATCATAATCGACTCTCTCTCGACCGAAACCCTCCCTACTTTCGGTTCATTACCATCATCACCTTACACCCTAAGGAGGAACCAGATCATCTTGACAAGTATGTCGAACTCAATGGCTGCATCTCTGACTGGATTCTCTACTGGCCTGTCTGCTGTAACAGGTATGTTATTCATGTTTTCCTTTATGTTTAAACAGAACTGATCAACATGTGGTTGAGCAAATACTATTAGAATCAGATGTGAAGGATCTGCTTCATTTCAAGAGTGTGTGTAAGTCATGGCATTCTTTAATCACAAGTCTTCATTTCATTAATCGTCATTTGAACCGTAGTTGCGACAAGGATCGCTACAACGATGAACTTGGGCTTTGGAGAATTAAATTAGTAGATGATCATGATGAGCATAAGCTTGTTGGTTCTTCCAATGGCCTTGTATGCATCATATTTGTTTTTAGTCGTAAACTTTTCGTATGCAATCCATTGACTAGAGAGGTAAGACAACTGAAACTTCCCCTTATGGTCAGTAGATTATTATGTTGGGGTTTTGGTTATGATTCATCCACAGATGATTACAAGGTTAGTCGTAGGGGCCCGGAAAGTAAGCGAAAATCAAACATGTGTTCAAGAGTTTGAAATCAAATGTGTGGAGAGATATTGGAGAAGTGAAGAATATACATTTTAGTAAGGCTGGTATCTTAA
This sequence comes from Helianthus tuberosus, assembly GCA_030545235.1. Classification (NCBI taxonomy): domain Eukaryota; kingdom Viridiplantae; phylum Streptophyta; class Magnoliopsida; order Asterales; family Asteraceae; genus Helianthus; species Helianthus tuberosus. Next base: position 4,422,609 of record CM060357.1, on the reverse strand, counting down.
GCAATGGTGCCCTTCACTGGAGAATTATAAAAGTTGAAAAATATGAAGATACTAATTATTGCTTTTGATTTATCTAAAGAAGAATTTAAAGAAATCCCCCAACCTTATGATGCAGGAAATGAATATTCATCTCATAGACACCTAGCTAGGGATAGTGAAAGACTGTCTATGTATGTATGCATGGCATTATTCTTATCTTGCCATATGGTTGATGAAAAACTATGATTCGTGGGAGCTGCTGCCACGCGATCGCGAAATGAAAAATGACAATGTACACAGCATGAGAACATGCAAGGATTGTGTTCGACCCGAGAGTTTATTCCATGCTGATCAATCATTTTCCAGGGTGTCTATATTTGTGCAAAGTCTTGTATCTCCCTATGTTGATGAGACGCCGAAGCGGAGTGCGAAGGTGGGTTCTATTTTTTTTTTTGCTTATCACATGTTATAATAGATTCACCTTGTGTATGTTCTTCAATTGTTACTATTTTTACGCAGCAGTTGATCAAGGACTAAATACCCGAGTTTGATGCTGCTGAACAAGACTAGATGACAGACAGTTATGCGTTATGGTATGAATTTTTAGATTTCACTAGTTTCTAGTATCTTGTGAATGATTATTTTGTGGGATGTGTGTTTCAGTAAGTTGTACTTTATGGTTTATTAAATGTCATGGATTTTTTAGTATATTTTCTAAATGCTATTAAACATACTATTAAGGTAAGTGTTTGGCTTGTTTTCAAGAGTTAAAGTTGAAATTACGGGTATTTGGAAGGATCTTGTTTTGGCTCGAAATGATTTGTCGAAGGCTGGTGTAACTGAACCAGAGAAATTGGGTTTGGTTAATGTAAATGGGCAGGTTTTATTCTCAGTTGCAGCTTTCAGAGAGGCTATAGCTGAGAGGATAGGTGTGAAGGTCGAGGTGGGTCGATTCGAATGGATTGCCTGGGCGCCGCAGAAGGTTTGTTTTTTTGTGTGGAGGATTTTAAATGAAGGTATTGCAGTTAAAACAAATTTGGATAGGAGGGGGGTATTTGTAGAGGATAAAATGTGTGTTTTATGTGGATATAGTATCAAATCAGTGGAACATCTGTTGTTTTTATGTCCTACTGCAACTGCATCTCCTGTATGGTGGAACATATGGGTGTGGATTAAAATTCCTACAAATGTGCAAATTGTTTCAACTATGGATCTGCTCGAGTGGATATATAATTTAAATGGGTCAGCTATTTGGAAAAAAGTAATCGTAGTTATTTCTTTGGCGACTTTGTGGATTATTTGGAAAATGAGAAACGAATGCAAAGTCGGGTGGAGGTTATGGTGGACAAGATTAAGGAGGAGTCGTTTCAATGGATAAAATATAGATCCCCTTATGTGAGCCTTGATTGGGAGAGATGGAGAGATTTCAATGTACGTGATATAATTATCTAATGTTTTTGTTTGTTTGGGATTTCCAGTTACCTGCTGGCCCCTGTGTTCTATTTTATGTTTATCAATAAAATAGTTGCGGTTCGAAAAAAAAGAGTTAAAGTTGAAATTAAATTTGATAAGTGGTGATATCTTATTGAATGGGAGATAAAAATAGACTTGTGCATTTATTACCGATTAATGCTGTGATGATTATGTGAAATGAACATTATTCATTGTTGTAGAACAGGAACTACCTAGAATGACATTTTTTTGCCTGTGACATCTAAAAGGTATTATCTTTTTATCAAAGGTCACACCCACAGAATTGTCGATTTTGGCAATCACAAAAACCAGTTGTCTTTAACAACAAGAATCCATCACCTCGTGGCTCGCTTGAAATCTGCTCGGTTTCTAAACAAGCCAGCTTGGCTGGACTTAGTTTGTAAACGAGCCGATCCCGAGCCAAGGTAAGCTCGGCTCATTAGCTCGAATATACCGTTTGTAAACGACCCGATCCCGAGCCAAGTTAAGCCTAAAAGTTTATAGATGTAGCATTACATATTTTAAAACCATAGTTTTTAAATAGTAATATAGTCATTAAAGAAAAAATAACTCCGTTGGCATATAATTCAGTTTTACTGAGAATCTATATATAATCTAAAATTTAGTTACATGTTCTGTTTTAAAATCAACATTTATGATGTTTTAAATGCAGTACTTAAAATAATATTGATTAAAATAATATATTACAAAATCATAAGTCCGCCTCCATCCACCTTATTCGTTTTAATTAGGGTTTTGAACATGGAAATTAGGGAAGCTGTGGAGAAAGCCATCGACTCTCAACCTCTAAAGCTGTGGAAGAAGCCATCGACTCTCAACCTCTAAACAAGATCCAATCGCAGGTACGATTGACATACGTATGCATCCAAATTTGTGTGAAACGAATGAAAAAGATTGGTTCTTTGTGTGAAACGATCCTGTTATACATTGAAGGGGAAGAAAACATGGAGATCCAATATTAGCTCCGAAGATATGCTCACCGAAGTTCCGAGCGATTCTCTGTTCTTCGTCGATAAATCCAAAGGTTAGATTAATAGCTTAATTACTTGGCTTAATTACTTGGATATTAACAGTTTAATTACTTGGACATTATTGTAAATTGAACGACGCACGCCAGGTGTTTGTTAAAATGCTCGACTGAAAATTAAGTTGGATTTCGAGGACATAATTAACATAAAAAATAAAGTATAGGAATTACAATTACAAAGTATATCATCTTTAACTTTTTAACTACCGATTAATCATAGTTTGTGTTACAATAAACTTAGTATGTATGACTTGATCAAAAATTGTTAATTATAGATCTGTTTTAATCTGTTTTAATCAAATCAGTGTTTGTTATATTGAAAGCTTAGTTTCAAAGGATTGGTTTTAGTGCAGGGAGTAATCGTTGATGATGGAAGTAAGGATGGAACAAAATCAGGGGCAGTTGACTTTGTGAGGAAGTATTTGTGCTCCTACGCATGAATCATGGCAAATGAGAAGGTATAAGAAAAGTGACTTTAGTTTATATGATTTGGTTAAATCATGCTTCGTCTTCTATATTTTTTTTATTTTATTCAAGAAAAGTGATTAACACTCATAGTTTTTAAGTTAGTAAGTTAATGGTGTTCAAAGAGTGAAGTTAGATAAAAAAAGGGAAAGGTATAAGTTTTATTTTTAACAATCATACTTTTTAAGTTAGTAAGTTAATGGTGTTTTATGTTTTATTAGGGAGTTTTTTTAGTTAGTAAGTTAATGGTGTTTTATGTTTTATTATTTTATTAATTATGGAAGTACTGAATTTATTTTGGGATTTAGAAATGTGTTAGGTGTTGGTTCAATATCTTTCTTTTTTTCCAATATTGAAATTGTGTCATTATATCATATTATTTCATAAGTAAGATTTTAGGGTTTTAATTATGGATATTGATTAATGAGACTATTTACATACCACAATTGCATGATCATTTAATGGGGCTGTTTACATACCACCACAATTTACGGTCGGATTTAATTGCATTGATTATTCACCAGTTTCTTTCTGGGAAGGTGAATGGTCTGAATTTCTATTATATGAGCTCCACCTTCCTTATTGTTGTATGCCCATATTCAGACTTGCTACTCTACTATCATGGCTAGCTCTCTTAGTGTGAATACATCGGGAATTGGTGCTGGCAACCAAATGGTCCTTGCTGACCTCCGTGAAGGGAGTTCTGGCCCCATCACGGTTATGGTTTGTAGAAATTGGGACGTCACAAGTGTCAATGGACGCTACATGAGCACCGACTATTTCGTCAGTGATATAAAGGTAACTCTCACCCTTTTAACCCCTGTACCCTTTCCCTTTTACGAGTTTCATCGTTATTGAAAGTTTGCTGTTTGGTTTGCACAGGGAGGTGTGATGCATTGTACCGCCCGGAATAACATTGCACACTACTTCTTTGACAAGCTCAAAGAGGGCGGGATATATTTACTCAAGGGTTTTATAGTCCAGAGCACCGATCAATACCGGATTCTAAAAGACAGCCCCTTTGTTATCGGGTTAAATGGCTCCACGACTGTTAAGAGGGTTGACGATGCCAGTGGTTCATTTACGCGTTACCCGTTCTTACTTACGGCGTTTGAGGACCTCGAACCAACAGAGAGCAAGTATTTTGTAGGTATGTTTACTCTCCTCATGCTGGTGTAACGGTTGTTTGCTTTTCTTATATAAAAAAATGGTCCAATAAAGGTTAGAGTAGTTATTGGTTACTAACTAAACAGTCGTGTTTGTAAATTGCATATTCCATTAGTCCCTGCACATTTATATTTGAATTTTGAATAGTAGCATTTACAAAAATGAGTGTTAAATAAGCAGAAATGAATCTCTCACAACAGAATAATGAATGGATATTAAATAATAATGACAAAATACAATAATTTTAGGATCAAAATAGAGATCATCATCATCGTACGTAGTAAATCTACCCCGGTAGAATCAAAATGGAGATAAAACTTATAATATTGTAACTAAATTTTAAGTTAATTTTGTCAATAATAGGATTAAACTTGCAATTAATTGTGTGTTTTAACTAGCTACTGATAAAAACAACTGGTCAAACGTACAAGCAAACAGAAAACCCAAAAACCAAACCATATCCGTACGAGAAATAACCGAACGAATGGTGAATTCGGTTTTTAGTTCGGTCCCTAACCGTATCCGAATATAAATTCAGATACCGGGTTCCACAAATCTTGCTTATTCGGATAACCAAACTGAATGAAATCGAATAAACCAGATATTAGCTGGTTCGATCAGATAACTGAACCGAATAAATTAGTTTATTCAGTTGAATTTGGCTCGGTTAGACTATTAGACACATTTCTAATTCAGACTGGTTCAGTTTTCGGTCAGGGCCAAAAAATATGCAAATCCCAATAAACAGATCCGAACCAATAATCGACTAATCCGATAACTGAAGGACATACATAGAGAAACAGTGGCTTCTGCACTTTTATTAATGGGATGATTAGTTGACTTTAATCCTGAAATAATTCTACTGTCACTCTTTACTGGTTTTACTTCAGCATTTAACTTTAGAACCACTTGGCCCCAAAGATCCCGAATTTGCAGATCTAAATGACAAAGGTTTTGAAGTTTCTTTCCCTGCTGGTGTAATGGTTGTTTGCTTCTCTTATATAAAAAAATGGTCCAATAAATGTTAGATATTATAATCTGTGTAAATCTATATTTAAAAGTGGTGTTAAACAAAAGAATGTTTATGTCTTGGATAAATGATTACGTTATAATTATTATTAAAATACTTTAAAAGCCCTAGAAAGCAATAATGTTAGAATATGATGATTATATATGGCAGTATATAACTTTTTATATTGTTTATTAAAAGGATTTTTTATTTTTTACTGTCACCTACAAATAATAAGTTATATAACTGATCAAATCAGTTTTAGCTGTATTAATAATCTAATGGTTGATCAACTTAGTTTTGAAAGTATTGATAATCTAATAGTTTCAACAGTTTTTATTATTTAATTATTCACCTAACTTTTGAATATTGTAAAATAAATACTGTGACGGAAAATAAAGTTACTTTATACAAATTAAACATATGTAAAAATTTCACCTTTTTATTCGTTTATCCAAGGTCTAATTTTAGATAGCTATAAATGTTTAGGGTTGGATGTGAATGTACACTGGACTTATTTTCGTTGCGCTGCAGATGTTATCGGATATGTTACTGAGGTGGGGCCGCAGTCTTTGAAAGCATCGGGTGCTCGCGCGGTTGAGTTCAACCTAACCAACGAACGGTAAGTGCCTCATCCTTATTGTCCGTTTGGTCTTTCTTTTTTTTTCTAAGTTAAGTCTTTCAATTTTTAGCCTTTTTTTTATTCCCACAGCAATCGCCGAGTTAGAGTGACGTTGTGGGGTCCTCTGGGTGATGCTATGATTAAGAAGAAGGACGAAAACCCGGCTGTCTATTCTCTAATCCTGAGTTCCATGAGCGAAAAGTTTTACCTGGGTACGGTTGTTTTTCGACACGTGAATTATTATGCGTGCTACTTCAAAACTCTTTACCTTACTTAACACAATGCAGGCATCCTTGGTTTGTCCAGCTCATCGTCAACTATGCTCATTGATTCCTCCGAGGTACCCGCACTGCAAACTTTCAAGTCGTCTATTAGGTACTGGTACAGCCTTTGTTACACACACTTTAATTATATGTTTTTATACGTTTGTTGCTCTGGCTAAATATGAAACTATGCTTCCCAGTTGTGTTGCTATTGGAGATACTAGCGATCCAGTCACCGAGGATGTGGTCTGTGTTGGTACCCTACAAGAGCTTGTGGACAGAGTACGTGCCGACAAATCCAAAAAGAAGGTATGTATCCCAACTGGCTGTTTGCATTCGTCTCCCCCCTTAGACCTACATACGAGAGTTTGAACAAGGTTGGGTTTTGGGAAAAAAATGTTGACCCTGATGTTACATTTGATCTACATTTAAAAGTCTCGCGCCACGTATGACCGGCTCATTTATCATGCTGGTGTACACAATAATATAAATTTGAAAGCAAACTGTATAGTATAGTCATGTTTACCGGAAAATGTTCCGCTATTTTCGCCCGCATCGTAGGATTAAAAGCGCTTTTAAGCATATATTTAAAGGCCTTGCATTTATGTACCTTTTAGTTGCCCTTCACCCCTAAATGCATAGCCTTCCGTGCCTGCTTTTAGACGTAATTTACTTTTTGGCAACGTTGTACGCCATCTTTGCGGGATACTTTGTGGAAGTCTTTTAAACGTATTCATTTTAATTAAGCGATTAGTGATACAGTGTTATACAATTTTAGGTACACCTAAGATTGTATAATGTGAAAAAACTTAGAAATTATATTATACACATACAAAAATATTATTCATACTGCTGTTAGTAGGGTTCTACGTGGCGAGTGATGGGGGAGGCTATATAACTGACCAATAATTTTTTATAGACCTTTTATTGTATAAAATATATATCTATAGTTATATTTATACTTCAATATGAAACCTTAGTGATAAATGAATCATTGCTTTACAACAAATTTTATAACCGATGTACTATCTTCAGCATTGTTAAGCACACAAGATGTTTGTTTGCTTTTCTTTAATCAGTTTGGGCCAACTGGGGTGTGTGTGTGGGCCTCCTGTACCTGGGCCAGCCCGTCTCCTCCCATCATGTACACGTGTGGCCGCATAGAATACGTTGTACCATCACGTGGTTGTTTGTTAACTGCTAAACAGAACTGTCTATCCTACCAAGTGTGCGGAAATAGGGATTACCCTCCCCGACATAACCTGCCTATGGGCCTACCATGTGTGAAAACACCGTCCATACACCCCCCCTCCCACACCCTGTTTGCCTCGCTGAACTAGCCCTTGTATTTTGTTCGTTGTAGGTCATCCTTTTCCGGAACGTTGTAGAGATTACGTATATTAGAACCAAGAACAACTGGTATCTTTTCGCGTGTTCCGGTAGCCAGTGTCGTAAGGGACTAACGAGAGAGGACGGTTACTTCATTTGCAAGGCGTGCAAATCCAAGGTTGACTATCCAAGGACGAGGTATATACTTCAACATCTCATGCACAAATTCATTACTTTGTTCCCCTTCCCATATGATGCCATAATTCTTTGTTGTCCGGGGTGATTTGGTGCCCTTCTACCTTTGCCGCCAAAGAATTTTGGCCCCACCCTACCATTTTTATTGATCTACTATACCCTGCTAGGTTTCGGATTCAGGCGGATGTAACTGATAGAACGATGAGCACCGTTGTCGTCCTCTTTGATGAAGTTGCTCAGCAGTTGGTTAAGAGGACCGCAAAATCCTTGGTAGAGGAACAGTTGAAGGTATGCGCACTACTCATTGTAAGGTGGTTTTGAAGCATATGTGAATTTACTACGATAACTTTTATGGTTTGTGTTTGGTATGCAGGATACTTCTATTGATGCTCCCATACTACCCTCCGCCCTCGAAGCCCTTATTGGAACAAAACACACTTTTAACCAATTAACTCATCCATTTTATTTAATAATATAGATTTATATATATATATAGACTTCTCATATTCAGATTCCATAACATCAAAATATATGTTATCATCATTTATTATTATTATTATTATTATTATTTGTTATTGTCATTAATGCAATTAGATGTGTGAGCAACTTTACACCTGATGACTTCTCATATTCAGATCCTATAACATATTTGTATTTAAACTTTCATTAAAATGAAAACTGCCACAGGTCATCTAAAGAGCCTACTTATCATGTCTCTATAAATACACAGCCACATTCAAGCATCCTCCCTTTCATTATGCAACCTGTGACTGAATATCGGAAGACACCTGACAACATGAAGAAAACCACTACTGTTGCTAACTGTTCAGAAAGTTTGGCGACTCTTGAAGAAATATTACACCATGGTCGAGAAAATAAGAAACACACGGTATCAACACTTTCTATAATTTCGATTGTTTTTCCCGGCATTATTATTATCCATACATTAAATGTGTCTTTACTAATCCATGCAGAATGCTGAGTTCAATTGTCGTGTGGTGATCAAAGGCGTACGTAATAGCGAAGAGTGGTTCAGACTTATGTGTGTAGGAGGAAAATGCATGAAAGGTGTATCACATGATGACGGGGAGCTGTGGTGTGCTGGCTGTGAAAACCCAGTTATGTTTCCCCGAGCAAGGTTCGGTTTTGGTATATATAGTTATGTGCGTTGGCAAACACCTTTATACACTTTCACATCTGAAAAAAAAACTTTCAACAGGTTCCATCTTGAACTTGATGTACTCGATTCCACGGCAAATGCGGTCATCGTGTACTTCGATGACACTGCACAGATTCTAACAAGCACCATTGCTCAGTCTATACTCAATGTGGAATCGGGTCTCTCGCATATCTACACCGTTTATTCCGAAACCATCCAGGATAGCTTCACTCCAGTCATGATACAGAACTCTAACGGTAGCATCTCAACGCTCCCAAACTGCTTACACTCACTTGTGGGCACCACCCGAACCATCCAAGTTGATACATCCACATACTACCATCATGGGGCCTTTGAGAGCTTCAACTGCAAGCGTGTGCTCCCAGACGAAACCGATTGTCAATCCGTTGGATCTACCACTCCTACTCCCATGACTAGGAAGGGTAAAGGGGTGATGACAATACTAACACCGGTTAAGCTCAAAGAAACAATCAGAAAGTACATGTAAGTTTCTATATATACTTTTGATTTACCAAATTCCATGAACCACATAACTACATATCCATTTGTGTTGTGTTTAAGTAAATGTTCAAAATTGAATATTTGTCACTATGTCAATACTTGAACGGAGTTATTCTATCAAGTTTTTAGTACAAAATAATGGAATATGAACTACTAATATATACATCATCCAAGTTAAAGTTCCGCCTAACATTTCCTTTCTTTCTTTCCCATCCCTACTTATGAAGGTTCTGATTCAGATGGTTCTGTGGGTAGCGCTCCAGGTGAAAGGTATATATTTAGCCTATAAGCATATACGTTTTAGACATCATATCCATTTGTGTTGTGTTTAAGTAAATGTTCAAAATTGAATATTTGTCACTATGTCAATACTTGAACGAAGTTACATTCTATCAAGTTTTTAGTACAAAATAATGGAATATGAACTACTAATATATACATCATCCAAGTTAAAGTTCTGCCTAACATTTCCTTTTTTTGTTTCCCAACCCTACTTATGAAGGTTCTTATTCAGATGGTTCTGTGGGTAGCGCTCCAGGTGAAAGGTATATATTTAGCCTATAAGCATATATATATTTATTTATTTTTTCAAATAAGGTAGGTAGTAATATTAGGTTTGACATATATTATTTTATTTATAATCGTGAAAAAAATTAATGGTCAATTCCCTTACATTACTTCATATCTTTTTCATAATTTCCTAACTATGGACGCATGTGTACAACTTAGTAGTTTATGCACCCATACCAATATATACCTCCTTTGAACCCAATTGAGTAGCCTTATTAGTTATAATTTCAATTTTCAAAGCTTGGTTAATAGCTTATCTGGACTTGAATTATAGGCCAGGTAATAATGTACAAATGGGCCTAATATATTCATCTGAATACATTAATCGACATCTCTTAAGAATGAACCAACACCGACATTTTTCAGCAAGATATGATATTTTAACTCATCCAATGAAGAAACTCTTAAGAGACTTGTGAATAAGCTTAAAAAATCACCTCAAGAGGTTTTTGATTCATTGAAAAATCAAACAGTTGATTTAGTGTTCACTGCTCATCCAACTCAGGCTATTAGGAGATCTTTGCTTCAAAAACATGGAAGGTATGTTCTATAATGCTTTGAATAAGTCTTACTTTCATTAAAAGAGTTGTGGGTAGGCCTGTAAGCGAACCGATACGGATGTTCTTAATAAACGAATGAACATGAACAATTTTTTTTGTTCATTAATTAAATGAACAAACATGAACACATGCTTCGTTAGTTTATATATATTCATAAACGTTCGTTCACTTAAAAATTTGTTTATGTGTGTTCATTTATCTATGTTTAAGTTCGTTTAATATTCATTTCAAGTTTTTAGGCAGTTACAATTTAGTCTGGTTTTATTTAATTTATTGTAGCATATTGTAATATGATTTAAGGTTTTCATATAGTAGTGAGTTCTCTCAATGATTTTTATGGGTTAGTCATGTATGGAGAGTCATGCGTGCACATATGTTAAGATATTTGATTTGACTAACTCATAGCCGTTGCTTATGTTTACTTGCTTAAACCTGTTGTAGACAAGAAACTACCAAGGGGAAGGGCGACTATATGGGCATGCATTAGCGGCAAAAGATTTCGTGAATTATTGAACAAAACCGGAAGCTTTATGAACTCCTTTAAGTTTTTTTCCTGTAATGTATGTTTTTAGACTTGGCATACATGTTTGTTCTTAAACACATTCCGCAAACAAAGTTTCCTGTACTATGCACGCCTTAAATTTTGTGTGGCCGGCTTATGGTACAAGCTCTTATGACGTTTTGTATGGCTTCTCTTACATTGTCTTTTGGCTAATTACCTTTTATCCATGCATAAACATTTTTCCCAAATGCACCACAAAATGAAGGACACTAACTGTTGGTCATGCCGTGCATCGCACGGTGTAGGTCCCGTTTTTCCGGTGGATCGATAACGTAAACCTATCCTTGTTTATCACGAACACGATAACGGGTGCGGAATCCCCGTGACGGTGCAAACCAAACAAAGTGCAAAACACACGGGTAACCAAAGATTCAATATCTATTGATTAGGATGAGTACACCCAGAAACATATACAAACAATGTTTTTACAGAGTTTCACTAAGTCTCTCTGTTTCTCTCACACTCATCTATCTCACACAGAAACAAATGAGGAGTATTTATACTAAACACAGACCAGACAATGACGAAACACAAATAAACCTCGGCGAAACACACATAGTCGACGAAACACTATCTGTTTCGTCGATATACATACTGATTACATTCTGTTTCGTCAAGTTGTGTTAAGCCCAAACATTAGACAAGGCCCATCATAAGTCACTGCCCACATGTGAAGAATTACGGCCCAGATATCCATTTCTGTTATAAGCTTTCATGAATTCAACATATGAGACAAAATCCATGACATCATCATGACATCACAAAGGTGATGTCATGGTGATGTGTTTGCGGGAATTTGCTTGCGGCGTTCCGTGGCTCGCGTGTCGAACTCTGGGGCGCACGACGGAGGAATGTCGTGACGTCGGGCTTGAGCCGGACCTAACCGTGTCGAAACCAAGTCGAACTGAGTCGAGTCGCGTCCACATAAAGTGTACCAACAATCTCCCCCTTGGACGCTACTCGTGATGTTCGTCTTCTGTGATGGTTCGTCTTCTGTGTCTTTTATGTCGGAGGGTCTTCAAAGTCTTCACGCGTCGTAAGAAGAAAGTGTATCAACAAACTCCCTTTTCATTTAGGTAGTGTGTTAACAAACTCCCTCTAAGAATGAACACTCCAATGAGTTATGCTCGTGAATCTTTTGACTTGTCAATTCTTCAGATCCTTGTGGTGTTGATGAAGGATCAACTGCAACTCGATCATTTTATCCTTTGAGTGCCTTCACTTCATCGTGTCTTCACTTTACGGCTTGTCATCTGACATGTTCTATTCGCCTTTAGCATCTGCACATGCAAGAAATCTAAACGCATAATGAGAACAACCGCTTGGAAAATATAGACAAATTAAACAAACGACACATATGAGATCAAATCTCAATTAAACACCGACCGACAACAGTTTGAAAGTTTAGAAAATGATCAATTTTAATTCTTTAACTTTCAAAACTTGTTAACTTCGACAGTTTATGAAGGTGCAATTGTTTTCAGGCTTACGATCAGGATTTTGGGTAGGATAGACTCGAGTTCCAACATCAGTCAATCAAAAATAAACTAGAAGCAAAATCTTTTTGAATTTTATAAAGTTTATATTAAAACACACCTAAAATCTTTTTGGAATTTTCATTTTTCAAATGTAAAGACGGAAAGCAATAAATAAATATATCCAACGATACAGAAACTGAAAGCAGTAAATAAATAATTACAGATATTCTTTTTGCGAGTTTCGATGGTAAGAGAATCATATCAGTGTACGGTCATGCCAAAACGATCTTTTTGTTCAATTAGTTAACATTTAGATAAGCATCCTATAATAATTATCGGTATTGTTGTCCACATAAGCTCAACTTATCAGATGTAATCATGTTTAGGGGATACGTTAAGGTATGATTTATACTTACCGACCGGTGTTCATCCACACACGACACATTCCCGTATCAAGGTATGCACGAGAATTCATCTTACCGGTGAGTATACCGATTATCATCTGTTTGACCGTATAAAAGATGTGAGAAACTCACTTATTTTGATTGAAAACAAGCCCTATGTGATAGAATCACTTATTGATGAGGAACTTGATTTTCAGATGCATGAAGGGCACAAGAGCAAGTCCGTGAACAGGTCAGTACTTTCGTACAGCAGAGAGACGAACTTGACTCCCGCAAAGAATCTGTGATATATTATCACTTATTTTGTTTGGACAAGTGATTGTTGATCACTTATTGAGGTCGAATGCAGTATGTACACGTATGTATAGTATCATGGAAGATCTTAGACTTCGTCTCCGTTATTTTACGGTTTGATACAACCATGATACCCAGATGATAAGCAGCATAAAGACCGAATATTTCAGATCTCGGCAATCTCTCAAACGAGATTTCGGTACTAAGACCATATGCCAATGAATGGTTCCCACCTGGTCTTTAGTCGATTTAAGATTTATATCACCCTGCACACTTTAATCTGATTGTGAGCCTACCGATACATCTTATATAGAGCTGCTTAACATTTTTCATTTTGCATTCCAGTTTTAAAGAGGTTTAGACAGACCACTGATCTACTATCATTTTCTCTTTTTCTCGCCAGGAAACTCATTTTTGTTTTTCCAATGTTTTTGCGCTTTTGAAATTTTTCGATGTTTTTGAATTTTCAAATTTTGGATTTACTCCCCCTAAAATCAACAAACTATGATAAATTTAAAAGACACAAAGGTATATACAAAAACGATTACCCGATGCTGATTAAATCATGTTTTACCTCAATGCCGTTTACCAAAATTAATTTAATCAGAAATGATTTTGCGAATTTTGGAAAAATGAGTTGGCACGTCGGTAAGCGGTGCAGACCATGACAACATTGACGAGTTTCATAGTGAAACAATCACGTGTGAGGTGATATTCGAGTTCAACGTGTCAGGTCAAAGAGTGCTACAAGAGGATAACAATTTATAAAGCAGCTTAAATATCGACAAGTAAAGGAGAGATTAGAATTTAAAACCGTATCCAGCAACTGCTTCGTGCATTGCAAGGAATCTGAGTGCTCTCCCAAACTGGATATCCACCCGGTGTGGATTTCAAAGTCGATTTTGTAGCTACTGAGAAATCTCTTCACAGCAACAAGAACAGAAACCTTTGGGTCCGGCTGGTCTTCCACATTGCACCAGCGAAGGTCTTTGTCTTTCTCTTTCAGAAGTAGTGTGCGGTTGTTCAATCCACGCCAAGGCATCCGCACACCCGGTTGGTTTGTTCAACAAACACATTTTCTTCAATCACACCGCGAAGAAATGTACACTGCACGTTCATCTTGTTGATTTTGAACATTCAGACGTGCTACAGGTGCGTACATTTTGATTGAATCTATCCTGGGGACCCGATTAAAGCCTTGAACAATCAAACTCTTGAAATGATTTCCAATTTGCCGAAGCTTTCAATCTCTTTCGACAGACAATTCTGTCTTCTTTTCTTTTTCTCTCCATCAAAGGCAACCATTTCTTTTATCGCCTATCTTGTGCAAGAACATTCCACTATCAACAATCCAAAGACTATCGATAGTTCCTCCTGGAACATCCTACACACTCACTCAGAGATTAGTTGGAGAGGGGGACCTAAGCCTTCACAGACTTGGGTCGTCCGTCATCATCGAGGATTGTGACATCCATTTCCCGATGATTCGGAATAGATTGAGCTCCCCCTGAAACATTTACCGATTTTGGTTTCCAAATCTGTTTTTGTTTTTCATATTTAACATTTGATTCAACAGATTTTGTTAGGACAACCTTCGTTTTAACGCCTTTTCAACCTTTTTGACGTTTTGACGTCGTTGTTTTGTTTCTTGTTCTTTAACAGTTCTTTTATCATGTTTTGGTGAAACAGGACGACGTTGTGGGTGAACCTTTTCAGGTGGTGCTCTTTCTACAAAATTTGGTTTGGGCGAGTTTGTGCAGTCTTTAATGATATGCCCAAACTTCCCACATTTGAAACAAGTTCTCCTTTCAACAAACTTAGGAGAATCTGTTCGACGACCTGACGTTGAAGTTGTAGACCCAGAGGTACTAGCTTCACACCCATTTGTGTGTTGAGTGTAATTGTTATTACTATTACGTTTCAAAATGTTGACTTTTTGAACGAAATCAGTATTTGTCTTATTTTCAAAAGTCTCCACTTTATCAGTACCTTTGGAGGCCACAAATTTAACGTCTTTTGCCTTCTTCTTGTAACGAGCTCCTTTTGTTTCAGCCTTTGGTTGTATAACCTTAGGTTTTTGAGCTCGTTGTTGTTGTTTACCCTTAAAAGCGATAGGTTGTTGCTTTGTTGGTGATTTTTGATTTCCAAATTTTCTTCTAACTTCAGCTTTTGGAATCGGATCACACTGAGTTACTGAAACTCTCGGGATCCCTTTTTCCAAAAACTTACTGGTAGTATCTTCAAACACTTTATCAATCAAAGATTGATTGACATTTTTAATTTGAAAAGCTGTGTTTGAATAAATTTTGTCATCACCAACTAAAGTGTACAACACGTTATCACTTTTAACAGCAGACACTGTTTTAGTGATAGGATCTATCTCTTGTTTCGCATCAGTTGATTGCACAACAGGAGTAGGAGGATCACACAGAATGTGATTCTCAAAAGGCACTTCTGCTCCTTTGTTCTTCTCAAGAGATTTATCCTCATCACTCACATCTGGTTCATCATCTGACGAATCATAGTCCTCAACTGTTGGAGGACTTTGTTCCGTACCAACAGATGCTGAATTTTCAGTTGTTCCAGATGAGCCCTCCGAGGAACTGTCCGATTTGAACCCTAGACCAGTTGTAAACTCCTCATAGTTAAGAGGAACAGTTGGTTCAAACCGAGGCATTTCCTCCTCATCGGGCATATAAGCATAATTATGTCTCAAAGGGGGTGGACACTTCCTATAACCAACGCCTTTCACATTACCCTTTAGTTGTTGAACGTCAATGATGTGATCAAGCACAAATCGGGAGTTAGAATAACTCTCCAACTTTTGCTTGATTGCATCATGCTCGCATTTTGCAATGGCTAACTCCTTTTTAGTTTCCTCAACAATGTTAATGTAATCATTTATACTAACTTGTTTATGATAAACAGTTTTTGTCACTTCGGAAACATTTTTCTTTAGAGTCTCAATCATAGATTTAAATTCTTTTTCATTTCTAACTAGAGCCATATTCGCTTCCTTGCATTTAGCCATTTCAACAACTAAACTCTGATTGTGAATATGAATCGTATCACATTCAAGTTTTATTCTATCAAATTCATTTTTCATATATTCACAATCTCTACAGTTGATAAGAATTTCAGATTTTACCTGACTTGTAGAAGCTGAGACATTTGCCATAAAGGCAGTCTGAGAAGAGAAAGATCCATCTTCAGTGAGAATCTTCTCCATTTCTTCAGATACTACCTCAGCCTTCTTAATCAGAACTGATTTCTGACATTTCAACTCTTCTGCTTCATTCAATAAGTCATCAAGATTAGAACTTGCTTCTTTGCTCACATCAGATTCAGAACTCGAAGTAGAACTTTCTTCATCAGAACTCCCGGTATTACCAGAACTGTCGTCACTATCAGAAAATTCTTCCTTATGAACGTGCTTGATGTGATTGATTATTTTTGCATAACACGCCGTTCCTCCTTTATCTTGATCACTTTCCCCAAGTTGTAAAGACCAATTAAACCCTTCATCAGCTTGTACGGTTAATGCACGACTTTCATTTGATGGTCCAGACTGATTCTGGTTAGTGGTGTTGTTTACAGCCACTATCCCTTTTCCACGATTGTCTTGATTAGCATTTGAAGTACTCGTCTGATTACGGAATGGGTTCTGATTGCCTTGTCTGCTTGGTCGAGTGCACTCACGTTTGAAGTGACCCTTTTCCCCACAATTGAAGCATGTAACTGCTTCTTTATCAAAACCGTACTTTGTATCTTGTTTGCTTTCCAAAGAACTTCTTCCTGTTCGAACCATAAAGTCCTTCGCCCTTCTAACAGCACTTGCGAATGCCCACTTTATATCCATCAACTCCATTTCATCACGGTTGATTTGTAGATAGTCTTCGTTGGTTAAATTGATGTTTCCAATTTGACCTGCGACCAAACCGCAGTAAGCACTGACCATGGTATTAATAAGTTCCATATGTTCCTTTGCTACTTCAATGCTAACATTTGAGAGGTTTGATGTATCAACTTTGACTGTGTTAGGGTTTAGAGTTTGAGGATTGTTGGTATAATGAGCTTGCTGTTGTTGTTGTGGTTGGACTTGTGGTTGTGGTTGGGATGGAATAAAACCTCCTCCTGAATATGCCTGAGGTTGAGTAGTAGAAACTGGAGGTATAAAAGGAATAAAACCTCCTCCTGAATATGCCTGAGGTTGAGTAGTAGAAACTGGAGGTATAAAAGGAATAAAACCTCCTCCTGAATATGCCTGAGCTTGAGCACTCAAATGCGCTGGCGGAAGATAGGCACTCGGATCGAAGACCGGAGGTGGAGCTGACGGGATAAAACCTCCTCCAGAATAAGTCTGAGTTTGTTGAGGAAACGGAGAAGAGTTTGTATTTGATACAAACGCCGTTTGTAACTTTGGTTGCCTCAGACTAGCTGACGGGTCAAAACCTCCACCATTATACATTTCAATATTCTGAGGAGCAGCAATGCGTTTTGCTTTTCGGATTTCTTCATCATTTTTATGTTCCAGCTTCTGTACAAATTCATAGATAGTTATAGTGTCAGCATCTAGAATACCTGTATGCTTTAGAAGCTCAATGTATGGACTCCACTTTGGTGGTAGAGAATCAGCAAATCGTGCACAAACTTCCTTTTGAGTTGTATTAACAGCATAGGCAAACATCTCACTAATCAAATGATAAAACCGTGTGGTCATATCATTTAGAGTTTCGTTTTCCAAGAACTGAAACGACTCAAACTCTTTCTTTAATAAATCATGCCGTGTCTTTCTGGCAGCTGCATTTCCTTCTCCTCTTGTCACCAAACAATCCCATAAGGATTTAGTGTCCTTACAATAAGAAAATTGATGATAGATATCTTTATGAAGTGCTTGAGTAAGAATAGCAAACGACTTTTTCTCAAATTCATATGCTTTCTTGTCATTTTCCTGCATGTTAGTAAAACCTTCGGCCGTTGAAGCTGCTACTTCAAGAGCATCATTGCGTGGAGTAATGAAACACCTCCAAATATCAGTGCTTTGACCTTGAACATATGTAATGAATCGACCTTTCCATGATGGAAACTCGTTCATATGATTCAACTTTGGCGGGCGATTGTTGCTACCCGTTTCGCTCTCGCTAATCAGAAGATTTTGAATGTTTTGGTTCTGATTGGATGCCAAAGCCCATTGTCCGGCACTTATAGTAGGTTGACCATAAACACTCTTCACCCACGCTGCTGCGGACGTCGGATCTTCACGTGGTCTCGAATCCATACTCCAATCCCATGGACTAGTACAACTCATATTTGATGTATGTATGATAGTACCTGCACAAATTCTTGAAAACAAACAGTAAGCAAGCTGTTATAAGTCCTCTGTGTAAAACAGATCTGTTTTCGACGAAACAGATTTCACGAAACAGGTTTGTTTCGTCTGAATGAATGACGACGAAACAGACTTGTGATAATAGTGATTTGTGGCGAAACAGAATTTGTTTCGTCAAAGATGTTGCGACGAAACAGATGTGATTCGTCGGCTGCTTGTTTCGTCAAAACTGGGTAAAAGTCAGTTGGTTTAGATATTTAAAATATCTATTGACCAGTCAAAGGATAAGATGAGACACAAAGATATTTAACCTGACACAAGGTATGTTTGTAACTTCTTATTTTCAACGAAACAGACTAACCAATTATCACTTTTACACAAAAGTCAAGTTATTATTTTATAAGTTGCAACACTTGTTTTAATCAAATTATCAGATCAATTACTCAGTTTATATAAGAACACTTATGAAGATATGAAGAACACCACCAAGAACATGAGTTTTCCGATGAGTTTTCCGATCACCGATAATTTTCCGAAACACGAAAATACACTAGATTTTCACTAAAAACCCGGTTTAAAGCATAAACAAACAATCTAACTTAGGTTTTTGATAAAAATCTGTAGCAAACACCAATAAAACAGCAGATTTATGAATATTTTTCCAGAAAATATTAATTTTTCAAGAACTCATTTTCAGAAAAACACACACAAAATACTTGATAAAAACCGAACAAGTTTGATTTTAAACAAGGATAAGAGCCAATGCTCTGATACCACTTGTAGGTCCCGTTTTTCCGGTGGATCGATAACGTAAACCTATCCTTGTTTATCACGAACACGATAACGGGTGCGGAATCCCCGTGACGGTGCAAACCAAACAAAGTGCAAAACACACGGGTAACCAAAGATTCAATATCTATTGATTAGGATGAGTACACCCAGAAACATATACAAACAATGTTTTTACAGAGTTTCACTAAGTCTCTCTGTTTCTCTCACACTCATCTATCTCACACAGAAACAAATGAGGAGTATTTATACTAAACACAGACCAGACAATGACGAAACACAAATAAACCTCGGCGAAACACACATAGTCGACGAAACACTATCTGTTTCGTCGATATACATACTGATTACATTCTGTTTCGTCAAGTTGTGTTAAGCCCAAACATTAGACAAGGCCCATCATAAGTCACTGCCCACATGTGAAGAATTACGGCCCAGATATCCATTTCTGTTATAAGCTTTCATGAATTCAACATATGAGACAAAATCCATGACATCATCATGACATCACAAAGGTGATGTCATGGTGATGTGTTTGCGGGAATTTGCTTGCGGCGTTCCGTGGCTCGCGTGTCGAACTCTGGGGCGCACGACGGAGGAATGTCGTGACGTCGGGCTTGAGCCGGACCTAACCGTGTCGAAACCAAGTCGAACTGAGTCGAGTCGCGTCCACATAAAGTGTACCAACACACGGGCCTACCCTCTAGTTATAAAAACAAGAAACCAAAAGATGTAAGTGTTTAATAGCAAAGAAAAACAATAGTAATAAACCTTATTCTTATTTTCTTTGAATCTACCGTTTTTCTAATTTGAAAAAAATAAAATATACGCACCAGCTATACGAGCCATAAGCTGCCTTGAGCTTTTCCTAACATTTCAGCCCGATAAGGAAAACAAGCTGGCTCAGCTCAACTCGGTTTTTAAACGAGCCCAGCTCAAGCCCACCATGGCTGATATCTACAATCCAGCGAAGTTGCACCATTGCAAAAGATGCCAATCTTACTAATAAAACTATACTTCACCTCTCCGGTAACTCTCCAAACATCTGACTTCAAACTCATCAGTTGAACACATGTTTCATTCTCGCCTTTTCACGCCCAAGCGATAACCTTGTAATCATCTATGATGAATCATAACCAAAACCCCAACATAATGGTGAACTGATCGAAGGCGGAGGTCTCAGTTGTTCTACCTCTCTATTTAACGAATTGCCTGCTAAAAGTTTGGAGTAATTAAATGGAGAGATGCATACCAGGCCATTACAAGAACCCAAAAGAAAAAAAAAAGGTAATTGCACGGTACCCCTGACCGCGGGAGGGATCCCCCTCCCCAAGCTAGCGACCCGGCAACGCTGCCTGGCGGTGACTACCCAGCCGTTTTGAGGGGAGCGAAGAGCCTGCAAGCAGGATTCGAACCCGAGCACTTTAGGCCTCGAACCGGTTTTTAAGTTGGGTGCCGGTGGCCATTGGGCTGACACCCAATGGCTAAGAACCCAAAAGATGAAGATCTACTAAAGTAATTCTTCTTGTATAGATCTAAGCCGCAACTACGATTCGGATGACACCATAGAAAAAACTAGCTCCGCCCGGGAAGAACCAACAAGAAAATGATGATTAATCAAACCAGAACATCTGAATTTCTTTGTGGTCAAGTTCATTGTTGCATCTATGATCAACATATCTTTTTTTGTAACTACTGTTGGGATGACGACAAGATATATTGTGGTGCACTCCAATATCTACTTGATCGGACTATGTCTATGACTGAACTAGAAAGATTTTATCGATGTACAATATCAAGATCAGTTATTCAAGAATAAAGCTTAAACATACTAAACTGTAACCGGGACAAAGATGGTCTAACATTTTCATGTATATATAATAATCAAGAATTCCACATAAACTGAAAAATAGTTAAAACTAAGAATTGAGATAAAAAAAAGTATAAACAATTACTGTATCCATCAAAGACAAGATACTAGAAAGCAGAAAGAAATAGTAGACAGGTCTTCCCAATTAATAAGATCTTAAGAGCATCAAAGTGTGGCACTTGTTTCTCCATATCCCCCTCTTAACTGAAAATTCAAAAAAAAAAGGGAAGTTAGTATATGCAAATATTATGGTACCAGAAAAAAGTACCATGTATTATTGCCTAGAGTGGAACCCCAGTGTTGGAAAATAGATTCATACCGCAACACTTGTCTTCTTGACTGTTTCAACCGCTTCGAACTTAGGCAGTTGGTCCAGGAGATGTAGGACTTTCCTTGATCAAGTAACCACTGAGGAATTAGAGTGAGTAAAAATAGTTATAACTAGTTTAATACCCGTCCGGTGGACGGGTACGTTAACAGGGTAACAAACAAAGATATAAAGACGGGTTGGGTGTTTTGAGGGTCAGAGAATAAAATGAAGGTATACTACAAAATCCAACCTATCCGACAATCTCGAACTCCCAAATTGGTATGATTCTAAACTTGATTTCTAACTCTTTGTGTTAACAAATATTAATACAAATCACATAGGGCTTTTGGTGGGCCAAAAATGATAAGGGAAAATACACTAAGTGTCTAATTAAGACAATTTTAATTTTATTAACTTATGGTATGTTTACTAAGAACGACAATTTTACCCATTCACCAAAAATGGTATTTTGACTCGCTTGCTAAAAATGATGAGTTTGAACCGTTTACTAAAAGGGTTAGTTTGACCCGTTTATTAAAGTATCTCCTTCTGACCCATTTACTAAAATGGTAACCTTCACCCCTTATTAACATGGTAACCTTGACCCCTTTACTAAATGTAGGACCGAGTTTCGTGACCGAAACCGTGATTCGTGTGAGATCGGTTCAAGACGGGAGAGATTAGCGATGATAAACAAACAACTTTGTATTAATCCGGTAGTAAAACATTACAAATCGGCCCGATTACAAGATAACCGAACTAATACCAAAGGAGTATACATCCGGGGAGAGACCAAGTGGTGATCTCTCCCGGTGAGGTCTCAAACCTCCTAAAATCTCCTTATGTTGCAAATGGCAAGGGTTTTCTATTTATAGTCACACCCCTTGTCTTGCAAACACACACGGTCAACCGAATAACCCTCTCGTTTGACCACTTCAAACGAGCGGGTCTATACACGTTCGATAGACCGTTTCACTAACTATTACAAATTCAGCGTAAAATAAAACTAATCTATTCGACAAGCATCGGACACAAAATCTGCATCAACAAATTCCCCCTTGTCCGTTGCTGTCGAATGCTGAAAATGCAACTGCAATCGATCTTTAGTCAAGTATTCATCTTCTCTGTGTTAACAAATTCCCCCTTGACCGATGATCCAGGTAAGTAGTATCTTGATGCTCCTTGTATAATATTTCCCCCTTAAAGTACGCGTATCCGTGTTGGGTGTTGTGCAATTTCCTCAATTGACCGATCTTCCGCTGATCTTCCAATACTCCAACCGGCATTTGATAAGGGTTCCAATCTTTAAGAACTGCATCAAGTCTTGATCTTGTCATAAGAACTCTATTTCATACAAGCATACTACATTGATAGAGATTTCTGGTGAACTGTCTTCTGTAGACCGTCTTTGTGGAATCGACCAAGAAATGCACTTTAATCTTCAGCATCAACACTCAGGAAAGTCAGCTAGACCAAGTGTATCCCTTGCAAGCTCAACCAAACGGCACGCTTAGTTGAACTACATCCAGATCTCATTGTCTCGCCTTTGTGAAGTTGACCACGTAATGCACTACGGATCTTCAGCATCAGTACTCAGGAAGTCAGCTTGACCAAGTACATCGTTTGCAAACTCAACGAATTGAGTTACCCCCAGATCCCTGTAAAATCCCAAAGAAACATCAAACCCAAAACCAAATCCTGCAGGTCTTCAGCCTTGAACTAACAGCTTTCATAAGGATTCCCCCAGGTCTTCAGTAAACAGCGCTTTGAAACAACTGTCGACTTTAGATACCTGTATGTTTCCGTGCAAAACCCTTCACGCTGGCTGGAGAATTAATTAAAATCCTCAAATATGTGTCTGTGCAAAACATTCCACGCCGAACCTTTAGTATCACCAGAAAATCACAAACTCTACCACCTGTGATTGCGTTTAGAAATTTACCGAAGATATTCAACATACGAATTTTTTTTTTATCCCCCCATTTCTTTGGTAAAATCGCTAAACCTTAACAGATTCTCTCCACTTCAAAGAAACTGTCGTCAAATGTTCACCAATTCCCTCCACTAAGCGGAACTGTCGTCAATCTTCATTGAATGTTCTCGGTTCCGAAAAATCACGAAAACGACTTTCTTCTTTGCATATTCTAGTTGAATAAGAACGTCCCCTAGTACCCCGTAGGATCCGACTTGTATCCCTCCAAAGACTTTGTGAACTCGTTAGGACCGGTATTGACATTCTAGGTTCATTCATTCGTTACCAAATGCGAGAATATGACAATAAACAAAAAGGATTTCTTCGTTGCATATTCTAGTTGATAAAGAAATTTCGCCTAGTACCCCGTAGGATCCGACTTGTATCCCTCCAAAGACTTTGTGAACTCGTTAGGACTGGTATTGACATTCTAGGTTCATTCGTTCGTTTTCAAATGCGAGAATATGACAATAAACAAAATGTTTTCGAACATTTACGAATAACCGATAACCATCATAAACATTGACGTGCGGAAGTGAACATACCGTATTGTTTTTGGCCCATAATAGTCGCGTCACCATTTTAGACATTTGCATCGGTAACCGTGACTACCCCACATTTTTCAAAAATCAAGTTTTCATCATCTCTTGTTTTCATCATGCCGCATCATCCCGCGCGCTCCCAAATTCGTACGAATTTGATGTTGAAATTTGGAAGCCCGGTTCAATAATCTTCGCGAACACCCGACCCCACTTCATGTCTCATCTAATACATTTGGTTCAATAGATCCTTTTTTTTTTTTAATCATTTGCTTGAATGTGCACGAAGACTTGCAAAATTGATTTTTCATCTAGAGGGCCACGAAGACTTGTATTCACTAGTAAAGGTCCAATGAAAATTTTATGTTGTCCACTAACAATTAAGAGCCCATGGCTGCTTTGGTCCAAACATTGTTTAGTAAGCCCAAACAAAAATTACCTAAGCTGCTCTTTATTTTTCAGCTGACAATTATGACAGCTGTTGCCAACATCATCTTCCATTTTTCCCTGTCTCTCTCTTCGATACACAAACAACATGAGCAGACAAATTAACTTTACCAAACATTCAAAACTCCAAAGCCCTTTCTCTCTCTTCGATGAACAAATTCAAACAAAAAAAAAATAGCAGACATCTCACCTCATACTCTCTCTACCTCCGATTCCACTTTTAAAACCTTCGATCCACAAATAGCAGCAGCCATCCAACAAGGTCTTCTTCTTCGATACATCCACCAGCAATACATAAACATCAAACCATATCTCTTCTACTTCTTCGGTGCCATTTTCGAGAGATGTTATTTTCCTCGAAAGATGAAAGGCCTTATCGAAGGATTAACTTACGAAAGATCATAAATTTTGAAAGATATTTTGATCAATCGAAAGATCTGATCAAGTCGAAAGATATCCTTCGAGGATCGTCTTTCGAAGTTGTTGAGGGTTCCCACAAATATCTGGTATCTTTCGATCCAGATCTGGATCCTTCGACCCAAAGTCTCATCTATCGAGCACCTTTTTCATCTTTCGGGAGTGGGTATGAAGAAACCCTAGTTTCTTTAAGCAGCCGCCAAGAACATCTCAAGAACACAGCGACTGTTCTTATGCAGATCTTGACGAAAACATTGTATTTTTGATTTTTTGATGATGATAACTTGATTATATAGGTGAAAAACATAAAACCGAACACTTGTTTCAGCACAGATCTGAATATTCGGGTCCAGATCTGAGTTTTTCTCATTTTCACCCAACCTTTCTTCTTGAACAAAAATCACTAAAATCACAGATCTAGAGCACATGTGACTTAGTAAACGGTTAGATTTACTAAATCGGGCACCATGGCTCTGATACCAATTGTAGGACCGAGTTTCGTGACCGAAACCGTGATTCGTGTGAGATCGGTTCAAGACGGGAGAGATTAGCGATGATAAACAAACAACTTTGTATTAATCCGGTAGTAAAACATTACAAATCGGCCCGATTACAAGATAACCGAACTAATACCAAAGGAGTATACATCCGGGGAGAGACCAAGTGGTGATCTCTCCCGGTGAGGTCTCAAACCTCCTAAAATCTCCTTATGTTGCAAATGGCAAGGGTTTTCTATTTATAGTCACACCCCTTGTCTTGCAAACACACACGGACAACCGAATAACCCTCTCGTTTGACCACTTCAAACGAGCGGGTCTATACACGTTCGATAGACCGTTTCACTAACTATTACAAATTCAGCGTAAAATAAAACTAATCTATTCGACAAGCATCGGACACAAAATCTGCATCAACACTAAAGATTGTAATCTTGACCCATCCGAAAAATGGTAAAGGTTGACCCATTTACTAAAATGGTCATGTGACCAGGTCACTAAAAACGATAATTTGATCCCGTTATTAAAAATTGTAATCTTGACCCACCATGGTTACCTGGCCCGCTTACATAAAAAAGTGATATTGACCTGTTTATTAAAAGATGATAATTTGACCGTTCTGTTTACTAAAAAATGGTAACCGATAGAAGTCGACCATCTTTTCTTATGCATCTTATATTCCTATCTTCCAACATCGATGCTATACTATTATCTTATAGTATAATTTTTGTAATGCAATTTAAGACATTAATCATTTATAAACTTAAAAGATGAATAGAAATTTTTTTTAAAATAAATATGTGAAATATACTGTTTACTTTGCATTTTTGAATCCATGTATTTTTAAAAAAAAAAAGCCCAATTAGTGGCCTTATTTTTAGCAGTCGGGAATGGGCTTAGTGTTCTAGCAGCTAGAGTATTTTTAGCAGCCCATTATTAGTAGCCCATTTCATAACTTGGATACAGATTAAACCGACCTTATTTGAGTCGGTATTCCGTTGAAGTTGAAGTTTCAAACCCCAAAACTTGACTTGAAATAACCAAACATTAAATTCATATTAAATAGGATTAGGGAATCATAATTGGAATCAATTCATAAATTCTTGAAAAACCAAAAATCAATTCATATTAAAATTAGATTGATTAAATGATGATCACTAAAAGTAGACTTTTATCACCCTGGCGGCATCTTTTTTTTTTTTTTTCTTTAGATGATGCTATAACTCCTCCCGTTCTTTGTCAGGCAGTCAGTCACTGTAACAACTATAGGACATTGGAATTAATATTTGATCAACAGCAAATATCAGAATATTAAAAGAGGTACTATGGTAGCAATGATTCTCTCAGAAATAAAAGAAGGCTGGTAACACTAACAGGCCATTTAAATTATTCAAAAGGGGGAAACTCACATTTGATTCAGATCTCTTATATTCAACCTTCTGGAATATTTCTTCACCAAATGCGTGTGTTGTTAGAAGATGACACCCCCATGTCTTTAAGATTATTATATACATCATCAAGAGATGAAGCTTGCTTAGCTGCAATAAATTAAAAAAAAAAAGAATATGTCTAAATCATGATTAAAAGAATATGGCATGCCAATTTAACAGCAATATATGTACAAACATAGGTTTGAAGATAACTTACATAAAGTAAACACATGTTGAACCAAGGCGGGTTGTGAATATCCCAAGACGGGCATCAACTTATCTAATACCCAGGTCTTCAAATCACTCCCCATTTCGAAATACACATCAACTGATCTCTTCAAGTTGTAGGTCCTGTTTTTCCGGTGAGGATCGATAACGAAAACCTATTCCCTGTTTATAACAAAACACGGTAACGGGTGCGGAATCCCCGTGACGGTGCAAACCAAACAAAGTGTATAAAATAACACGGATTAACCAATGAAACACACTCAATTGATTAACGGGATGAGAACCGTATACAAACTGATACAAACACAGTTTTGACGGAATTTTGACAGAGTTTCTTTACATGTATTTTCTCATCTCTGTTTCACATAGAAACAGAGAGGGGTATTTATACTAGACACAGACACAAGACTGACGAAATAGAAAGGACTCGGCGAAACAAAACAAAGTCGACGAAACACACTTGTTTCGTCGACAAACATATTAACTCTAAAGCTTGTTTCGTCGTTTGTTGTAGAAGCCCAATCCAAGACAAAACCCACTTCATGAATTACGGCCCATGTGAGAAGTTACGGCCCGGACATGCTTTCTGTTGACAAATGTTATAAGATCAACATAAGACAAATAGTGACATCATCATGACATCACTAAGGTGATGTCATGGTGATGTGTTGGCGGGAAACGCTTGCGGCGCTCCGTGCTTCGCGTGTCGAACTCTGGGGCGCACGACGGAGGAATGTCGTGACGTCGGACTTGAGCCGGACCTAACCGAGTCGACCTGAACCGAATCGAACCGAGTCGAGTCGCGTCCACATAAAGTGTACCAACAAATCACTTGTAGGTCCCGTTTTTCCGGTGAGGATCGATAACGAAAACCTATTCCCTGTTTATAACAAAACACGGTAACGGGTGCGGAATCCCCGTGACGGTGCAAACCAAACAAAGTGTAAAATAACACGGATTAACCAATGAAACACACTCAATTGATTAACGGGATGAGAACCGTATACAAACTGATACAAACACAGTTTTGACGGAATTTTGACAGAGTTTCTTTACATGTATTTTCTCATCTCTGTTTCACATAGAAACAGAGAGGGGTATTTATACTAGACACAGACACAAGACTGACGAAATAGAAAGGACTCGGCGAAACAAAACAAAGTCGACGAAACACACTTGTTTCGTCGACAAACATATTAACTGTAAAGCTTGTTTCGTCGTTTGTTGTAGAAGCCCAATCCAAGACAAAACCCACTTCATGAATTACGGCCCATGTGAGAAGTTACGGCCCGGACATGCTTTCTGTTGACAAATGTTATAAGATCAACATAAGACAAATAGTGACATCATCATGACATCACTAAGGTGATGTCATGGTGATGTGTTGGCGGGAAAGGCTTGCGGCGCTCCGTGCTTCGCGTGTCGAACTCTGGGGCGCACGACGGAGGAATGTCGTGACGTCGGACTTGAGCCGGACCTAACCGAGTCGACCTGAACCGAATCGAACCGAGTCGAGTCGCGTCCACATAAAGTGTACCAACAAACTCCCCCTTGGACGCTACTCGTGAGGTTCGTCTTCTGTGATGGTTCGTCTTCTGTGTCTTTCATGTCGGAGGATCTTCAAAGTCTTCACGCTTCGTAAGATGAAAGTGTATCAACAAACTCCCTTTTCATTTAGGTAGTGTGTTAACAAACTCCCCCTTAGAATGAACTCTCCATTGAGTCATGCTCGTGAATCTTTTGACTTGTCAATTCTTCAGATCCTTGTGGTGTTGATGAAGGGTCAGCGGCAACTCGATCATTTTATACTTTGAGTGCCTCCACTTCATGTCTTCATTCCAAAGCTTGTCATCGAACATGTTCTCCTCGCCTTTAGCATCTGCACATGCAAGAAAGCTAAACGCATAATGAGAACAACCGCTTGGAATATAGTTATCATTTAAACAAACGACACATATGAGATCAAATCTCAATCAAACACCGACCGACAACAGTTTGAAAGTTTAGAAAATGTTCAGATTTAAACTTTTAACTTTCAAAACTTGTTAACTTCGACTGTTTATGAAGGTGCAATTGTTTTCCGGCTTACGATCAGGACTTTGGGTAGGATAGACTCGAGATCCAACATCAGTCAATCAAAAATAAACTAGAAGCAAAATCTTTTTGGATTTTATAAAGTTTAAATTAAAACACACCTAAAATCTTTTTGGAATTTTTTTATTTATTTTTCAAATGTAAAGACGGAAAGCAATAAATAAATATATACAAAGATGCATAAACTGAAAACAGTAAATAAATATTTACAGACATTCTTTTGCGAGTTTCGAGGGTAAGAGAATCATATCAGTGTACGGTCATGCCAAAACGCTCTTGTTGTTCAATTAGTTAACATTTAGATAAGCATCCTATAGCAATTATCGGTATTGTTGTCCACATAAGCTCAACTTATCAGATGTAATCATGTCAGGGGATACGTTAAGGTATGATTTATACTTACCGACCGGTGTTCATCCACATCACGACACATTCCCGTATCAAGGTATGCACGAGAGTTCATCTTACCGGAGAGTATACCATTTATCATCTGTTTGACCGTATATGATGTGAGATTCTCACTTATTTTGATTGAAAACAAGCCCTATGTGATAGAATCACTTATTGATGAGGAACTTGATTTTCAGATGCATGAGGGCACAGGAGCAAGTCCGTGAACAGGTCAGTACTTTCGTACAGCAGAGAGACGAACTTGACTCCCGCAAAGAATCTGTGATATATTATCACTTATTTTGATTGGACATGTGATTGTTGATCACTTATTGAGGTCGAATGCAATATGTACACGTATGTATAGTATCATGGAAGATCTAGACTTCGTCTCCGTTATTTTTACGGTTTGATACAACCATGATACCCAGATGATAAGACAGCATAAAGACCGAATATCTCAGAACCTCGGCAATCTCTCAGACGAAATTTCGGTACTAAGACCATATGCCAATGTGTGGTTCCCACCTGGTCTTCAGTCGATTTAAGATTTATATCGCCCTGCACACTTTAAAATGATTGCGAGCCTACCGATACATCTTATATAGAGCTGCTTAACATTTTACATTTTGCATTTCAGTTTAAAGAGGTTTTAACAGACCACTGATGTACTATCATTTTCTCTTTTTCTCGCCAGGAAACTCATTTTTGTTTTTCCAATGTTTTTGCGTTTAGAAATTTTTCGATGTTTTTGAATTTTCAAATTTTGGATTTACTCCCCCTAAAATCAACAAACTAAGATAAATTTAAAAAGACACAAAGATATTTACAAAAACGATTTCCCGATGTCAGTTTACTCATGTTGTACCTCAATGCCGTTTACCAAAAATAAGTTAATCAGAA
The DNA here is from genome assembly GCA_030545235.1 of Helianthus tuberosus. Lineage (NCBI taxonomy): Eukaryota > Viridiplantae > Streptophyta > Magnoliopsida > Asterales > Asteraceae > Helianthus > Helianthus tuberosus. The sequence goes on along the minus strand of CM060357.1, from coordinate 4,392,295 downwards.
ATGATTTATCGAATTTTGGAAAAATCAGTTGGCACGTCGGTAAGCGGTGCGGACCATGACAACATTGTCTGGCCAAAGAGTGCTACGAGAGGATAACAATTTATAAAGCAGCTTAAATATCGACAAGTAAAGGAGAGATTAGAAATTTAAAACCGTATCCTGCAACTGCTTCGTGCATTGCAAGGAATCTGAACGCTCTCCTAAACTGGATATCCACCCGGTGTGGATTTCAAAGTCGATTTTTGTAGCTACTGAGAAATCTCTTCACAGCAACAAGATCAGAAACCTTTGGGTCCGGCTGGTCTTCCACATTGCACCAGCGAAGGTCTTTGTCTTTCTCTTTCAGAAGTAGTGTGCGGTTGTTCAATCCACGCCAAGGCATCCGCACACCCGGTTGGTTTGTTCAACAAACACATTTTCTTCAATCACACCACGAAGAAATGTACACTGTACGTTCATCTTTTGGATTATGAATATTCAGACGTGCTGCAGGTGCGTACATTTTGATTGAATCTATCCTGGGGACCCGATTAAAGCCTTGAACAATCAAACTTTTGAATGATTTTCATTTTGTCGAAGGTTTCAATCTCTTTCGACAGACACTTCTGTCTTCTTTTCTTTTTCTCTCCACCAAAGGCAACCACTCCTAGAAATAACAATATCTTGGAGCTTTGAGTCGCCTATCTTGTGCATGGACACTCCACTATCAACAATCCAATGACTATCGATAGTTCCTCCTGGAACATCCTGCACACTCACTCAGAGATTAGTTGGAGAGGGGGACCCAAGCCTTCATAGACTTAGGTCGTCCTTCATCATCGAGGATTGTGACATCCATTTCCCGATGATTCTTAAACACAGCACCTCCCCCTGAACTATCACCCGTCTTAGGTTTCCAAGTTTGTTTTTGTTTACCAGATTGAGTCTTGTAAACATATTTTGAAACTTCTGGTTTTAAAGGTGAAAAACTTGGTTCCCTTTTGACCTTTTTGACTTCAGATTTTAAAGCCTTTTCAACAGCTTTGATGTTTTGACGTCGTTGTGGATGAAACTTTTCAGGTGGTGCTCTTTCCACAAATTTCTCTTTAGGAGTGTTTGAGCAGTTCTTAATGATATGCCCAAACTCCCCACATTTAAAACACGTTCTCCTTTCCACAAACTTAGGAGAAGTTGATCGACCAACAGATGTCGAACCCGTAGAACCCGAGGTACTTGCTTTTTCATCACACCCTTTTGAATGTTGAGTGTAATTGTTTTGTCTATCACGTTTTAAAATTTTGACTTGTTGTACAAAATCTGTGTTTGACTTGTTTTCAAAAGTCTCAATTTTATCCGTACCCTTCGATTCCACAAATTTAACATTACTGTTTTTCTTCTGATAACGAGCTCCTTTTGTTTCAAATTTAGATTGAGAAACATTAGGCTTTTGAGCTCGCTTTTCTGTTTGTTTACCTTTAGCAGCAATAGGTTGTTGCTTTGTTGGTGATTTTTTATTTCCAAATTGTTTCTTGATTTCAGCTTTTGGAATTGTCTTTCCCAAAAACTTGTTTGTATTATTTTCAAAAACTTGATCAATCGAAGATGGATTGACATTCTTAATTGGGAAATCGTGATCTGAATAGATTTTAGAATCACCAACCAAAGTGTACAACACGTTATTACTCTTAACGGTAGACACAGATTTCTTGTCATTCTTGACAGGATCTATCACTTGTTGGACAACTGGTTGAACAGCAGGAGTAGGAGGATCACACAAAATATGATTCTCAATTGGAACTTCTACTCCTTTCATTTTGTCAAGTGATTCATCCTGATTACTCGCATCTGATTCTGGTTCATCATCCGACGACTCATAGTCCTCAATGATTGGAGGACTTTGTTTCGTAGATGTTGAAGTTTCTGTTTGCTCAGATGATGTACTTGAAGAACTGTCCGATTTGAACCCTAGGCCAGTAGTAACTTCCTCATAATCAAGAGGCACACTGGGTTCAAAACGAGGCATATACTCTTCATCGGGCGACTTGGTATAGTCGTGTCTCAAAGGGGGTGGACACGCCTTATAACCAACGCCTTTAACGTTTCCTTTTAGTTGTTGAACGTCAATGATGTGATCAAGCACATATCGGGAGTTTGAGTAACTCTCCAATTTGAGCTTGATCGCTTCATGCTCACATTTCGCCACGGCTAGCTCTTTCTTTGTTTCCTCGATGATATTAATGTAGTTATTAATACCAATTTGTTTGTTACAAACAGTTTTTGTTAATTCGGAAACACTTTTCTTTTGGGTTTCAATAACTGTTTTAAACTCCTTTTCATTGCGAGCTAAGGCCATGTTTGCCTCCTTGCACTTTGACAGTTCAACAACTAAACTCTGATTGTGACTATGAACCGTTTCAGATTCATGTTTTAATTCAGCACATTCATGTTTTAATTCTTCAAAAGCATGTTTAACATTAGCACATTCATTTTTTAGTTCTTCAAAAGCATGTTTAGCATTATCACATTCATGTTTCATATCAGCACAATCACTACATATGCTAGGAGTTTCAGATTTTACCTGACTTGTAGAAGCTGTGACATTAGCCATAAAGGCAGTCTGAGAAGAGAAAGATCCATCTTCAGTGAGAACCTTCTCCATTTCTTCTGATGTAGCATCAGCTTTCTTGATCAAGTCAGAATTTTGACATTTCATCTCCTTGGCACCATTCGATAAACTATCAGCTTCAGAATCCATTCCCTCCTTCACGTCTGATTCTGAACTGTAATCACTCACACCTGATCCATCTTCATCAGTACTGCCACTATATCCTGAACTGTCATCATTTCCCGAAGATTCACCATCGCTGACATTCTTGACAATTTCAGCATAAAACACAGTTCCTCCTTGGTCTCCACCTCCACATTGTACAGACCAGTCACACCTTTCATCAGCTTTATTTGAGTTGGACGTGGATGTACTTGTTTGATTTATGAAAGGATTTTGGTTGCCTTGTTGAGGTTGGGCTTGAGGTGGTTTAGAAAAATAGGCAGTTGGATCAAATTTGGGTTGAGGTGTGGCAACTTGAGGTTTCGGAAGATAGGCATTTATATCAAATTGGGGTTGAGGTGTGGCAACTTGAGGTTTAGAAAAATAGGAAGTTGGATCAAATTTGGGTTGGGGTGTGGCAACTTGAGGTTTAGAAAAATAGGAAGCTGGATCAAATTGGGGTTGGGGTGGTTCAACTTGAGGTTTCGGTATGGTACTCGTCATATATTCGGCCAACGACATCTGTTTTTGAGCTAGTTGTGGATCCGTACTCCAATCCCAAGGACTAGTACAACTCATGTTTGATGTATGTATGTGAAAAACTGATCACACACTAGAACTCAACCTGTTAAGACACTTTTGCAAGTCTTCTGTTAAAATTCACAAGTTACTTGACGAAACACTTGATAAACGACGAAACAGATTTATGTTTTGATGTGTCGACGAAACTGATTGTGTTTGAGACCAGATGAAACTGATTACTGATCGACGAAAATGATTGGTTGAATTTGAGTTCGACGAAACAGAAAGAATATCTGATGTTCGACGAAACAGATGTATTAATCAATGCATCGACGAAACAGGTTTAATATGATTTAAATAAAAGTGCCGAACAATTTGACTGGGGACCACTTTTAATGTTGACTGATCTTGAATGCTTATCTTGGGATAAATGACGAAACAGTTTATATGTTTGAATTAAACGAAGAAACAAGATTGGATAAGATCTGAGTTTGTGATATTTTCAAAGTTGCTTTATTACCTTCTGACACAAAGAGCCACAATTTTCAACATATGCAGACACCCTTTTTCAACTTAAATCATACATGTGCAATATTGTCAAACAACTTGCAATTTAATACTAATAAACACAAATCACACTTTAATTCAAACTCAAACAAGATCAAACACACTGATTATGCAAGAACAATTATGAATTCATTGAAAAACTTGAAGAACAAACTTGAATATTTCAGCCAATATATCACCGGACAAAATTTCAAACACAAATTTTTGCATAAACTTTCAACAAAAACCCACTAGTAACATGTAAACATTCAAACAAACAAGGTTTTTGAACAAACTTTTAGCAAAACATCAATATAAACACTGATTTTAGGGACTTTATCAAGAAAATATATAAATTTTTTAAGAACAAAATCTGAAAAATCACTAAAAACCACTTGATAAAAACCCAAACTTGTTTGGTTTTAAACAAGGATTAGAGCCAAGGCTCTGATACCACTTGTAGGTCCCGTTTTTCCGGTGAGGATCGATAACGAAAACCTATTCCCTGTTTATAACAAAACACGGTAACGGGTGCGGAATCCCCGTGACGGTGCAAACCAAACAAAGTGTATAAAATAACACGGATTAACCAATGAAACACACTCAATTGATTAACGGGATGAGAACCGTATACAAACTGATACAAACACAGTTTTGACGGAATTTTGACAGAGTTTCTTTACATGTATTTTCTCATCTCTGTTTCACATAGAAACAGAGAGGGGTATTTATACTAGACACAGACACAAGACTGACGAAATAGAAAGGACTCGGCGAAACAAAACAAAGTCGACGAAACACACTTGTTTCGTCGACAAACATATTAACTCTAAAGCTTGTTTCGTCGTTTGTTGTAGAAGCCCAATCCAAGACAAAACCCACTTCATGAATTACGGCCCATGTGAGAAGTTACGGCCCGGACATGCTTTCTGTTGACAAATGTTATAAGATCAACATAAGACAAATAGTGACATCATCATGACATCACTAAGGTGATGTCATGGTGATGTGTTGGCGGGAAAGGCTTGCGGCGCTCCGTGCTTCGCGTGTCGAACTCTGGGGCGCACGACGGAGGAATGTCGTGACGTCGGACTTGAGCCGGACCTAACCGAGTCGACCTGAACCGAATCGAACCGAGTCGAGTCGCGTCGACATAAAGTGTACCAACACAAGTCACTCCCCATTTGTAACTGCATTCAAAAGGGGCACCAACATTAAAATCAGCATACACAAGATAATCTAAAAAACGGGATCGACTTTGGTTGTGTTTCATCTCCAAGGGCCAAATTAAGAAAACCATGTCTTGTTACTGGAAAAAACAATTTTCCGACACCAACATTATAAACTTATAGGTAAAGTTCTATGATTACTGGAATAGAACTTGGAAATTCATGTTCACCGTAGAAGACGTATACCAATAGGTGTCGCACACTAAAATAGAAAACATTGATTAGATGTACATATAGAGGCAAAACAAACTTAAAAGAAAATTACATCCTCCACACCTTATTCGTCATGCCAAAAAACAAAGAACCTTCAAATAAACAGATATTAGTATTAAGTTATGAAGAATAAATAAACAGATTCAAAGAAAAAGATAACCCTTTTCTAGCTCTTACTTTTATGAGCTTGAGGAATATTGATGCATACCCATAAAGATGTGCAAATGAAACACCGGCCTTCTGATCCGTCCACAAATTAGAAATCAAACCCGAGTTCCCATTCACATCAAACGCGTCTACTCTCCCCAACAAAGTACCAGCTTCAATAGATGATTGAAAAGTTCCTGCACAATTAACCCCTCAATATATATATATATATATGTGTGTGTGTGTGTGTGTGTGTGTGTTACAAATTCATTGATTAGTGCTTGAATACAAAAGATAAGTACAGTTGTAGAAAACTTGTCGATGAAGTTGTAGACGGATGTGAGCATGTGATAAAGAAGTAAGAACAGTTTTGTTGGCCGGATGAAGATCTGATCAATTAAACAACTTGGAGGGATGATGACCAAATCAGCAATGGCGTTGTTGGGAAAACTGCAAAAATCAAAAACCACTACAACCAAATCCACGAAGGAGACATCAACCTGCATAAATCATCACTACCACAAACAAATCCATCGAAAAATCAACCAATTCAACTTGGATATAGAAAATGATACCCATTACAGCAAATTGTCGGTTCTGTTAGTTTAGGACCTGCCATATTGCCGTCGTCCCCATCTCTCAACTCAACATAAGAGTTACATGCGATAATTTTTTCCTTCTGTTCAAATCAGTGTTTGATTTTGCCCCCCTTAGAAATTACATAACCATCACCCAAATCCCTTCTTTGTTCAAACTGAAGTTTGATTTTGCACTAACATGTTCGATGGTGGGGTGATTCAGGAATGGCGATTCACAGTGGTTCACCGGAGGGCTGCGAACATAGTGGTCTGGTGGGTTTTAGAAAAGATAGTGAAATGTGTGTGAGTGACGGTTCGATATGGATAAAGAACCTAAAACCTCTTCCACTATACGAGAATTATATGGGAGGAGAGGGGATAGTGGGGAGTTATTTGGTAACCTTCTAAAACTGCAAGTAACTGTCAAGAACCGCCATCATATCAGTTAATTTTAGGAGTTTAAGTGGCTGAGATTTAATCTCAGCCAAATCCAACGGTAGAGGTTGATTCAGGAGTTAGTTACACTTAATGGGATCCATATATATATATAATTACAGCACATACAAAGAAGACAAGCATATAGAGACCAAATGTATAATGATAAATAATAATAATAATAATATAAATACACAGTATGTTGATTCAGTTCTGTTTCAACATAAAAGAAAACATGAATACATACCTTTGGTTGCATCAGCACAGGTTAGCAGAGAATCCAGCAATGGAGACGCAGCCATTAAGGTTGACATGATTGTCATCTTGGTCTGGTTCCTCCTTAGGGTGCTGACTGATGATGGTGGCTGAGAAACCGATAAGGGGATCGGTATGGAGATGGAGGTCGAATTGATGTTATGATCTTATGGGGTGTGTCTGATTGTGAAACCGAGTAACCCCTTAACCTCCACATAATTCTCCTTATATAAGCACCCAGGAGGAAACCCTAATTAGTTAATAAGGGTAATATGGTCCATCAACAATTACCAACTAATTATTTAATAGGATTGTTATATATTTTGATCTATATAATGTAAATGATTATATGGCTACTAGATTAAATATTAATACATAATATATTTAATCTTACACAGTATAGAAATAGAATCCACCTTGGTACAACTCTCGGACTTCTTCGGCCTCACGTTAATATGGGGAGATACAAGGCTCTGCACATATATATGTTTTAAAGTACGCGAAAAACATGATTTATAACGATATGAGAACCTCACTTTCACAGGTAATCTAAAAAAGTGCAAAATATCATTTTTCATCTGATGATCATGTGGCAGCAGTTCCCATGAGTGTTTTACATTGTACTTTTTCATCAACCATACGTCCACAACGGAAGAATCAAGACTTGATCGATGAAACGTGCACAAACATCCTTTGACAATCCCCAGGTAGCTACGGGAAGTAACTTTATAACTTGCATCATCTTCAGGTTGCGGAATTTCTTTAAATACTTCTTCAGATAAATCATAAGAAAGAAATATTATCTTCCGGTTTTGATCTTCTACGATCCAGTGGAGTGCACCATTGCATAAGATACCAATCTTAGTAATAAATTTATACTTGACATCTCCAATAACTCTCCTCCACACATTTGATTTTAAACTCAACACTATAAAACATGTTTGAGACTTACCTACTTCCGCCCCCACGACAACAATGTAATCATCTTCGGATAAATCATAACCAAAACCCCAACATAATGATTTACCAAGCAAAAACGAGGGGAGGTTCAGTCGTCTCACCTCTCTAGTCGATGGATTCGCTACTAAAACCTTACAACTGCTAACACACATGATGCAAACCAAGCCATTGGAAGAACCAACAAGAAAATTACCCGATAAGAATTCATTGACTAAACAAATTCTTCTATGGCCAAATTCATTGTCGTGGTCATCTTTGTTGTAACTACGGTTCAGATGACGACTAATGAAACGAGGACTTGTTATTAAAGAATGCCATGACTTACACACGATCTTGCAACGGTTCAGATCTTTTACATCCAATCTTATCAGTATCCGCTCAACCACATCGTCATGAGCATGATCTGCCATTGAAAGTTGAAACCGGGTCTCCACACAGGGATCAAAACAGTGTACGAAAGATATGGAATCAATTCAGAGGTGATATAGTTACCCAAATCAAGCTTGAGTAATATAAACTTTTTTTGTGGGTTATCACTAAAGAAAAAAATAAATTTTTATTTTATCTAATGAGAAATTTAAGGAAATTAGAAATTTGTGATGTATATTTTTTTTTACCAGAATGTCACTTTTAAATAGAGTAATATATTTTTTTTATCTAGAGAGAAATTTAAGGAAATTATGTTTTTCGTAATACATCTTCTTAGATGTCAATGTAACGAGAATTAAAAAAAAAAAACTAAGTTTTGGTGTAAGATATTTTATAATAGAACCTTTACTATTTCAACGATTGTTATTTTAAGGGGTATGCAAATGGACAATTTTAAGCATAAGAAAAGATTAAATGAATTTAAACTGCATTATTATTAGAAATATAACCATTTTATTATAACGAGAGTATAACTAAAAAAGTTGTCAAAATTAAGCATAAGAAAAGATTAAATGAATTTAAACTGCATTATTATTAGAAATATAACCATTTTATAATTATAACGAGTTTATAACTGTAAGTGCAGTTCCTGCCAGGTAACTGTCGCTTATCAGTTCTGGTCGACCAAAACAGAAGTCCAAGTTAAAGTCAACGATAATGAAGAATTCAAGACCACATGAAGACCAAGGGGAGTTTGTTAGTGCACTTTGGATGATAAGTGCATGCTTTCCAATTGTGAGGGTCTTTATTGTACAAGTCTTGAAACTTAGTCCCAACTTTATCCTAGGGACACTTTATCCAAGTTTTGTGGCTAGGAAAATTGTCTGAGGTTTATGTTAGGGACAAAATTCAGGGTTTTGGTGTAGATTGTTTGTCCGAGTTTTGTCCTAGTCTATATATATGTGTTGTATAGGATTAGGGCAAGCATCGATAGACAAGAAAATCGATCAAGAAGCTGTGTGCACCTCTCTCACTTCTTCTGGTGTGCACATCCTAGAGAGAGAGACTATGTGTTAGTGAGAGAAAGCTAGGGTTTAGATCTTTGTGATCTAAACCAGCTTGTAGATGATGTTTACTCCTTTGGTATGTAATCTGTGATGACTGATTCAATATAAAGGGTTCATCTTCTACATATTTCTATCTTGTTCTTCATATTTTGTTCTTCATGTCTTGAATCAAGTGCAATGTTTGATGTTCGTCATCGATCCGGTGCTTTCACAATAACTAAAAAAAGTTGTTAAAAATTACAGAAGTATTATAACGAGTTTATAAGTAAAAAAGTTGTTTAAAATTACAGAAGTTATGTGATGCATGGGTTATCTACAAAGTTATTTTAATTATCTTTTCTTTAATTTGAATTTTTGTTTTCTAATTACTTATCTGGTTTCCAATTTGATTTATGATTACCAATCATAAAATGGGATATAAGGTTTAATGTGTAGGTCAGTGGCGGATCTAGGATTCCGACCAAGCGGTAACGTTTTATCATATAAGCGGTAACGAAATCGAAAAAACGTCAAATTTTTCCAAAATTTACACTTAAAACGTCAAAATTTTTCCGGCCAAGCGGTAGCGGATGCCGCCCCTTGGCCCATGGTAGATCCGCCCCTGGTGTAGGTAATTTTTAATGATTTTGAATATTTAAGAAACTTGATCTTGAGCCTTGTACGACAAACAATTGTTTATTGGGCCGTTTAATTTGTTACAAGTAGCATCGATCCATGTTGGTGACTTTTTAGAATCAGACATGTTGAATGCGTCAGAAAGAACTCTCCAGTTAAAACATACTTGAGTGGAATTAATCCAAAATGGGTGACTTTGAAAATTTTTCACCTGTCCGATCGAAAAAATACCCGTAATCCTCGAATTGGTCATATATGCTTGCATTTAGTCGGAAAAAAAGCTTGAAAAAATGCAAAAGAAATGTTTTCATATTTAAAGTGTAGGAATTTTCAAAGATTTAAGTTTCAAAACCTTGCTCGAGTGGCTAATATATCTTAAAACATGTGAACAACCAATATATTAAGGAGCAACACTTTATGGCATGTTGAAATAGTTTGGTTGTAGGGTCATGGGTGGTAAAATGGGCAACTGGATAACATGTTAAAATCGGCAAAATGTTGAAATAGTTCGGGTCCGTCAGAAGATATTTTTTATTGAAATTTATAAGCAAATAATCTTTTCGTTTATAATTCAAAGGAAAAAAATATGTGTGTTCATAGATTCATTCACACTTACTGTATAATAAATTAATGTAACCCGTCCACCGGACGGATATTAAACTAGTTGTTTATTGGGCCGTTTAATTGCTTCCGTTCAGTATCATTTGGTACAAAAGCATTTGCATCTTAAATGGCTTGGAGGTGAATACCTGTTTGGTCATAGAATCGCCGACAGAGGCAACGACTAGAGTATTTTGTATTCACGTGCTCGTGGAGATGTTCAACATTCAATGTTCAACCTTCAACTCGCAGAACCGCCGATGATGAATTGGGATTCAAATGTTGTCTAGTTTCTGGCGATGATCCTACGGTGGCTAACGTCGAGGTCCATCGGCAGCTTGTGGTACTCAAACAACCTCTTTGGAAACTCCTACTATTTTACTAGAAGTGTTACGATGGGATTGGACTTTGACCAAATAAATTCGAGTTTCAAATGAAGACAGATAATCTAATTAATTCAAATATTCAAGTGATAAATGTTTTTCTTTTTGAATGCCTAACATTACTTGTTTACACCAGAAATAGTAAATTATTTCTCCTTTTATCCATGTTGAACCTTAGACCAAGCGAACTAAAAATTTGCGCCCTTTACTTGGGAGCTTTTCTATTGAACTAGTGGGATGCCCGCGCGTTGCGGCGGGTGTGTGAGTCTATCAACCTCTCGTGATAGATTGTGCAATACTTATATGGAAAAAGATGCAGCATCAGAAACGTCTATCCCGCATCTTGTAACTTCTACAAGTTGTTATAACTTATAAGGTACTAAATATTCACGCACGTTTGCTACATGTCCACATGCGAAGATGGAACATATACATGTCCTATAATCGCATTGTACGTTTTATTATATAAAGCATGCTTTAAGAACTTGAAAAACTATCAAATTTAGGACTCTAACAAATGGAACCATGTGGTGGGTCATTGTTAAACATGATAATCAGGAGAGGAGAGGATATTGAATACTGTTTTGTATTATTTCTTCTATATTTTTACATCACTGTGTACATGGTTAAATAGCCTATACAAGAACTAAATACGGAAAGGACAACCAAGGACATTGAATGAGGAGAGCTGTCAATTAGCAGGAATATATGGCTGGACATTAGCTGTAACCGGTTCTTGAGTGAAGAGTCAATGGACCAAATTAGGAAAGGATGTAAACTGATCCTAATCACATATTTCAACATTCCCCCTCAAGTTGAGTAATGGGATCTTCAATACTCAACTTGCCTTGACAGTGATAGAAAATTTTTCCATTGACCGCCTTTGTTAAAATATCTGCGAGTTGGTCTTCTGAGCGGACAAACGGAAGTTCAATTATCCCTGTTTCAAGTTTTTCTTTAATGAAGTGTCGATCTACCTCAATATGTTTTGTGCGATCATGTTGGACTGGATTCTCTGAAATTTGAATTGCTGCTTTGTTGTCGCACAAAATTTTACTGGACTGGGTTGGAGAATATCCGATTTCTGTCAGGAGTTTTCGTAACCATAGTATCTCTGCTAGACCACGAGCTATACCTCGAAATTCTGCCTCAGCGCTTGAAAGAGCCACCACCTTTTGTTTCTTACTTCTCCATGTGACAAGATTTCCCCCAACGAGGGTAAAGTAACCAGATGTTGATCTCCGGTTCCCTTTATCTCCCGCCCAGTCTGCATCGGTGTACACTTGAGTTTCAAGGTGCCCATTTGCCTTGAAAAGAACTCCATGACCAGGTGTCCCTTTGAGGTATCTAATAATTCTCCACACGGCTTCCATATGGGTAATTTGAGGCTGGTGCATAAATTGGCTCACAACTCCCACTGCGTAGGCAATGTCAGGCCGAGTATGTGAGAGATAGATTAGTTTCCCTACTATTCGTTGATATTCTCCCTTGTCAGCTAGCTTAGCATTTTCCTCCATATAGAGCTTCTGGTTGACCATCATAGGAGTATCCACGGGTTTGCAGTCGATCATCCCTGTTTCTGCCAGCAAGTCAAGTACGTACCGTTTTTGGCAGATAAAAATTCTTTGTCTTGACCTCATGACTTCGATTCCAAGAAAGTATTTAAGCCTCCCTAGATCTTTCATTTCGAATTCTTTGAATAGGTTTGCTTTTAACCTTGTCAGCTCTTCTTCATCATCACCTGTGATTATCATATCATCAACGTAAATAATTAAGCATGTTACAAGCCCATTCCTCCGCTTAAGGAACAGAGTATGATCTGAGTTACTCTGTTTGAAACCATATTTCTTCATGACCAACGTGAATCTGCCAAACCAGGCACGGGGAGACTGCTTTAATCCGTATAAGGATTTCTTTAAGCGACACACTTCTTTAGAATTAGAATCTTTCATCAATCCAGGTGGGACTTCCATATAGACTTCTTCCTTGAGTTCTCCATGTAAGAAGGCATTTTTTACGTCAAACTGAAGGAGAGGCCACTCTTTATTTGCAGCTATAGAAAATAGAACCCTGATTGTGTCGATTTTGGCAACAGGGGAGAAGGTCTCGGAATAGTCAATTCCGTATGTTTGAGTGTACCCCTTTGCTACCAGTCGGGCTTTGTATCTCTCAATTGTTCCATCCGGCTTGTATTTTATACTGAAGACCCAACGACATCCTACTGGTTTTTTTCCAGGTGGGAGGGTGCATTTTTCCCAGGTGTCGTTTTTGTTTGGTGCATCCATTTCCATTTCCATTGCTTCTCTCCATTCCTTAGACTCAAGAGCTTGTTCAACTGTAGTTGGTATTTTTTGAGAACATAGGGATGTAGCAAAAGCTTTGGCTTCCGGTGATAAGTTTCCGGCTGCCACGTTTGCCATTGGATATCGAGAACTTCGAGCTTCCTTCTCAGGAGAGTATCTTTTTGGAGGAACTCCTCTGTTGGATCTTGGAGGAAGGACATATCTATCTTGTTCAACCTGCGATGGTTCTTGTTCTGCCTCATGGTTAGGTAAGTCATGATTTTCGTCATGCTCATGATTTTCAACGTTAGTGATATTTTCTTCGGAAAAAGAATCAACATACTCTTGAGTTTGAGACTCACTTACCTCTGACGCCAGGTTGGGAAGATCATTGTTAGTGGTACTTTCTTCAGGGCTAGTGGATTGAGACTGGGTTTGGGCTTCATGTTTCACTTCTTCTTCTGAGGATGGCATCCATTGTATCCAACACAATGCGTCATCGGTTGTTTTTTCCCCCTGACCAGTGTGTTGGGTAGTGTAGAAGTATTCGGTTTCAAGGAAGTCACAATTCATCGTGGTATACATATGACGTGTGTGTGGATTGTAACACCGATAACCGTGTTGATCGACCCCATAACCGACAAACACACATTTCTCGGCGCATGCGTCAATTTTGGACCGGTCTGCTTTCGGTAGGTGAACAAAAACGGAACAGCCGAAAACACGAGGTTCAAGGGTAAGGTTTGATGGAGGTTTGTGGAATTTAGAGAGGGCTTGAAGAGGGGTTTTTAAGTCAAGGGCTCTTGTTGGAAGACGGTTCATAAGATAGGTTGCGGTGACGAGAGCTTCAGGCCAAAAAGACTTTGGAACTTGAGATTCAATCATGAGTGCACGAGTTATTTCTAAAAGGAAGCGATTTTTCCTTTCAGATACCCCGTTCTGTTCGGGGGTATGAGCACATGATGTTTGATGAATTATTCCCTTTTCTTGACAAAACTGTTTCATGGGAGTGTTAACGAATTCCCCCCCATTATCAGTCCTAAGAATTTGGATATCACTCTTGAATTGGGTTTTAACCATGGCACAAAAAAACGTGAATTTTGAAAAAACTTCGGATTTATTTTTCAAGAGATAAATCCAAGTCATGCGGGTGCAGTCATCAATGAATGTTACGAAATAACGGAAATTTTGCCCCCCCACAACCTTTGCTGGTCCCCATACGTCTGAATGAATTAATAAAAAAGGAGAATCAACCTTAGTATCATTTGATTTGAAAGTATGCCTATGACTCTTTGCCAAAAAACATGTCTCATAGTTCAAGGCTTTATTTATTGGAAATAATTTTGGAAATAACCGATGTAAGTAACCATTGGATGAGTGTCCTAGTCTTCGGTGCCATAACCAAGCTTCCCTATCTGCAGATCCATGAGCTAGCATTACAGTACCTTGTCAGGTCACTTCATCCACATAGTATAGCCCTTGCCGTTCAGTACCACGCCCAATGATTTTTCCCGTCCTGATGTCCTGTAAGATACAAAAGGTAGGATGCATTAGCACGACACAATTTAGTTCCTTTGTAACGTGGCTGATTGATAGTAATTTATGAGACAAGGATGGAACATAGAGGCAGTTTGACAGTTTCATGTTTTCAGAAATTTGAATAGTCCCTCCTCCTTCTACTTGAAGGACTTCTCCATTCGCGGTATGAATTCTGGATTTTTGTGGTTTTGACATTGAGCACATGTCAGATTTTTCATAGGTCATTGTATCAGTGGCACCACAATAAAAAATCCAAGAGTCTTCATTTTTTTTATTTTTCGTTGCCATGTTAACTTTTCCAAAAACGTGTTTTGATCCCCTTTTTGAAATGTGAGGGGTGTTTTCTGTAATTTCAGAAACTTGGAACCCATTTAGAAGCTCAAGGGTTTTTGGGCTAAAAAATCTAGGGTTTAAAACTGTCACTTCAGAATTTCTTGGTTTAAAAAAAGAGTGTTGGGTAAGTGGAGGGTTTGAGATGAAATTCTCAAACCCTATACCTGTCTCCTCCACTGATTCTTCATCTCCCTTCGCTGCTAAATTGCAACTGCCCCCAACACCTCCTTTTCCGGTTCCCTCCTGACTTCCGATGGGTTTATGATGTTCACCGCCGCTGCTACCGCTGCTGGTGGTCCCTTGATTGCCCACGGTAGCTGCGACTTTACCTTTCTTATGTCCATCGGACCACCAGTCCGGGTAACCCACGATCCTAAAGCACTGGTCTTTCGTGTGTTTGGCCATGCCACAGTGTTCACATCTCAGTTTGCTCTTATTGATCCGGGATGATGACGGCTTCTGGTCTGACCGGCGGCTTCTAGAGACGAGCCCTAACCCATCGGAGTCTCCGAGTGAGTTCAGACCCGATCCCACCCCTTGATGAGGGTTCCCAAAGATGCTTTGGTGTGCCGTTTCCTTTCGGACAGCCGCATAAGCGGCTTCGGCAGATGGCAACGGATCCCACCGGAGGATTTCCCTTTTAAGAGAATCGTATTTTCGATCAAGGGCATTTAGAAATTGGAACAATTTGTATTCTGACCTGACTTTATTGTATGTGGCGATATCGGCCGGACACGTCATCGGGTTCGGATCTCTTCGTTCAATCTCTCCCCAGATACCTTGCATCACAATCCAGAATTCCTCTAACGGTACGCCATTCTGTTTAAACTCGTTTGCCTTAACATGGAGATCGAAGGTTTGAAGTTTGTCTTTGCCACTGCTATATGTAATCGTAAGGGCATCCCAGAGCGTCTTTGCTGTCGGGAATTCCGTAAGATTACTGGCAAGGCTTGGCTCGATATTTTGGATGAGCCAGGAAAAAACAACTAAGTCATCTTGTTCCCACTGTTCATCGATGGGTTCTGGTGGATTTTGGGTGAGATGATTTAACAGTGCTTTCGATTTCCCCCCTATGGCAACTCGAATCATCCGAGCCCATAGAGGGTAATTTTGGCTTGTGAGGCTGAGACTGATTTTCAGGCTATCAGAGGGATTCGGTTTTGGGTTCTGGGTTTGAGTTTGGACTCCATTTTTTAGGAGATTGGCTATTTGGATGGCTAGGCTATTGGTATCGTTCGTGGTATCTTCGTTTGACATTTTTCTGGTTTTGGTAAATGATGAGCACAGAGGTTTTTCGGATCAAGCACTCTGCTCTGATACCATGTTAAACATGATAATCAGGAGAGGAGAGGATATTGAATATTGTTTTGTATTATTTCTTGTATATTTTTACATCACTGTGTACATGGTTAAATAGCCTATACAAGAACTAAATACGGAAAGGACAACCAAGGACATTGAATGAGGAGAGCTGTCAATTAGCAGGAATATATGGCTGGACATTAGCTGTAACCGGTTCTTGAGTGAAGAGTCAATGGACCAAATTAGGAAAGGATGTAAACTGATCCTAATCACATATTTCAACAGTCATATCTTGTTAATGATACTCTTTTAAAAGAATTAAGAATATCTTTGTTTCTTTTCAACGATTTGAACGTAAATACAATGAGGCTAGTATCACCATGTGAACCTAAGTAACTATTTGTTATCTAGTCATGCAACTTTTATAAAAAAAAATACATGTATTGTCGATTCACAGCCTTAAAACTTTTGGGCTGTAACAGGACAATCCAAAGGCTGTAAACCAATTCAAGTAGCTACATGTTATAAAAAGACGGCCAAAAAATCTAAACAACTCAATATAATAACCATCAAAACCATCTCAAATTTTCAATCTATATCTTCACGACGGCGTTTGCGAGAACTTCGGCATGGAGCATCATAATTTGGATGTTGATTTTCTGACGGACAACGAGTTTTGAGTTTCCGCGATTTCAATTTCTTCTTCTTGCGTTTTATAACCTTATTTAAAAGCGACTTAACTGAACCCGAAATTTTACCATTTTCCCCAATCATTTCACTAATACCGTACCGGCAAGGCCATCACAAGATAACACCTTGGCTATTGTAGCGACGAAGGCTGCAAGTACTGGAGGTAGATCTTTTCCCAGATGCGTGATCTGCATGATATAACTTCAAAAAATCTGATAATAAAAATAAAAATGAAATATATAATAAAAGGATATTAAAATATTCACCTTAAACAATATTGCATCCAACAATCTTTCTCTCAAACAACAAATCGGAGCAGCATCAAGAGCCGTTGACTTAAACGAAAGCCACCCGTCAGCAATCACTTCGATCGCAGTATCAGGATTAGACATAAATTCATCTTCGCGTCTTTCATTATTACCGTCTTCAGAAACCGTCTCGTTATCATCGTTAATAGGAGCAACAACAATTTCAGTAGCTAGCAATAACACGGAGAGCGGGCCAATAATACTGCATTTCTTGAAAGTGAAACCCATATCACCAAGTGTTACCTCATCGTAAATCACCAACGGATCAACCTTCTTTTTCTTAAGGGTTATCCTAGAATTAACCGTCTGACGACCCAACATAACCTTTTGCTCATTAATATCACTTATAACATACCTTTTCGACTTTCCATCAAGAAATAATCTTCTGACCCAAGGATATAAACCCGCAACAATAACAATGTTAATTATTCCCTTATCTTGAGAGTTTTCACTCAACCTAGATGAATCTTTTGGAATAAATCCATTCGTACACAGTTCACGGAGATAACATCCTCATACCACCAGCAGCCACAAAATATTTATGACAAAACCTGGCTTCTTGACCCATTTCTTTGGTGTTTTTCCAGCATTCAAGAGCTGCGATTATCGCCAATTGATCACCATGGCTGCCATATAACGACGCCAGCTTCGATTTAGCGACATTTGTTTCCGATTTACCGGCGAAAGCCGCATCTACTGCAGCGCGACTTTTCTCCATGTGAGGCTAGTATCACCATGTGGGGTTAAAGGAGAAGGGTCATCGTCTAGCGACCAAAGCCTGTTCCTGGCAAATCCATGTTGCTCTAGCGTTCCAAAATTTGCAAACTGCAATATGCACAGATGACAGTTAGTGAGTACATTATTGAGACAGAGCAGGTAATGAAAGAAGGTTGTTCAGTTCAAAAGGTGTGACATAATAAACTGGCCAATGATATATATAACAAGACCGAAGCATACCAAAGGAATAAAATTGTAGTCAAGCCATTCAAAAAGCACCCAAATTGCAGTAGCACCAAATAAGACACTTGTTGATATGTTTTTGTTCCTCCACAAGAGCACATCAGCAGCTTGAAAATGACCAAAAAAAAAAAATCAATTTAGAAACAAACCTATTAGATTCATTGTAAAAACATATATTATAAAAGATGAGATGAACATTACATTTTCCGCCCCCTAAAATATGATGAACGGGCTTCTGTCTCCCAAAGAGCTTGTTAAATTCGGTTCTGATAGAGTGTGGTTTCTCCTCCTCTGCAAAGAATGAACCAAGCATTGAAGCATCTACATACGCCATTGTTGATATCAGCACTGGCTAAATGTAATAAATAAAAAAAATACAATGGCATGATTAATTTTAATAAGTTAGGTTGCAAAACTTTGAAGCTCATATATGGATTTATATGGATTTATGTGACTGGAGTTATGGAGAACATGTAACTATGGCTATGAAAACCCAAGACACCATTATCATACATTGTTTATGAATATTGTAAGCTACAACACAACAATAAAACAATTTTAGACAAAATAAGCCATAACTAACAAAATAATGTAGGTCAACAACTTTTTTCCTATTAAACAACATTACAACCGTTCAAATTATAAACTTCAAACTAATAATTAGCTTCAATAGTGCATCCCACTATCTTAAAGCTCCACCATATTGATCATTTAGACCATGCGTAGTGTAGGGGGGGGGGGGGGGGTTGTTTTGGGCGTTTTCCCCCTAAAAAACGCCCCACAATGCCCAACTCCCACCCCCTGGGCGTTTTTTTTCAACAAAATTTAGTTTGGCGTTGTTTTTTTCACGCCCAAGCTCCTTGTGTGTTGACCAATAACCTTTGACCAAATTTTCCAAACTAACAGAAATTTAAAGAAAAGAATTTTGACTTGTGAAGTCAAACCTTGATAGGTGCGGTGCACAACAACGGTGCAACGACTCTAGGATTTTCAGCGGCACAGGTCGATGCACTAAATTCAGTAAGATCAAAAGGTTTCATTACCAAAATGAGAAATATAAAATTACAAAACATACTATCCCACTTCAACCATGCAACTTCATTGAGACCTCTAGGCCCGGGGGGGTACTGTTGCCGAAGGAATGTGATAACTTTCTGCATCAGAAAATTGGGGGGACTCAAGGAAAAATATATAAACTATTATAAAAAATGGAAAAATATGTTTTTAATAGTGAAAACTTTGAATAATAAACCTAAGGTGCCATGGTGGTTTGAGAACTTTGACCATATAGCTAGGGCTGTAAACGAACCGAACGAACACGAACAAGGCCTTGTTCGTGTTCGTTCGTTAAGGAAATAAATATGTTCACGAACGGTTCATGAACACTTACCAAACGAGATTTTATGTTCGTGTTCATTCATTAAGGAAATGAGCGTGTTCGCGAACGGTTCACGAACACAAACGAACACAAATAAATTTGGCGAACGCGACGTAGGATAAATGTAGATGGCTCAGAGAGTAGCATTGGAACTTGAATCCCTTATTGTGGAACGGAGGTCGACCGTATTCGCCGATATAAATAATGAGAAATGAAAGGGAAATGGTGTATAAACAAGGTGTAAGAGGGTTTCCTAGTTTAATTGTCAGGGTAATAAAATAAATGAAAGTTTAATAATATAAAAATTATAGATAAAATATACGAAAGTACAAAAATATTCAATTAAAACAAAAACATACGAACACAAACAAACGCAAATGAAAGAATGTTCACGAACACGTTCGCGAACACCTTACCGAACGTTCACGAACACAATCGAACGAACGAGACCTCTGTTCATGTTCGTTCATTTAACTAATCGAACGAAATTTCTTGTTCATGTTCGTTCATTTATTAAACGAACGGACATAAACGAACTTCCCGCCGAACAGTTCACGAACTGTTCGCTGAACGTTCGGTTCGTTTACAGCCCTACATATAGCAGCTCTTGAAGTATGATCTGTATCAACACCATTCATATCATGCATACCACATTGCAACATGGGTTCACTTTCATTCTCATTAGCTGGTTATGCCTTCAGAAACAAACAAAATATGTTTTTTATACATCCAATCTATCAATTTTGACCAATTTACTTACTAAAAAAGGCCAAATTGGGTAAGATATGATATCTCCTAACGGGTCAAATAGATCACTTATGGTGGATACGAGTTGTTTAGATAACCCATTTTTCCATACTGACAATGTACCAAAATAACATATTAACACCTAAAAAATTTGACTAAGGATCCCCGATCACTCATATGTATTCAGATCTACAGTACCCAACTTAAGTCCTAGTTTGCCAAACACACACATCAATGTAAACTGGTAATGTCGTACACCAAACAAAAAACACAAAATTGCCACTATTCATTGAATCAAGTCAATGAAAGAAAATTACAACGTAATCGAACAATTAAATCGCAAATTTAACATCAATATTTGGGCATGTTTATTTATTTTCTCATTTCTCTAGCACACCATAAAACTTATCCAAAGGGGTTTTCTTGCTCTTAAAGTCCTAGTTTGCCAAACACAAACACCAATGTAAACTGGTAATGTCGTACACCAAACAAAAAACACAAAATTGCCACTATTCATTGAATCAAGTCAATGAAAGAAAATTACAACGTAATCGAACAATTAAATTGCAAATTTAACATCAATATTTGGGCATGTTTATTTATTTTCTCATTTCTCTAGCACACCATAAAACTTATCCAAAGGGGTTTTCTTGCTCTTAAAGTCCTAGTTTGCCAAACACAAACATCAATGTAAACTGGTAATGTCGTACACGAAACAAAAAACACAAAATTGCCACTATTCATTGAATCAAGTCAATGAAAGAAAATTTGTAGGATCGTATTACGACCTAAACGAGTCGTTTGGAAGAGCTCAAATCCGTTTCAGAGGCGGAAACTAAGAAACGGATATGAAAAACAGCTTGATTATCACTTTAATCCTCTTTTATATCGATATAACAATGTTTACAATTGAAAGGAAAACCGGCAGCACCTCGGTATCTTTTTCTGGCAAAATGTTACAAATGAAATGCCAACTATCCTATATATAGTGTTTAGAGTTCGCTTGAATATGACAGAAACAACCTTGAAGCGAAACCCACTAAGTTACATATTGAAGCGAAAGCCTTTCTAAAATACTTTGAAGCGAAACCGTCAAAGATACTTTGTCTTCATGTGAGATGATGTCATTGATGATGTCATCTTGATGATGTCATCATGACATCATGTTTGAACAAAAACCGCAACGAACTCGAGACTCGACCAAAGACGAAGACGACAGATGAATGCACCAACAGACTCCCCCTCAGATGTTGACGAGTCTTAAGTGTCGAGTCTTTGCATCTTCAGTCTTTATCAGTCTGAACTCTCTCTGAAATGTCTGACACTGTAAGAATCCTCAAATCTTCTCTCTTTCTCTTTTTATCACCAGCAGACTTCCCACGAACAATCTTTACTTGAATGTCTTCAGACTCCCCCTTTCGATATACTGGGATCGCAGTCTGGCATGTTGAAATCACAAAGTCTTCAGGTATCGGAACCTGACTCTCTATCATTCAAATAACCTGCACATTCTCTACCCAAAAATAAATTTTCTGATGATAACTTGAACACAATCAGACACCTCTTGAAAATATCACAAAAATGATCTAACATTTAGTCTTTGATGAACCACTTGCAGAAATATCATTTTCATTTCAAACACAACACACTCTCCCAAACCATTTGTTCATCATGTTTAGCACTCGGAATTTTGAAAGTTAGCTCTCCAACATCAGTTGTCGAAAATCTTTTTGAATTTTTCAAAATTTATGCTAAAACACACTGAAAATCTTTTTGGGATTTTTGAATAGAATGAAAAGCAGTAAAGAAATATTTACACACAATATTTTTGTGAGTTTGTGTAAGAGGATCATATCAGTTTCTGAGACAAATCACCAACACCGTTAAGCTTCATTTCATTTTAAGTTCTAAACGATTCACTTAGATTGTCAGTATACTGGTCCACTTAAATTCTCACACAAAGTTCAACTGTTTCGAGATACGATATTAATGTCTTAAGCACTTAAACTCAATCGCGTGTCCCACCTCAGAATACACTCCCGTATCCAGATCCCAATATTCAATCTTACAGGTAATTATGACACAAATGATATCTGTAGGGGTTAATAAATTATGAAGAATCATGAGAGCTCAGGTCAGAACTACCGTTCAGCAGAGAGATCATGACTCAACTTGTGGGTGTGTCCCCTTTAGAGGATCTTTTTTACAACAGCATTGCTAAGCAATTTTATTGTCTTATCATATATGCTGAGGGCGGCGCTTTTTCAAGCATTGCAGAAAGTATTATTCGAGGACTAGGTCAGAACCATCGTTCAGCAGAAGTCCCGGAATAATACCCCAGACATCATTGAGTATAAAGACCTAGTATATCAGATTATGAGACCTTTCAAACGAGATTTCGGGGGTTACCCATATATCCGAGAGATGTTTTCCCACGATATAAGCAAGTTTGAAATTTAAGTTTATATCTCGTCACAATCTACTAAATGTGCAAAAACCTACTGGCACATCATCAGTGAGACCGTTTATTACTTTTAACTTTCCAATTCTTTAGCATGCTGTGATAGTCCACTGATGTACTATCATTTCCTCTTCTTTGACACAAAACTCATTTTTGAATTTTATCATGTTTTTGTCTTTTTCAAATTTTCAAATGTTTTTGGATTTTCTAAAATTTCTTACTCCCCCTAAAATGCAAACACATTTTAGGAAATTTGAAAACAAACTATACAATAAAGTTGACAACTGATATCAAATTGCATCAAATCGCCATTCACTTGGCAAAAACAATCAGAACTCCCCCTGTCAACAAACTATTTTCTCATTAAGATTTCAAAACACTTAAGTTTGTTTTAATCAGAATGATTTTTCCGGAAAATTAGTTTGTTTTTACCACTTGTAGGGGCATGGTTCATCATATTGTCTTTCAACCACTTGTAGAAAATCAAGATTTACCACTTATACTAAAAACACAATCAAATACAAAGAATAATGCCGATTCCTGATCCACGATTACCAACTTGGGATCTCCGGCAAGTCCACAGACTTACTGTTCATAGTATGAACCATCCCAGTCACAAACCAGGGATGGTTCAACTTTATCTTTCTCCGTCTTCTTCTCATAGAACTCTTTAACCCCTTTGACTTTTCGATCAATCATTTTACCAAAAATGTGTTTCACAGTGGGGTTAAAGGCCTTTTCAACATCGAAAACCTTTTTGTCATCATAAAATTGGTTTGAAATCTCAACTTTACCAATTTTCTTTTTATAGTTTTCAGCCTTCAATGGTGGAAAATGAACATCATCCATTGGAAGAACTGAAGTTTTCAACTTTAATTCAGCTTGTGGCTCCTCTGATTTTTTTGAATCAGATTCATCGCCAGCAGATAGCTCCTCTGATTTTGACCTATCAGAATCATCGCTAGAGCTACCAACAGACTTCTTAACAACCCATTTCTGGTTATAAGATTTAGCTCTTTTCTTGTAAAATCTGTTTGAACATTCACCAATTTCAAAAGTAGAATTTTTAAACAATTTTGTTCTATCAATTGGTGGTTCAAACTCAACCACTTTCTCTTTGAGTTTACGAGATACTCCCTGTTTTGATGGTATTGCCTTAGAACAATCTCTTGCAATATGTCCAACAGTGTTGCATTGGAAACAGGTTCTCGTATCTTTCATCTGATCAGCAAATTTAATCTCTTCTTGCTTCTTCGCAAGGAATTCTTTGTTCGATTGTCTCCAGAATTCTTTCTTTTCTTCTTCTTCTGCTGATGTACCTGAAACAAATGTCATTTTTGCTTTAAAATCACGAACATATTTTTCATTTTTCTGTTTTTCTGTTGGAATAAATCCAAGACCTTTCTTTTTGAAATTACGGTTAGGGTTTGATTTCTTGTGAAAACCAGAACCAGAACTGTAACTTTTTTTCTTGTTTAATCTTTGTTGTACTCTTGAGGTGTAAGTTTTAGGTTTACTATTAAGATTTAAATCTTTTATTTCAGAAATGTTAATTTCTGTAAGTTTGAAAACCTTTTTGATCAATTCAGTTTTGACACCTCTTATTGGAAATTCCTCATCAGAATATAATTTGTCAGAATCATTCAAAGTATATGCAACTTTAAACGTTTCGTCATTCAAATTAGATTTTGATAACATGAATTCTTTGTTATAAACCCTTTTAACTGAAGACTTTTGACTGTTGACTGTCGAACTCGAACTTTCAGAACCAGACTTTGACTCTGACTCTGATTTTAACTCTGAGTTTGACTCCAACTTTGACTCCTCAGTTTCATCTTTATCTAACACCTGATCGACGACTTTCTTTATTAACTCGGACTCATGATCAGTGTCGGATGATGTAAAAATCACATCAATATTTTCTGGCAAATTGACTGACGACTCCGACTCCCACTTTAAATTTGTGGCTTTTTCGACTCTCTCCGAATTTGGATTTCTCGGAGAATATCAATTTTCAAGCGGGGGTGGACACTTGTTGTAACTGACATCTTGTTTCTTACCAGAATCCTTCTTGTCAGTCTTTTTCTTTGTGTCACTCTTCTTCTTGTTCTTCTTTTCTGGAGTCTTTTCTTCAATCACTTTTTCATCATCATTCTTTTCTTCAGTTGCTTCATCTTCTTCAAATGCTTTCATGCCTTCAACAGTCGGATAAATCCTGTCAATGACATAAGAAGTACATGAGTAACTTTTCAACAAACGATTAACTCTTTCAGTTTCAATTCTTTGCAATTCCAGTTTCTGTTCAAGCACAGCACACTTCTCGATGTAGTTGTTCACCACTTTTTGCTTCGTCATAAAAGCTCCCTGAAGTGTCTTCATTGCTGTAGCTTGTTCTTCACTTGTTTGATTATACTGGTTCATTGCTTTATTCAACACATCATAAGATTCCTTCAAACTGTTCAAGTTATAGATCAGTGTACTGTTCTGCTTTTTCACAGCTTCACAGTTTTCACACTTCACTGGAATCTTTTTAGCATCAACTTCTTGATCAACTTTGAACTTTGCAACTTCAACCTTTACTTTCCTTTTGATCACTGGAACAGTCTCATCATCACTGCTCACAGGAGTCTTAACCTTTTTCTTCTTCTTTTTAACCTTTTCATCTTCACTATCACTTTCAGCAATCAATTTCATATCAGCTTCGAATTTTCTCGCCCAATACTCAGTATCATCATCACTATCATCTTGTTTTGTAACCTTCTTCTTTTTCGCAGCTTGTTTTTCTTTGATTCTCTCTGTTTTACCTGCAAAACATGAATCATCATTATCACTATCAGTTGGAAATTTTCTTTCATAATTTTCAAGTTTTCGAATTTCTTCACTATCATTATCACCCATTTCATCTGATGAGTGATCAAAGATTGGAGGTTTTTCTGAAGCCTTTTCTTTTGAAACTGATTCTTCTTCGTTCTTTTTCGGAATGAATTGCTGAGATTCGTAATAATAATATGCTATTTCCTCTTCAAAATCCATGTTTCGAATTCTTTAAACCGAACTGAAAACTCACGCAACCTCGGCCTTTTGATGCGGATTAACTGATTTTTGATACAAACTATAGATTCAACTCAAACACTATGAAGTATAATTTCACATGACTCGAACAACTAATACATGTAAACTAATATATCACAAATAATTCCAAATCACACTATGTATAAAATCGACAATATCAATTTTTAAATTGTATATGGTAAATCAAGAAATGTTCAATTAAGACCTTAAAACTCCACCAAACTCATTAGGCTGCACACTTTCATCCAAGACACATGATTTGGCCTATGTAAACTAATAACAATATGATATAGTTGGGCCGAACAAGTTGACTGATTCTTTGAAAATGGCACAATCTGACAACCACAATTAAGAATACATTTCATTCAAGAAGACTGATTCTTTGTACAATAGTTCACGTGACTTCTAATTTTTTTATTTAACCAAGAAGCACATGAGTCTGACAATCTCAAACATGCATTGAGTCAACAACAACTTTAGCAATTTAAAATGATTCTGTTGTTCACATGCAAACCTTGACACATTAAAGCTGGCAACAACTCTTAATAATGATTACATGCAAATCCACTAAACCAACAAATTCACTTTTAGAATCTGATTGAAAATCCACTAAACCGAACTATGATTGGGCCGCAGGACTCACTCACCCGACAATATTATTTTCTTTTCAATTTCACGAGATTTTGGCATTCTCAAACAACCTTTATTTTTTAAAGATGGCCGACATATCTCACATGCAAATTCATATTACCACATGCTTTTGTCTATAAAGTTGTATAAAACGGTTATAAAAGTCTATCAATTTACAAGGTGCAAACTGATCACTTCATTTTACATTTCACACAGCACAATGCAATATTCAAGCAATTAAGACGTTTTCAAGCAGACTCAACGATGAATATTCAAGCTAAAGGTCAGATTGAAGCGAAAGCCACTCAAGTGAGACCTGAACTTTTCAAGCTAAAGACCCCGTTTCGCTTCAACAACTACCTAAATTTTTCAAGCGAAAGTCATGTTCAAATTAATTCAGCACACATTTCAAGCGAGAGCCAACAGATTGTTCATTTCAAGCGAGAGCCAACAGATTGTTTATTTCAAGCGAGAGCCATGTGACATCAGCAAACACGAACAACTTTCAAGCGAGCAGATGATTATAATCAGTTTTTACGTTGATTTTAGTTCTGATATACTCAAGGATTGTTCTACAATGAATTCCGATCACAATGATATGATTTTCGTTTAATATTGTCCACTGAATCTTCGTAAATCTAAGTTTGAAGTTCCTGTTCGTGTTCTCAAACAATCTGATCGACTTTTTTACACAATTGATCAAGTTTTAATTTGTTTTAAAGTCTGAAACTTTCACAGATTATATAACACACAGTTTCTCACAATATACTAGAAAATTAATTCATTTTATCCAGAAAATCTAGATTAATTTTGTAAAACACGTGACAGAATGGTGTAGAAGCAGAAATATTATGAAATCAAGGCTGAAAATCCAAGAGCTCCTCCTCCTGAGCTCTGATACCAATTGTAGGATCGTATTACGACCTAAACGAGTCGTTTGGAAGAGCTCAAATCTGTTTCAGAGGCGGAAACTAAGAAACGGATATGAAAAACAACTTGATTATCACTTTAATCCTCTTTTATATCGATATAACAATGTTTACAATTGAAAGGAAAACCGGCAGCACCTCGGTATCTTTTTCTGGCAAAATGTTACAAATGAAATGCCAACTATCCTATATATAGTGTTTAGAGTTCGCTTGAATATGACAGAAACAACCTTGAAGCGAAACCCACTAAGTTACATATTGAAGCGAAAGCCTTTCTAAAATACTTTGAAGCGAAACCGTCAAAGATACTTTGTCTTCATGTGAGATGATGTCATTGATGATGTCATCTTGATGATGTCATCATGACATCATGTTTGAACAAAAACCGCAACGAACTCCAGACTCGACCAAAGACGAAGACGACAGATGAATGCACCAACAAAATTACAACGTGATCGAACAATTAAATCGCAAATTTAACATCAATATTTGGGCATGTTTATTTATTTTCTCATTTCTCTAGCACACCATAAAACTTATCCAAAGGGGTTTTCTTGCTCTTAAAGTTGATTGATTTTCCTTATTTCCGGGCATGTGTGTTTATTTTCTCATTTTTCTAGCCTGTTCTTCTATATTTTAAAATGCTACCAACAACAATAACTATACTTATATTACTTAAGTTTTATTTTATAAGCAAGCAGGAATAGGTGAACAAATTATCTTATCTAGTTCAGAAAATTAGTTGTGAGTGTACCACTGCTTTGCCAAGCCCTTCAACCTACAACAGATTATACACTCATATATATAAGAAAATTGCATATGAATTATCATTAATGAAAGGTTAAAGAAAAAATTTAATTCATAATTTGTTTGTAAATTAGCTTTAAAACTAAGTATATAAAGAAAAATTGTCCAAAAGTTAATGAAGAAATTTAACCAAAATGGAATTTACCTCAGTTGAGATTCCAAAACTTGAGCAACTTGCACTTTCCTCAGCTTATTTTTTTATAACAAAACTCTTTATTTCCAGTTGCCTGTGAAGATCAAGATTTGAAGCTGGATTAATGTTCAATCAGTCTTCATTAATCAAAAAGTCAATGCCAATTTATCAAGAAACCTGGAACATTGTACACAAAAAACTATCAAGAAAGTCTTAACACATGTCAACAAAAGCATGAAATTTTGACGATTTCACTCAAGGCTCGGAAAGAATTTGGGAGGAAAGCGGAAAATAGTTGAGGGTTTGTATACAAATTAAACGAAAAGAGAAGTTTTTTTTTAGATTAGGGTTACAGAGAACCTTGGTGTTACAGAGAACCTCGGTGTTTGCCGATCGATCTACACCAAAATGGGACATGCACGACGGTCCGACTTGCCGGAGTTCTGCTAGAACCCTAGGTGCTACTGGTAACGTCGTCTGCTTCGGTTAGAGTCCATCATCATGATCAAAACCTCTGGTATCAACTCTTTAGAAGACCTAGAAGCAAACCATTTTCACCCTTGGTTTTCTTCTTCGTTTTGCTTCCTTGATTTAAGAAATTTGAGAAGAATGCTCTGATGAATGTTGTGCCAAAAAAGAATCTCACAATGACATTAAGGAGATAAAGAAGACAAAAAAGATTTGGGACAAAGCACATGAGGCATTGGCAAAGCAAGTGGGCCAACTCACGGAGGAGATGGCTCAAATGAGGGGAAGCATGGGAAAGCTTCCAAGTGACACCACGGTGAACCCTAAGTATCAAGGGTCAAGCTCAAGCAACACACGTGAGGTACCCATTAATAAACTTACTTTACGTAGTGGTCGAGTTGTTGATAATGGTGTTAAAACACCACCACCCCAGTTTGTTGAAGGGGTGGTGGAAGATGCTAGTGAGGATGAAAATGAGGATGGTCAAACGGGTCAAAACAAAAATGATTTAGAAAAGAATAATAACACTCCCGTTGTGACCATACCCATCCCCAAGGCTAAGGAAAAGGGTGTGGAGGCTAATACCGCCCCTTATCCCGAAGCATTGAAGGGACCTTTGAAGAAGGTTGTAAACAAAAGAGGTCCACAACAAGAAGAGTTGTTGGAAATTTTCAAACAAGTAAAAATTAATTTACCTCTTTTGGATGCAATTAAACAAGTACCGTCTTATGCTAAGTACTTGAAAGAATTGTGTACCCAGAAACGAACTCATAAATTTCCTAAAAAATTAGACTTAACTGAAAATGTGAGTTCGATTCTTTCGGGTGCACTTCCACCTAAGCTCCAAGATCCGGGTACGCCTATCATTTCAATTCAAGTAGGCGACTTTAAAATCAATCGGGCACTACTAGATCTTGGTGCTAGCGTGAGCATTCTACCGGGTAGTTTGTATGACCAATACGAGTTTGGTCCACTTTAGTCGTCAAATACCACCGTGGTGTTAGCCGACTTGACACCCAAACTACCCAGTGGAATTGTTTCAGATGTGATAGTAAAAATCGAGGATTTTTATTATCCGGTGGACTTTTTAGTACTTGATTATGTGGCCAAGGACCCAACCAAGCAACCTACGGTGATTTTGGGTCGACCGTTCTTAGCAACCGCAAATTCTCAAATTGATTGCAAAACATGAACGGTTGACATGACATTTGGGAACCGAAGGTTGAGGTTGCATGTTTTTTCCGGACTTACGAAACCTCCAGTTGATGATGAATGCTATATGGCGGACATTGTTTACACGTGTATACCTCTTTGCGACACAGTCGTTGATGGGGGAAAACACAATGGAGGATTGTTACATGTTTGACAGGTCACAGGTGGAGATGGATAAGAGCATAGATGAGGAAGTGAAAAGTTTGGAGGTGCTTGCGGTTAGAGAGGGAAAACCGACATGGACGCACCAAGTTGAGAGTTTACCGGAGAGCATTGATACCAAGTTGAAGCCGTCGTTAGTAGAGCCTCCGGAGGTTGAATTGAAGGTGTTGCCTAAGCATCTCAAGTATGCTTTTGTTGGTGAAGGCAACACACTCCCGGTTATCATTGCATCAAACTTAACTGAGGAGCAAGTGGATAAATTGATGGGTGTTTTGGTCACCAATCGGGCGGCGATTGGATGGACCATTGCTGATTTGAAGGGTATTAGTCCCTCGGTGGTGATGCATAAAATCATCACGGAAGAAAGTGTGACTCCCGTTCGAGATGCACAACGGAGATTGAATCCGAATATGCGGGAGGTGGTGAAAAAGGAAGTGCTGAAATGGCTTGATGCGGGTATTATTTACCCGATCTCGGATAGCCAATGGGTGAGCCCAACACAGACGGTTCCAAAGAAAGCGGGTATACAAGTCGTAAAAAATGACGCAGGTGAAGAGGTTGCCACTCGGCCGGTAACCGGGTGGCGAATTTGTATTGATTATGGGAAGTTGAATACCGCAACTTCCAAAGATCATTTTCCTTTACCGTTCATTGACCAAATTGTTGAGAAATTATCGGGGCAACAATTTTATAGCTTCTTAGATGGCTATTCTGGTTATAACCAAATTGCCATCCATCCAGAAGATCAATCAAAGACCACGTTTATTTGTCCCTACGGCACCTTCGCATTTAGGCGAATGCCGTTTGGACTATGTAACGCCCCCGCCACCTTCCAAAGGTGTATGATGAGTATCTTTTCAGATATGGTGGGGAAGTCTTTGGAAATCTTCATGGATGATTTCTCGATTTTTGGGTCATCATTTGAGGCTTGTTTGGACCAACTAGACAATGTATTAAAAAGATGTGTCGAAACTAGTTTGGTCCTAAGTTGGGAAAAGAGCCATTTTATGGTTCAAGAGGGAATCGTGTTAGGACACGTAGTGTCGAGTCGTGGGATAGAGGTCGATCGTGCAAAGGTACAAGTTATATCCACTTTGCCGTATCCCACAAGTGTTAAAGGTGTTAGGTCATTTCTAGGTCATGCGGGTTTTTATCGACGGTTTATTAAGGGTTTTAGTGATATAACCAAGCCTTTGTGTAACTTGTTGTTAAAAGATCAACCGTTTGATTTTAATAAAAATTGCCAAAACGCTTTTAACAAATTAAAAGAAAAGTTAGTTGAGGCCTCAATCTTGCAATCGCCAAATTGGTCTTTCCCTTTTGAAATTATGTGCGATGCGAGTGATTATGTGGTGGGGGCCGTGTTGGGACAACGGGTTGACAAGAAGCCCGTTGCCATATACTACGCGAGTAAGACTCTTTCGAATGCACAATTGAATTACACCACCACTGAAAAAGAGCTACTCGCGGTGGTATATGCTTTGGATAAGAGGGTGATGCTGTAGGATCGTTCTATGACCCTAAACAGTCAGTATAAGCAGTTCATCATCAAGTACAAAGGCGGAATCAGTGTAAAAGATGTCAACACAGCTTGTTCCTTTCTAATGATCTCTTTATTGATCAATCCTGAGCTTTTTACACGTTCAAATGACACACGGACAACACCTCGGCTCAGAGAACAAGACCAGATTCCGTTTCAATTGACCAAAGCACAACCCTACATATAGTCTTGGAGATTTCGCTTGAAGATGTCACATCCCTGTTCAAGCGAAATTACATATAATGATTTCGCTTGAACTGGTCTGAGTCACCTTCAAGCGGAATCACTCTCTTAAACACATAAAACTCTAAATTCTAACCCTCTTGTGCACTTGTTCATCCTATCTAGACAAAAGACTCGATTAAGAGGAAGTTAACAGACACTAGGTGCACCAACAGACTCCCCCTTGGATGTTGACGAAGTGTTCGGCGTCGAGTCTTTAGTCTTAGTCTCTATCCAAATTGTCTTGACATAGTAAAAAGCTTCCTCCAATCTTTATCTTCAAACTTTAATCTTCAATCTCCCCTTTGAGTGTTGATCCAGAATACTGACTCCCCCTTTCGCAGACTCCCCCTCTCGATAAGCTAGGGCTTTAATTCTGGTTCAAACTTTGACATTTTCATTGCCATGGGGATTCCTGTTACCTGCATATACTCTACCCAAATATAAGATATATGACAATAACAGTTTCAATCCATACTTACCATTCAAACTCATTAAATATTCTAATCAGTGTTTAGAAATCCACTTAAGTATCCAGGTCCAAGTTAATGACCCTGATTACTCAATTTATCTACTAAGTCCAACTTAATGACCCTGGTTGATCCGAGATAATTCACACTGACACTTAGTTCAACTTTTTCTGAAAATTTACAAGTTTCAAATTAATGAACTTGCATTAGCTTTCCAATTTTCACAAACTTATCATGTTTAGCTCCAAACTCATCATCCAGTCCAGAAACTTCCTGCATCTGCTTCAAATTGTGAATCTGAAGATCAACTCTCCACTTTGGTTTGTCGGAAAATAAAGCAGAAGTGTAAAATCTTTTTGGATTTTTGATAAAGTTCTAAACAAGAAAAAGAATTACAGAAATAAAATGCAGTAAATGTAAACTATTTACAAACATATTTTTGATTGAGCGTGTTAGGGTATCATATCAGCAATTCGACAAGTCACAAGTACCGTTAAGCTTTGATTACATTCTTAGAATTAAACAATTCACTTAGATTGTCGATATACTGATCCACTTAAATTCTCACACACATTTCAATCTGTCCAGGATACAGTTTTTGTGTTTTAGAGACTTAAACTCATTCATGTGTCCCACATCTTGAATATACTCCCGTATCCAGATCCCAATGTTCAGTCTTACAGGTGAGTATACCACAGATGATATCTGTAAGGGAATAAATTATGAAACGTACGAAACCGTGAGAGCTCAGGTCAGAACTACCGTTCAGCAGAGAGATGACGATTCGACTTAAGGTGTGTCCCCTTTAGAGGATCTTTTTTACAACAGCATTGATTAGCAATTTTATTGTCTCATCAATTATGCTGAGGGCGGCGCTATATTTCAAGCATGCGGTAAAGTATTCTCCAGGGACTAGGCCATTGCTTCCGCAAAATCAGAAGTCCCAAGATAATACCCCAGATATCACTGAGTATAAAGACCTAGTATCTCAGAAAGAGGGAACTTTCAAACAAGATTTCAGTGGTTACCTATATATCCAAGTAGTGTTCCCCACGAAATAAGTAAGTAAAAATTTAGGTTTATATCCCGAACAAACCTACTAAATGTGTAAAAACCTATCGGCACATCATCAGCGAGACTGTTTAACGCATTTAAACTTTCCGTTTCTTTAGCATACCGTAACTGTCAAGCCGATGTACTATCATTTTCCCTTTTTACACAAGCTCTTTTCTGGTTTTCTATTGTTTTTGTATTTTGAAAATATCTCATGTTTTGTATTTTTATCATTTTTTATTGTTTTTGTATTTTCTGAAAATATTACCCTATACTCTCCCCCTAAATACCAAAACAAGTAAAAAATCGACAAACCATTGCAGATTGCTTCTCAACATCATCTAGAATGTCTCCTTCATCAACGCCAAGAATCTCTTCTAACACCGATAAAAGCTTCATACCATTCAGTTTTAGCAAATATTGAAAACGTGTTTTATCAAATGCTTTGGTATGTAAATCAGCTTTTTGCTCGTCAGTGTAGATTTTCTCAATTCGTATCAACTTCTTCTCGAAACAATCGCGAATGAAGTGATGACGAATTTCAATGTGCTTGGTTTTAGCGTGATGTACAGGATTTTTCGTTATATTTATCGCTGCCTCATTATCAACAAAGATAGGGGTGTTTAGAAATTGCAAACCGTAGTCGCGCATCTGTTGCTGGATCCACAAGATCTGAGAGCAGCAACTGCTAGCAGATACGTACTCCGCTTCACATGTGGATAGAGCCACAGAGGTCTGCTTTTTGCATTGCCAGGTGACCAATCTTGGTCCGAAAAACTGGCACCCCGCTGTTGTTGATTTAGCGTTAACTTTGCAGCATCCGAAATCAGAATCGGAATACCCTTCGAGCGTGAAATCACCTTCTCTTGGATACTACAACCCCAATGATGGAGTTCCTTTCAGGTAGCGTAATATCCTTTTCACAATCACCATATGCGAAGCTCTCGGGTTAGATTGAAATCTTGCTGCGAGGCAGGTTGGGTACATAATATCGGGTCTTGAAGCTGTCAAATACATCAACGATCCGATCATGGAATGATACAACATTTCATCTACCTTCTCTCCGGTGAGATCAGGGTTTATCCCATGATTCGTCGCTAATGGGGTGGAAGGTGGAGTAGAACCTGACATCCCGAATTTCTCCAAGATATCATGAACGTACTTCGTTTGATGTATGAAAATTCACTTAGGCAGTTGATCAACCTGAAGTCTCAAGAAGAATTTCATCTCACCCATCGATGACATTTCGAATTTCTGCTTCATAACTTGTTCAAAATCTTTGCACAAGTTATCATTTGTTGACCCAAATATGATGTCGTCCACGTATATTTGAACTATCAGAAGATGACCGTCGACCTCTTTGGTGAAGAGAGTGGCATCCACTTTTCCACGAATGAAGCTGTTGGCTAGTAGGTGTTGAGACAATGTCTCGTATCAAGCTCTCGCGGTCTCGTGTAAACCATACAGCGCTTTATCCAGTAAGTAGACCTTGTCTTTGTGGATTGGATCGGTGAAGCCCGGTGGCTGTCCGACATATACCTCCTCTTTTACCTTCCCATAGAGAAACGCTGATTTCACATCTAGCTGATACACTTTGAAATCTTTCCAAGATGCAAATGCCAGGAAGATTCTGATTGCTTCTAGTCGAGCAACTGGAGCATACACTTCGGTGAAATCTATACCCTCCTGCTGACTAAAACCCTGGACTATGAGTCGAGATTTGTTACGAACAACAACCCCTCTATCGTCTCTCTTACACTTGAACACCCACTTGGTGTTTATCTTCCTTTGACCATCAGGCAAATCTACTAACTTCCACACCCCTAACTTCTCGAATTGGCTTAGTTCCTCCTGCATCGCATTGACCCAAGAATCTTCAGTAAGCGCTTCTTTATAAGTCCTTGGTTCAATCTGCAAGATAAAACAACTTAGTGAAAAGTCAGTTTGTAAAGGAGCAATTGTTGAATAAAAACATGTAAGCCCTTGATCAAGTTGTCTTCTAGTGCAGACGCCTGTTCGCAATTCTCCTATTATCAACTCCTCTGGATGGTATGAAAGTGTTCTTGGCATCACCTCGCCTAGAACATCTACCTCGCCTTCCAAATTTGTGATATTCTGATTTGCACCTTGTTCATCGATTGGAACTGTTTGAATCAAAATCTGGATTTGCTCCCCCTCAGAATCTGAATCACCATGATCAAATACCGGTCTATTATCAGATTCTTGATTATCATTGACTGCCGTCTGATTATCATGAGCAACTTCCTCTTGTTGAATATCATCATGTTCTCCAGCATTACTTGGACCTGCTTCATCGTCATTTGACGCTCGTTGTGGTCGTCTTGAATACTCAGCTGGGAACCTTTCCTGCGATTCTTCATACTCTCTCAGAATATCCATCTCATCAAAGAAATCTTCTTCTTCATCCTTTTCTTCTTCCATTTCAAACGAATCCCACAATTTATCATAATTAAAACGCCATGAGTCACCGGGATTCTGAGGCGGCATAGTATACCCCTGACACTCAACATGTTGTGCTTCAATGATCTGCTTCAAGCTTGGAACAAAGACTCGTCTTTGTGGACTTGAGTAACCCACAAATATTCCTTCGATATTCTTTGGACCAACCTTACCAAAAGGCTCTAGAATAGTGCAGGGAGACCCAAACGGTTCTAAATACTTCAGGTTCGGTTTCCGATTGTTGATCAGCTCGAAACATGTCATGTTGAATTTCTTTACAGTGAGAACCCGGTTGAGTGTATAGCAAGCGGCTGACACTGCTTCTGCCTAAAAATTTACCGGTTGCTTTGAATCAGCAAGCATCGTCCTAGCCATTTCAATTAGTGTCCTGTTCTTTATTTCTGCTACTCCATTTTGCTGCGGAGTGTAAGGAGCACTAAATTCTTGCGGTATACCTCTCTCATCACAATATTCTTCCATCTTGTTGTTCTTGAACTCAGTACCATTATCACACCTGATTCTTCTGATACGGGTTTGGTACAAGTTTTCAATTTTTCTGAACAACGCCATCAAACTATCAAACGTCTCATCTTTCAACTTCAGAAATGAAACCCACAAAAATCTGGAATAATCATCAGTTACCACAAGACAGTAGAGATCCCCTGTAATACTTTTGACGTTTGGAAACTGAATTGACTTTCTTTTGAGGATGTGATTTCTTCTTTTGCTTGCCTTTGACGCAACTAATGAACTCCCCTTCCAGATGAAAACCTTTCACATAAACACCAGTAACTAAGTCGTTGTGTACCAGGTGATTCATTTTTCTCAAGTGAATATGGCCCATCTTTCGATGCCATAACTTTGATTCTTTTTCTGTTGCTCTTGACACAAAACAATGTGCTTGACCTGTGGTTATAGTAGCTATGCTCATATCCAACACGTACAGATCATTCACTCTAGGTACCCTCATGATAATCCACTCTTCGGGAACAACAAATCCTGGTTTCAAGATCAAACATTATTTGTCTGTGAAGTGTGTTGTATACATCCTATCACAGATTTGAGATATGCTCAGAAGATTATTTTCAAGCTCGGCGATGTAATTCACTCTTTCAAACGTTACAATGCCATTGGATAAAGTTCCTTCACCAACAATTCGACCACCTTGATTGCCTGCAAAACCTACATAACCTCCATTGAAATTTCTAACATCGTACAGTAGGGTTGTTTTCCCCGTCATGTGCCGAGAAGCTCCACTATCCATAATCCATCGTGAAATGAATGTTGGAAGCTCGTGCACATATCACAAACATTTAGTGAGATTTTGAGGCCACCCAAGCCTTTTTTGACTCGGGTAACTTGACATTAATGTGAGATTTTCGAATGTAAAGTGGTGGAAAGTTTTTGTCATTCATCTTAAAGCTTTCCTTAGATCCAACCTCAACCTTTTTGTAAAAAACAAACTCATCTTTCTTAGGTTGACCACTTGTTTGATCTTTCTTTTGAACATTCTTCTTCTCTAGTGGAGTAGAAGATTGTTTCTTCAACTGTTCATAATAATCCAAAGGAACATCCATCTTTACCGGTGTGGTAGAAGACGATTGTTTTTCTGACTCTGAAACCTTTGGTTTAGATGAACTTTTTGGCTTCCATGTTTGTTGAGGTGACGCAACCCGTTTGTAAAATTTGTCATTTTTAGTTTCCAACTTCTTAACAGGTTCAATTTTGAATTTTGTGTTATAATTTTTCTTCAAAACCTTTTTCTCAACAACAAATGGAGCTTTTCCTTTTGCATCAGCTTTCTTCTTTTGACTCTCAACAACTTCAGACTTAGGCTTAAAGTTGGTACACTTTCGTGCAATATGCCCAACTTTGTTACACTTGAAGCATGTACGAGTATCAACTACTCGACTTGTGCCTTCAGTCTGAGGCTATGAGGCCTTCTTCTCAAAGAATTCTTCATTTGTTTTCGAAAAAATCTTAGATTCTTCATCAGAAAGTGAACTCAAACTTGACACAAACACTTTCTTCTCAGCAAACCTTCGGTTTTGAACATTTCTTCTTTGATAATTCTTACCACCCTGATAACCACCCGACCATCTATTTTGATTGTTGTTATAAAAATGCGGTGGAACAACAGGCTTTTTGTAGTAAGCTTTATCTTTTTCAAAATTCATTTGCCTCTCTGTCTGATTCAAACCTTCTACTTCAGACAAATCAATTTCAACCAGTTTGAAAACATTTTTCAATTTGTTCACATTAACATTCTCCAATGGAAACTCAGAATCCGAATACAACTTATTCGATCCCGACATCTTGTACATGACAAGAGTAGGTTCTTCATTTAAGTTGTTTTTGGATTTTTGTTTCGGAATGTAATTGTTCAGAAAACATTCTTCATCCTCAACTGAATCACTATCAGACTTCAAAACACTTTCAGCCATGCCTTTCACATTATCAGTTTGAACACTATCATCAGATGAAGAAAATGTAACATCAATTGACTCTGGAAGTTTTATTTCATTTGTTTCATCTTCATCATCAACCAACCCGGACTTTTTCTTTGAATAATTGTTTAACACTGGCGGTGGAACCTGATGAAACCCAATCCCAGTTCCATCCGAGTAAACATCTTCGCCCGCTTTGTTTTTCCCAATGGGTTTAGGAATAATGTGTTGCAAAACAAAGCTTGCGGAGTTGTAAATTTAAGCTTCAACTTTGCAATTTCATCCAGTTGCTGGTTGATTAACTCTTCTTTTACCCTCAAAACACCTTGCAATTGACAATTTTCTTTGTATGTTTTACCGTTTCTATCATCAGAATCTTTCACCGTGCGTTTTAGCTTCTCAAAACTTTCAGAAATTTGACGATTTTCAAGAATTAGTTTTTCATTTTCTTTCCTAATTCTTTCTACGTCAATTTTATCAGTTTCGATTTTCTCATTCAGTTCTTTTATTCTATCAGTTGAAGCTTTCAACATTTTATCACGGTTAAGGATCTGATCCTCAACACTTCTGACTCTATCAGTCAGATCATCAACTTTCTTACCATTTAGATAAGTAATTGTACTACAAACTTTGCACTCTTTCATGCAATTTTTGCAGTCAATGTCACCATTAACTTTCTTACCTGACGCACTCGTTGACGCATTTGAATTGACCTAGCTTTTAGACTCAGATACGGACTTAGAATCTACCTCAAGTTCCTTAGCAGCCAGCACTTTGTCAGCCATCTTTCCCAAGTTTTCAGCTGTCAACTCTTGTGAAGTATCAATGATCCCATCATCAATCTTCTTTGACTTTTCTTCTTTTTCTTTTTCTCTCTTCTTTCTCTTCTCCACTTCCCCACCATTTTCTTTGCCAACCCTCTTCTTCTTCAGCAATTTGTTGAATTATGGTTTCAAGATCGAGGGTCATATAGTCAATAGCAATGTTTCCCATGGGGTCAAGATAACATTCTCTGTCTGGATCCCATCTCTTCGCCCTTTTTGCTTCAGTATATATATCAGATATTCTGATCATTCTGTTTTGAGCTATCATCTTTCTGTTGACATACTTTTCTTTTTCATTTCTGTTATCCTTAAAAGGAATAGGTTCAACAATCTTTGCCATAAAATCATATCCAACCGCATCCTCCTCTGGTAACAACTCGCTCCAGTCAAAACCTTCATCGTCATGAATCACAGCAAGAGCTATGGATTTTTCTTTATTATCCTCAAGTTGTTTCATTCTGGGCGGTTCTGATTTATTCTGATGATAAATCGCTCTCTTGTAGTAATCTTCTTTGAACGGATTTTCCGAATCATCAGCATAAGCATTCTGGCACTCTCTTTTAAAATGACCTTTCTGTTTACACTTGAAACAGGTCACTTTTGACTTGTCAAAGCCTAACTTGGTAGATGGTCCACCAATAGACTTTCTTCCTGTAATCTCCATAAAACGCTGTGCCCTTCTCACTGCACTGGCCATAAACCACCTTATGTCGATCAATTCCATTTCCTCAGGATCTATTTGATCATAGTCTTCCTTTGTTAGGTTGGTGTTTCCTATCTTGCCTGCCACAAGGCTCTCATACGACTCTAGTACAGAAGCTAAGAAAACCATCTGTTGCTTTGCAGACTCCTCGCTGAAGTTTTGAGCGTTCTTTAAATCCACAGCTATGTTGCATTGAAATAAGTTCTTTGCAGCTGATTGGTTTAAAGTTGACGAAGAGCCACTGTGAAATCCACTGCTTGCACTCTCTTTGCTGGATGTGTTGGAATTTTCAGCAGAAAAAGCTGTCTTAGGAGACGCATTCTTGGGAATCATGCTTTTTGGATAATACAGCTCCAAATTCTGCTGATATGACGAGTGATTGACTTTATGTGTTTTCTTTATCTCCAGCTCGTGACTCTCTAATCTTTCAATCAACAAATCAACTGTAAGATCCTCAGACTTGATCATATTCTTCAATATCAAGGCATAGAATTGCCAATCCATCTCATCTGGCAACGAGTCAAACAATTTGTCGACTAACTCTTCTTGAGAATAGATAATTCCATGTCTCGCCAGCTCCAACTTCAAGTGCCCAAACCTCTCAATCATTTTACAAACTGATTCATTTTTTAAACAACCAAATAAATCAAACTCTTTTCTTAGCAGTTTCTTTTTGTTTTTCACTATTTCTGCACTACCCAAGCATTTCACTTCTAACTTTTTTCCACAGATCTATAGCATTGTTATACTCGATCAAAGATATTATATCTTCTCGGACAAACTGAAACAACAACACGATGCACTTTTGCTCGGCAACAAAAACTTCTATTTCTTCAGTTGATGTCAAATTTTCACCATTTTTCCCTCCATCACTGTATCCATTCTTTAGACTTTTTCAGCTGGGATACGCAAATGCCTTTAACCATTCTTCAAATTTCTTGGCCCACCGACTGTACTCTTCGATCGCCATCAACTTTGGGGGTTTGTTATATGTTCCGAATGCACTTTTCACACCTAAAGCATCCGACAAAGTTTTCTTTGCATTCGTCGTGTTCTCATTGGTGTTGCTAGAAGTATCATCTCCAGAGTTTCCAGCAAAGTCATACATATCACTGAAAGGATTCATGAATTCGTCCATCTTTCACGTACCTGAAACAGTCAACAAACACTTATAAAATTTTGAAATTTTGAAAAATAGCAAACCCAAGCGGAATCAGTTTGAAGCGGAATAGCTTCAAGCGAAATCAGCTTTTAAGCAAGATAGCTTTTCAAACGGAATAGCAATTCAAGTTCAAACGAAATCAGACTTTGAAGCGAAATCTCTTATTTGGCTTGAATTTTCAAGCGGAACCTGTATACAAGCGAAATCAGACAACCGTTTCAAGCGAAATCATGTGTAAATTCAAGCGAAATCACGATGACATCAGCAATGTTCGAACAGTTTTCAAGCGAAATTATCAAATTTTATCAGATTTTGTTCGAATTAAGGTCCAAATCTTTCAGGGATTAGTTAACACTATGTTTCGCTTGATATATGTCAAAATCAGGCCATTTCAACCGTAGAATTATATCCAAATCAGAAAAGAATGAGTAGAAGTGTGAGAATCCGGTGATTTCAAGCTGAATTGGTATAAACTCCTTGTCCTGAGCTCTGATACCACTTGTAGGATAGTTCTATGACCCTAAACAGTCAGTATAAGCAGTTCATCATCAAGTACAAAGGCGGAATCAGTGTAAAAGATGTCAACACAGCTTGTTCCTTTCTAATTATCTCTTTATTGATCAATCCTGAGCTTTTTACACGTTCAAATGACACACGAACATCACCTTGGCTCAGAGAACAAGCCCATATTCCGTTTCAAATGACCAAAGCACAACCCAATATGTAGACTTGGAGATTTCGCTTGAAGATGTCACATCCCTATTCAAGCGAAATTACATATAATGATTTCGCTTGAACTGGTCTGAGTCACCTTCAAGCGGAATCACTATCTTAAACACATAAAACTCTAAATTCTAACCTTGTTGTGCACTTGTTCATCCTATCTAGACAAAAGACTCGATTAAGACGAAGTTAACAGACACTAGGTGCACCAACAGATGCAAGACTCTATAGGCAGGATTGGGCGTGGGAGAAATTCAGGGATAGTAAAAGCGCTCAAGTATGGGATGATGAGAAGAACAAACCTTTATCAGCGTATCAAGATAGGAAGATGGAGGCCAAACTTTGGAAGTGGAAGATGGTCAATGGTGTGAACACTTCGGTACCAGAAAGGATTATATGTGAAAGGGTTGTGAATGTGGAAGAGTTTAGGCAAATCGGGATTGTGCAAATGTTCGAGCGTCAAGGATGGGAGAGAGTGCTCGATTGGTGTGAAGACAACACTTCGCGGGTGTATTTGGCGGAGGTGTACGAATGGTTGTCAACGTTGAGGTTCATGAATAAGGATGGTCCTCCAGCTCAGTGGAAATTGGTTGGTAAGACAAGCCGAGGGGCAATGACGATGTCCTTCGAAACGATTAATTGCATCGCGCGCTTTGATTCTATGGGGGTGCAAGCATATGACTATCCAACCATGCAACAATTTTTGGATAATCATATGAACGATGGTGATCCGGAGCAGATGACAGCGGTTATTTTACCATACAGTGATGGGGGAGATGCTAAAAGAACTCAAATGACGATCGAGGGGAAAATTCTTCAAGGAATTTCCCTAGAAAACGTGATGGTGAGATTCGGTGATCGAGGAGGAGTGAGAGAAAGCGATTGCAGGGTTGTCCATTCTTTGTTGTACGGGACCCCTACTTTGTCATGGAGACATATAGTCATGATGAATACATGGATCACCCGGGAGGCATCTCAAAGGCGTTTTATTCCATATGCACACCTCATCAGTGCTACGATTGTCCAACAGAATTGTTTGCCTCCGGAATCACTTTGGGTATCCAAACCTATGGAAGAATTTAACATAGCAACAATGAGGAAAAATTGGAAAATGGATGTGAATATGTCGGGAAACAAGTATGTGGTGACCGACAAATTGGGTCACTGATATGACTTTGTTGATTCAGATGCACAACAAGGAGCTGGGGGAGATGAAGAGATGATTGATGAAGAAGACGAGGATGAGCCTTCTGGTCCACGAGGACCACAACGGAGGTACATGAGGCTACACAAAGAGATTAATGCAGATGTGGCAGGTTTTGTGAAACAAAGACAAGGGCCGTCATTCAGAAATTTTAACCGTGGGCAACAAGCGTGTTATGATAACATCTCGGCATGTATAGGCGAGGGCCGAGAATATAACAGGAGGAAAGAGAATTGGGAAGGAATGCACGGGACCTTCTCGCAAGAACAGTGGGCCTCCCAAGCGGCCTATCGCGAGAGGATGGAGAAATATATGGAAGAGCAACAGTTGCAACAAGCGCTTCAAAGATCACACATGGAACGCCTGATACAATTGCAGGAAGAGGACATGGCCCAAAGACGGGCATGGGAAGAAAGGGAGGAAAAAGCGCGGCACGAGCGGAACACATTGGAAGATAACCGATGGAGTGCCATGTATGTCTCACAGGAAACGGCTATTAATAATGCCAAAATTCTCCACGATCAAGAGAGACATCGAAGAGACTATGAGGCCAGCCTTCCTTATGTCGAGCACTCGGGGTGGACCGACTACTCCAACCTCCCCGTTCCACGCTGCCCATCCGACCCATCTCCTCACTGGCCCGAAGCCGTAGGCTCCAGCTTCATTCCGATACACTATCAGCCACCACCTCAAGGAGAACCGAGCCCACTTGATAACTACAGCGAGATGTTTGAAGCCCTCACTGGTTATTCATACCAGCCAAACCCGCCAGTTGATCCCGACGAGAGATATCAGCGGTGAAGGCAAGGTATGTTTTGTGTTGTTGTATACTTTAGTTTCTTTATTTCTTTTTCGTTATTATTTATTTTTGCCTAGTTAAATGAACGTTGTGGGTGTATTCCCTATATAACCCTCACGAGACCTCTCGTCCTCCCGAGC
Source organism: Helianthus tuberosus (assembly GCA_030545235.1). Lineage (NCBI taxonomy): Eukaryota > Viridiplantae > Streptophyta > Magnoliopsida > Asterales > Asteraceae > Helianthus > Helianthus tuberosus. Next base: position 4,348,470 of record CM060357.1, on the reverse strand, counting down.
TATCGGGGGGTTTAAAAGGGCTTGTTGCATAAGCTAAATGCAACCGTGATTCCTACGAAAGTGAGTTAGGCTTGTTATTGTTGTAACTTATTTTTTCCACAAAAATCAAGGTAATTTAACGCATGACTTGGTAACACTTTTATAAAAATGGTAGAACTAACCACCTAACAAATTTCAATGGTTGTGAGAAGCATGCTTCTACACAAGGGTTAGAATTTGTAGGTACATGATTTTCGAGAGACAACCGTTTTTATGAAGAGAAGAAGAAGATATGGGCATCAAGCGACAAAAATCAGGTGCATGCGTTTCCTTTTTATCTTGATTCTTAGTTTAGTAATAACTGGATTGTATTTTGTATTTTATTTTTCCGGGGTGAAATTGTGGGAAGGTTAGCCGTGTCACATCCCTTGTGCATTTTAAAAACTTTAGTTCTTACACATTGAGGACAATGTTTACCTCAAGTGTGGGGATGGGGGAGTAGTAAAAGTTTTCGATTTTGACCCGTTCATTTAAATACTACACATTGAGGACAATGTTTACCTCAAGTGTGGGGATGGGGGGAAATTTAAAAAAAAATTCAAAATTTCTTGTTTCAAAAGCGATCTTAAAAGCACAAGTAACTAAGTCAACCAGGGATTGCACAACCCATTTGGTCTTTTGTCATGGTCAAGTTCAAATTAATAAACATAACGGGTGGTTATTTGGGAATAATTCGCCTAAGGAACTAGCATTTGATGCATATCACATATCATACCCTTATACGTGAGGTTTTGAGCCATTTTTATATCATGGATTTACATTTACATGTTTCTTTGTTTGAGTGGACCATTAGTCGCGTATTGTAGAACTTGCAACTTTGGATACGTTCCAGACCATAGACCGAATACAAGCACGAGAATGATTAAGGCATTAGGTAAACCTTTTCCTTTTACACCATTTCTATATCCTTACCCGAAAGTTATCCCCTAGTAGCCAATGTTGAGCCTAATCCTTTCGTTTGACCACCCTTTAGCCCATAACCTTAAACTTTTTTCTTTTAAACCCGTGTGATGGAAATTCGATTATAGGAGTTAAGTTTGTATAGTTGTGAATTGTTTGTTTACATAAAAAAAAAAAAGATATAATCGGAAAATGTTGCGAAAAAGAATAGAAAATCATTGAGAAAATAATAAAAATATGTGTTTTTAGTTTGTGGAATAAAAGGCGAAAATTGTTGCCCTCTAGTTTGATGTTGGTAGTTAGTCGTGCTTAGAGTAATTGTTTTGTAATAAAAATCGAATTTTCATCACCTTAGCCACTCTATATATCCTATTTCCTACCCTTAGCCTAGCCCCGTTACAACCCTTATAAAGATCTTATGACTTGTGCTTAGTATTCGTGATCGGTGGTGGAGAATGATTGAGTTGCAAGCCTATGCGGGTACGTGTTCTAATCGGTTTTGAGCGATTATTTGATTGAGGTGATTATTTGTTCTAATAGTGTTTAAGAGTGAGTAACAACTGAATTGTTAACAAAAAACAGACAAAACCGAACCGAAATCAAACAAAAACTGAATTAATTGAAAACCTATTTACCAAAGAATTAACAAAAAAAAATGAGTTACCTCGTTTAACCAAAATTACCGAACCGAACATTTTATATTGTCATATATTACTAGCTTTTGTACCTCAAGTTCATGTATTCCGATTTTATACCACCATATCATGTATTAATTATTCACTTCATGTATTAATACATCCATTTCATGTATTTTTAGGCAAAAGTTTTAGCCCAAGTGTTGTCTTGGCTATTAACCGAAACTAAAGAACCGCAAAAACCGTCAATCTAACTAAATAAACCAAACTGATTAACCGAAAAAACCATGGTTAATAAAATAGACTATTCGATGACTTTGGTTTCAACTTCGGTTGAGGATAATAGCCGAACCCACCAAACCATACACACCAGAATGAAATGCATTTCCTGAACTTTGCTTATGATGTATATCCACCACAATAATATTACAATAAATAAATATTATACGAAAGAAAACTACCTAAAACCAGTATTGCAATGCAAATTTACATCCCCACTATATCCCGCAGACACCTTGTTAGCATAAATATATGTAAAGGTCTACGGATTTTTTTTTAAATGTATATGGAATTTTCACCTTCCATAAAACAAATTTAGAAAAAAATACATTTGGATCTAAATTTTCTAAAGAAAATATTTATAGGAATATATTTCCATAAAATAGAATAAATATTTTCTTTAAACGTGATCATTTTCCATAATAAATATTTTATTTTAGCCTTTGAATTTACTCCGTATTTATCTTACCCCTGGCTACTCTGTTTGCCGATTACTTTTAGGGTTTCAAGTTTCAATGGCAAAGGATTTTCATGAAGATTTGGTTGACCAGATACTCGTAAGATCAGATGTGGAGGCTCTGCTACGTTTCAAGAGAGTGTGTAAGTCATGGCATTCTTTAATCACAAGTCCTCGTTTCGTTAATCGTCACCTTAAGCATAGTTACAACAAAGATCGCAACGACAACCAGATTGGACATAGAAGAGTTACTTACGTAGCTGATCACCATAATGATCAGGAGCTTGTTGGTTCTTCCAATGGCCTGGTTTGCATTGCCACTTTTTTTGGTTTTGAATTTTCTGTAGCCAATCCCATGACAGGAGAGGTAACAGAGCTGAGGCGACCCCCTTATACGGGTTTTTGGTTATGTTTTGGTTTTGGTTTTGGTTTTGGTTTTGGTTTTGGTTTTGGTTTTGATTCATCCACAGATGATTACAAGGTCATCGTAAAAGGCAAGAATCAAACATGTGTTCGGGTGATGAGTTTAAAATCAAATGTTTGGAGAGTTATTGAAGAAGTGAAGTACAAATTTATTACTAAGACTGGTATTCTAAGCAATGGTGCACTTCACTGGATTGTAGAAGATGAAAATAGTAAGAAACTAATTATTTCTTTTGATTTATCCAAAGAAGAATTTAAAGAAATCCCCCAACCTGATGATGTAAGATATGGATGTAGTTCTAATAGTCACCTGGGAATTGTCAAAGAATGTTTGTGCATATTTCGTCAATCAAACTGTTGTTTTCTTGACGATTTATGGATGATGAAAAGCTACAATGTAAAAGGGTCGTGGGAACGGCTGCCGCATAATCATAATATGAAGCATGATATTGTACACTACTTGAAGGGAGATGTATCATCGTTTTCAAGTACTTTCGAACATCATTGGGGTTGTGAATGCGGTTGGAAGAATACTGCTGCACCGATATTTGTGCAGAGCCTTGTATCTCCACATGTAAATGGGAGGCCAGCTAGTGCTATTAATATCATGAGGAATTCTAGGGTGGGTTCTATTGATGCTCCGCCAGACCCTGGATATCGCGGTTATAATGGGAGTTCTATTGATACTCCACCGGACCCTGGATATCGCCATTATAATGGGAGGCCGAAGCGCGACAAGGTGAGTTCTATTCTTTTCTTTTAACAGATAGTATAGATTATAGAATTTCCTTGCCTTTTTATTTCTTATCATTCATTCACCTCTCTTCTTGTTATTCTTATGCAGATAATAAGGGGACCATTCTCCTGTGCGTTGACGCTATTGAAGAAGCAGTCAAGATGACAAATGTTGCAGCATGAAAATAGTTTCAGATGTCTTCTTTCTATGTCTTCCACTTGTAACTGGTATTTAGTCTTTTACTCTACAATAATATTAGACAAGTGTTGAAGCTGATCAAGATTGTAGGGTTATGAGGTTTGCTTGTTCATTTAGGTGCCTTGTCTTTGATGCATTCAGTAACTGTTTAATACTTTTATATTAATTCTATGTGAAGCCTTGCTCATTTTCAAGTGCCTATATTATTGAATATTATGAATGTGATTTTAAATGTAGTTGTTTGAAAATCCTTACAAGAAGCAGATTTCCAAATTAGTGATTGTAGGAATTGAATTTTTATCCTTTTTGTTGGTGCACTTGTGTCTGTACTTTGTCTGTATTTTGTAACGATACCAAACGGTGTCTTTGTAGTCCTGTAAGTTTGACCAAGTCAACCATCCTCCGGTTTGACTTGGTCAAACAGTTAGAACATTGGTTTGAAAGATGGCTGTGTCGAAGGATGTGTGTCATCGAAGGATTGTTCAGATCCTTCGATGTGCTCGAAAGATAACCTTCGATGGATGGACTTCGAAAGATCCCATCCTTCGAGGTACATGTTGATCATTCGAGCTGTTTCTGGTCGATAGATGATCCTTCGATCATCTATCTGATCCTTCGACCAGACCCTGCTGTGTTCGGGTATATATACCCATGTGTTGTGTTCATTTCAGTTAGGACACTTACAAGTTAGACAAGAGAGAAAACAGAGAGAGCATTCTGTTGAGAGCATTCTGTTCGGAACACACACGAAAGTTAGAGAGAGTTTGCAAAACTGATTTGTAAACATTGTGCTTGTAACCGGAACCTTTCATACGTTTAATACAAGTGGTGTTAATCGGTGAAGTCTTGTGTGTTTGTGCTTGTTCTTGCTTGTTCATTCCGGTTTGCATGCTAGCTTGGATTCCGCACTCGCTAGTGTGTTAGATATAACAAGGAATAGGTTAAACCTCAACCTCCGAGGGACCTACAAGTGGTATCAGAGCCGTGGCTCTTTTCCTTGTTAAAAAACCGGGTGTTTTACAAGCTTTGGAGTGTTTTTGGACAAAAACTTCTTGGTTTTGCAACCCGTTTTTACTGTTTTTCTCGCTGTTTTTATCGTTAAAACGTGTTCAAAACTTGTCGGGTGTGTTAAAGAACGGGTTGGGTAACTTAAAAACTTGCTTTTAAGTGTTTTGGTCATTTCCGGCCAAATTTCCGGCTTCTCCGGTGACCGGATTCTGGGTTGAACTTTCGAATTTTAATATATTTTATTGTTCAAGTCTGCATGCAGAAGATATGGTCTGACCATTCCTTCTGCCGTCTGCCGAAAGTTTCTACCAACCCATCAAACTTTTCACCAACCTGTCACTCTTTGTCAACTGTGTCAGAGCTGTTCGAAAGATATCCTTCGAAGTCGAAAGATCATCTTTCGATCAAAGGAGGTTCGATAGATAGTCATCCTTCGAGCATCCTTCGAAGTCTGAGACTTATCTTTCGTTCCAAGGAATATTTTCGAAACATACATCTTTCGGTTTACTGCTCTTTTTCGAAAGATAAGGATCCTTCGGTTGGAGAATCTTTCGAAGTCATTGTTCGAAACTCAACAGTGATCTTTCGAACACTGTTGATCCTTCGAACAAGTGTTGATCTTTCGATCCTTGTCTGTTTATGTTTAACAAGTTGTGATTTTCAGGTATTATTTTTCTTGATCAAAAATGAATCCAGCCTGGGGTACTCCGTCAAATACAGAAAACGAGTATAGAAGCAGTGAGGATTTATTTAGAGAAATGTACTATGGAACTCCGTCTCCCGCACCGGCATCATCACAAGCTAATGCTACATCTACCGGTCAATGGGCATTCGTATCAAATCAAGCTCCAAGTGTTCAAAGCATTTTGCTAAGCGAAAGTGAAACGGGAAGTTTGAATAGGCCTCCAAAGTTGATGCACTTAAGTGAATATCCGGGATGGTTTGGTAGATTTCATACATACGTCCTTGGTCAAAATACAGAATTGTGGTTGCGTTTCATCACAGATTTTGATCAAACAATAGAAGTTGCCGCTTCATCTGCTGCTACATTTGCTGATCTTACGGAAGATCAGAAGAAGGTGTATGACTTAGAGAAGAAAGCGTATGCCATTCTTACTCAGGCGTTAAGCAAAGATATTTATCATCAATTTGTCAGTCACAAGACAACGAAGAGGTTGTGGGACGCATTGAAAACAAGGGGCGTAGGAAATGAAGCGACACGTCAATTAAGAAAAGACCTGCTAAAGAAAGAGTTTGATGGTTTTACTTGTATGCAGAATGAATCTTTAGGAGATTTGACAAGTCGATATACTCATTTGCTGACTGAATTGGGAAATATGGGGGTTGTAACAACTTCAGCAGAGATAGTGAAGAAGTTTGCAGATGCACTGCCACCTCAATGGAATAATTTCTTAGAAATCCTGAAGTACAATGGCACTTTAGATACAACAAACTTCGGTGACTTTGCTCAACTCCTGGAAAACAAGAATCAGGAAGAAACTCTCAAGGCTAAAAGAGTTCCAGTGCCACAAAATCCTGAAATGTATTATGGAGCTTCTAGCACTTCTACAAAACCTTCTTCACACGCTCCAATTCAAACAGCATTTGTGTCCAGCACTAGCTTGTATGGCATTCCTCCTCCAACAACAGACATATATGGAAATCCGCTTAATCCAGTTCCTCAACCAGTGCCACAACAGCAAAGCCAACAACCTATCAGAGCAACTGATATATTCGGAAATCCACTTCCTCCTCCTCCTCAACAGCAAGCGTGTTATGGAAGCACATCATCTGCTGGTCATCAATCAAAGCCAAATACAGTACGGCTCGACACTTCAAGTTTTTCTAAAGTCAGTGTGGAAGTAGCCAAGGAGCACATGGAGCTGCTAAACACTTTGGTGAGCGCATACTGTGGATTAGTTGAAGGTCAGATTGGTAACATTAATCTGACACAAGAAGACTACCAGCAGATCGATAAAGAGGAGATGGAGATGATGGACATCAAGTGGGCCTTTGCCAGTGCTGTTAGGCGAGCAAAGGATTTCATGGAAAGAACGGGCAGAACCAGCTTGGAAAGTAAGAAAGACACCAAGTATGGGTTCGATAAGCAGGCTGTTAGGTGCTTCAATTGCGGGGAATGTGGTCATTTCAAGCGTGAATGTACGAGGCCATCTCAACATGGAAATCAGAATCCTTTCAGAGGTCAAGGCAACCAGCAGAACCAGAACAGGAACAATGTTCGCACATTGGTGCCTGTCAACAACCAGACTCAAGCAGGACCATCTAATGCCAACCAGGCACTTGTGGTTCAAGTAGATGAAGGTTGTGATTGGTCAATCCAGTTGGGAAATGACGCTCCAGATGGCACAGCTTGTTTTGCTGAAATCGTGAAGGATTTAAATCACGCCAGTGGTGGAGAATCTTCCGCCAATGGTGGTGACTCTTCTGAGGATGAAGACTCTTCTGGTTATAGTAGAAGTTCAGATGAAGAATCCTCCACTTCAGGCAATGATCAGGAAGATGACACATCAAGTGCGTCAGTCGATGCAAATATTGATGAGCTTTTGGAAGACGCTGCAGCAGGAATTCAAAGAAGATCTATTTTGGTGGATCAAGCTGCTTATTCTTCGTCTTCTCTCCATTCAGCCTTTATGGCTAATGTCGACAGTTCATCAAGTCAGGTATGTGTCGATGAACCCACTTCTGTTAGCTGTGATAACTGTGATAGTTTGCATATTAAATGTGCTGATTTAGAGGCAAACATGTCTGAGTTGCAAGGCAAACATGATGCTGTACAAGCTAGTTTGTTTGACTTGCAAGACAAACATGTTTCATTGAATGATAAGTGGTGTGAATTGCAAGGCAAACACGAGGCTTTGCAAGAGAAATATGATGTGACATTCATTCATAATCAGAAATTAACTGTTGATCTTTCAAAGTGCACTGAAGCCAACATGTTTTATGAAAACCATGAAAAGGATTTTAAATCGATGATTGAAAAATTAAAGAAAGATAAAATCGAGTTAACAAAAATGGTTTCCAGAAAACAAACTGACATTAATTTGTATATAACTCGCCTTGAGGTAATGCAAAAGGAAATGGCTTGTGTTAAAACCGAAAGTGAGGCGATCCGACTCAAGTTAGATAGCTATTTAAGCTCTAGCTATGTGTTGGATCACATCATTGATGTGCAGAAAGAGAAAAAGGATGTCACATGCATAGGTTATAAGCAATGTCCACCACCTGTTAGACAAAATTATGATGCCATGCCTGATGAGGAGTACAGAACTCACTTTGAACCATCTGTTCCTCTAGATGTTAATGAATTTGCAGCAGGACTAGGATACAAGAAAGAGGTATCATCAGATTCAGATGTGTCAGCAGATACATGTGTGTCTTCTGCCGAACCGAATCAGGCTCCTCCAGTTGTGATTAAGGATACTGATTCTTCTGATGATGAATCTGATGATACTGATTCGGAAAAGTCTGATGCGGTAGTCAAAGAAGAGGACATACCTCTTGAGAATCATATTCTATGTGATCCTCCCGCAAAACCTGCTAAGACTGTTTCAACCGAGTCCACATTTGCACAAGAGTCGGAGAGTGTGGATTTGCTGTACACTCTTGTTGGTGATGATAAAGTTTACTCAGACAAAGATTTTCCTATTAAGAATGTTAATCAATCTTTAATCAGTAAAGTCTTTGAAAATTCAACAAGTAAGTTTTTGGGAAAGACAGGATCACGTGTTACTGTAACACAATGCCCTCCTATCCCAAAGGCCGAAGTTCGAAAACAGTTTGGCAATCAAAAATTACCAACAGTACAAAAACAGCAAAATCATGCCAAACCAAGAGGTAAAACACCGACTCAAAGTCAAAGGAAGCCGAATAAGAAGAAGAACAAGAATGTGAACTTTGTGAAATCTAAGGGAACGGACAAAATTGAAACATTTCAAAATCAATCTAACTTAGATTTTGTCAAGAAAGCTACAGTGATGAAAAGGAATGAACTAAACAGTTCAAAACCTAGTACCTCGGGATCACAAAGTTCATCATCGGCAAGACGATCACATGATACTTCGGGGTTTGTTGAACGAAGATCATGCTTTGAATGTGGTACTATTGGGCATATCATTCGAAATTGCCCGTATCTTCATAAATTAAAAGCCAAAGAAGATGATCCCCGTGACAAAACTGACCGCAAACGATATGTTTCTGTAAAACAAGATCCCCGCCTTGTAAAAGAAAGGGAAAAGAAACAGAAACGCCAACAGGTCAAGAAAATTGAAAAGGCAATTAAAACCGATGTGGTTAACAAACCATCTGTTTCTGTCAAACCAAACAATTTAAAAACTTCAGACAACCATGAAGTTAAGGTTTTAAAGAATAACAATGGTATAACAAAACAGACCTGGAAACCAAAAACGGTTAAAAATTCAGGGGGACCATCTCAATTCTCGAATCATCAAAGAATAGAGGTTATTGTGATTGATGAAAATGGAAGACCCAAGACCACAATGGCTTGGGTCCCCATCTCCAACTAATTGTGTGAGTTCATGTGCAGGGTGTTCCAGGAGGAACTATCAGTAGTCATTGGATTGTTGATAGTGGGGCATCCAGGCACATGACAGGCGACATGAAGCTTCTCTACGACGTCAAATCTATTAGAGGAGGTTATGTTGCTTTTGCTGGAGATAAGGGCGGATATATTACGGGTGAAGGAATGATTTCCAACGGGGTTGTTAGTTTTGACAAGATCAACTTCGTACAACAACTTGATCACAATCTTCTTAGTGTTTCTCAAATTTGTGATAAGCAGTTCTCAGTACACTTTGATGCAAATGGATGTTATGTGCTGAAACCCGGCTTCAAAATTCCAAAAGAATGGATTCTCTTGTCAGCTCCAAGGATAAATGATCTGTATGTCCTTGATATGAGCCAAGCTATCACTACGTCTGCACAAGCAACTTGTTTCGTTTCCAAAGCCACAGAAAAAGACTCAATCTCTTGGCACAGACAAATGGGTCACATTCACTTACGCAAAATGAATCATTTGGTGTCAAATGAATTAGTGAATGGTGTTCCTCTTAAAAACTTCCATCTTCAAGACGTCTGTGTCTCGTGCCAGAAAGGAAAACAAACGAAGAAGCGACACCCTACAAAGAAAGTCAACACGGTGGCAGTTCCTCTTGAACGTTTGCACATGGATTTGTTCGGTCCTGTCAAGCACAAAAGCATCAGGAATCATCAATATTGCCTCGTGATAACTGATGATTATTCAAGATTTTCTTGGGTGGCGTTCATGGCACATAAGAGTGAAACCTTCGGTATTATCAAAAACTTGATCTTTCAGATTGAGAATCTATATAACTTGAAGGTTAGGCGGATACGTAGCGACAATGGTATTGAATTCAAAAATCATGCCATGGCGGAGTTTTGCACTTCAAAAGGTATTCTTCACGAATTTAGTGCAGCTTACACTCCTCAGCAGAATGGCGTCGCTGAACGTAAGAACCGCACATTGATCGAGACTGCTAGGACAATGTTAGTAGAGTCACACTTGCCGATTCCACTTTGGACTGAAGCTGTGTCCTCTGCATGTTATACGTTGAACCGAGTCCTTACAGTCAAAAGGCACAACAAGACCTGCTTTGAGCTTATTAACAAACGGAAACCAGATTTGTCATATCTTGAACCGTTTGGAGCTCCATGCACAATAATCGATCCTAATGGAAAGTTTGGGGCAAGAGCAATTGAGGGATACTTTCTTGGGTATTCCACCCCGAACTTAAGAGTCTGGAATCTAGAGACTAAAAGGGTCGAGGAATGGTCTGAAGTCAGAGTACAAAGGCACACTTTACCAGTTAAATGTCCTGGTCAGCCTTGGATGTTTGAGTACGATGACTTTTTCAATTCGATCAATGTTGAAGCCGTTGAAGAAAATGCTGCGGCAAGGATGTTTTTCGAGAGTGATAATGCAACAGATTCACCGTTGGTTCGTCCCATTATTGTCAATCAAGAACCATCTTCGGTGAACAATAATGCTCTCGACAATGAGGATTTTCACGATGCTTCCGAATTGAACGAATCTTCAGAGGATGATGAATTTCTAGATGCAGATCAAGAAGCTCCAGCAACAGCAGTACATGGTACTTCAGAGGGTACACCTCCAGTGGATGTCCCTAGAACAGCTGAAGCTACTGCATCATCCTCTTCGTCAATTCCGGGCCTTGAATTGATTGTTGATCTCAATCTCAACAATCTGGGTACAAATATTCCAGTTCAAGATAATCCAGAAACAAGGATTCACAATACCCATCCTCAACAAAACATCATCGGAAATGTACAAAGTGGCGTTCAAACAAGAAACATGTTGCGAAATAACAACAATGCAGGCTTGTATGCAACTATCCGAGAATCTGGTCAACAAAATGATTGGTCTTTCGCGTGTTATGTCTCACAGGAAGAGCCAAGAACTTGGAAAGATGCTTTGAAAGATAGCTCTTGGGTTGAAGCAATGCAGGAAGAACTGCAACAATTCCAGAAGCTTGGTGTCTGGAAACTCGTAGAGAAACCTGCTGGATACAAGAAGATTGGTATCCGTTGGGTGTTTAAATGCAAAAAGGATGACCGTGGAGTCGTTATTCGAAACAAAGCAAGGCTAGTCGTTCAAGGTTTTCGTCAGATTGAAGGGATCGACTACAACGAAGTGTATGCACCTGTTGCACGTCTAGAAGCAATTCGGATTTTTCTGGCTTATGCTTCATTCAAAGGTTTCAAGGTATACCAGATGGACGTGAAAAGTGCATTCTTACATGGTGTGGTAGAAGAAGAGGTGTATGTCGAACAGCCTCCAGGTTTTGAAGATCCTATCCATCCCGATCGGGTTTGGTTGCTCAACAAAGCTCTATATGGTCTACATCAAGCACCGCGAGCTTGGTACGCAACCTTATCTAATTATTTGCTGGAGAATGGATTTCGCAGAGGCCTTATCGACTGTACTCTTTTCATCAAAGAACAAGATGGAGATCTTCTACTGGTACAGGTATACGTTGATGATATTATTTTTGGTTCTACTAATGATGTTTTGTGTAGGGATTTCGAGCGTGTAATGCAGGATAAATTCGAGATGAGTGCTATGGGGGAAATGACTTTCTTTTTGGGCCTACAAGTACAACAAACTGAGTCTGGGATATTCATCCATCAGACTAAATATGTTGGTGACATCTTGAGCCGTTTCCAGATGTCTGATGCAACGCCCATCGGTACCCCATTGCCGCAAAATCACGGAATTACTCCAGACTTGAAGGGTCAAGATGTTAGCCCCTCACACTACCGCGCGATGATCGGATCTCTTATGTACCTCACAGCATCAAGACCAGATATAATGTACCCAACGTGCCTGCTTGCCAGATATCAAGTCAACCCGAAGGCCTCACATCTTGCAGCTGTAAAAAGGATTTTTCGTTATTTGAAGGGTTACCCTGACACCGGTCTATGGTACCCTAGGGATAATAACTTTGACTTGATCGCATTCAGTGATTCTGATTTTGGCGGATGCAAAATCGACGGCAAGTCCACAACGGCTGGATGTCAGTTTTTGGGAAATCGCCTAGTCACATGGCAGTGCAAGAAACAGACCTGTGTCGCTACATCAACATGCGAAGCTGAATACATTGCTGCCTCAAGTTGTTGCTCCCAAGTCCTATGGAACCAACAACAAATGCGCGACTACGGTTTTGAATTCCTAACTACTCCTATTTACGTTGATAATTCTGCTGCCTTACAGATCACTAAAAATCCTGTGCAGCATTCAAAGACTAAGCACATCGAAATTAAGTATCACTTCATACGTGACTGCTTTGAGAAAAGGCTAATCGATGTCGCTTATGTCCACACCGATAACCAACGTGCCGACCTTTTTACCAAAGCATTTGACAAATCAAGATTTGACTACTTATTACTGGTAAACGGCGTTAAGGTCAAGCAAGAGTAAACCAACATCGGAAAATCATTTTTTTGTAAATACCTTTGTGTTTTTAAATTTGTCTTACTTTATTGATTTTAGGGGGAGTAAATCCAAAATTTGAAAAATCCAAAAACATTGAAAAATTTCAAAAACACAAAAACAATAGAAAAGCAAAAATGAGTTTCCTGGCGAGAAAAAGAGAAAATGATAGTACATCAGTGGTCTGTCTAAACCTCTTTAAACCTTAAAATGTAAAACGATAAGCAGCTCTATATAAGATGTATCGGTAGGCTCACAATCATTTTAAAGTGTGCAGGGTGATATAAACTTAAATCCGACTGAAGACTGGGTGGGAACCATTCATTGGCATATGGTCTTGGTACCGAAATTTCGTTTGAGAGATTGCCGAGGTTCTGAGATATTCGGTATTTATGCTGCTTATCATCTGGGTATCATGGTTGTATCTTTTACCGAAAAATAACGGGGACGCAAGTCTAGATCTTCCATGATACTATACATACGTGTACATATTGCATACGACCTCAATAAGTGATAAACAATCACAAGTCCAATCAAAATAAGTGATAAAATATCACAAATTCTTTCCGGGAGTCAAGTTCGTCTCTCTGCTGTACGAAAGTACTGACCTGTTCACGGACTTGCTCCTGTGCCCTCATGCATCGAAAATCAAGTTCCTCATCAATAAGTGATTATATCACATAGGGCTTGTTTTCAAACAAAATAAGTGAGAATCTCACATCATATACGGTCAAACAGATGATAATCGGTATACTCACCGGTAAGATGAACCCTCGTGCATACCTTGATACGGGAATGTGTCGTGATGTGGATGAACACCGGTCGGTAAGTATAAATCATACCTTAACGTATCCCCTCGCCATGATTACATCTGATAAGTTGAGCTTAAGTGGACAACAATACCGATAATTGTTATAGGATGCTTATCTTAATGTTAACTAATTGAACAACAAGAGCGTTTTGACATGACCGTACACTAATATGATTCTCTTACCCTCGAAACTCGCAAAAAGATTGTCTGTAAATATTTATTTAATGCTTTCAGTTTCTGCATCTTTGTATATATTTATTTACTGCTTTTAGTCTTTAAATTTGAAATATTCAAAAAGCCAAAAATATTTTATTTCTATTTTATTTTCGATCGTACGATGTTGGAGCTCGAGTCTTCGTTACCTGAAACCTGAACGAAAACCGAAACGACTAAATCTTCATAAACGGTCGAAATTTGCAAGTTTTGAAAGTTAAAAACCTAAAATTGATAAATTTTATTGAACTTTCAAACTGTCGGACGGTGTTTGATTGAACAATGGTCACATGTGTGTCGTTTGCTTACAATATTCCAAGCAGTTGTTCTCATTACGCGTTTAGATTTCTTGCATGTGCAGATTCTTAAGGCAAGGAGAACATGGTCGATGACGAGCTTCGGAATGAAGACACGACGTGAAGGCGCTCAAAAGACAAAGATGATCGAGCTGCCGCTGGCCATCATCAACACCACAAGGATCTCAAGCTATAAAGATCAAGTCGTTCACGAGCATAACTCAGGGGGGAGCTATGTTAAGGGGGAGTTTGTCAACACACTTCCTACATGAAACGGGGAGTTTGTTGATACACTTTCTGCTTTCAAGACGTGAAGACTTTAAAGATCCTCCGACATTGAAGACATGAAAGGACGTCAAAGTTGAAGACATAAAGATCGAGACAAAGTTATAAAGATAAAGACAAAGCTACAGCCAGACAAAGCTACAGCCAAGGGGGAGTTTGTTGGTGCACTTGTGTCTGTACTTTGTCTGTATTTTGTAACGATACCAAACGGTGTCTTTGTAGTCCTGTAAGTTTGACCAAGTCAACCATCCTCCGGTTTGACTTGGTCAAACAGTTAGAACATTGGTTTGAAAGATGGCTGTGTCGAAGGATGTGTGTCATCGAAGGATTGTTCAGATCCTTCGATGTGCTCGAAAGATAACCTTCGATGGATGGACTTCGAAAGATCCCATCCTTCGAGGTACATGTTGATCATTCGAGCTGTTTCTGGTCGATAGATGATCCTTCGATCATCTATCTGATCCTTCGACCAGACCCTGCTGTGTTCGGGTATATATACCCATGTGTTGTGTTCATTTCAGTTAGGACACTTACAAGTTAGACAAGAGAGAAAACAGAGAGAGCATTCTGTTGAGAGCATTCTGTTCGGAACACACACAGACACGAAAGTTAGAGAGAGTTTGCAAAACTGATTTGTAAACATTGTGCTTGTAACCGGAACCTTTCATACGTTTAATACAAGTGGTGTTAATCGGTGAAGTCTTGTGTGTTTGTGCTTGTTCTTGCTTGTTCATTCCGGTTTGCATGCTAGCTTGGATTCCGCACTCGTTAGTGTGTTAGATATAACAAGGAATAGGTTAAACCTCAACCTCCGAGGGACCTACACTTTTCTAATGTTTCTGTTAATGAGGGGAGAATCAGGATCATGTGCCAGACGCATTCTGATGAAAAAAGTGATTGTTTATACTTTTATCTGAATCTAGTTTTAACCATATATTTTCAGTTTCTGTTGAATTGTTGTTTATTCAATCTTTTAAGGTAATCTACTGCTTTCATCTTCACAAAGGTCTCGTTCATTCGATTGCGATCGTGAACGTTCGGTAAAGTGTTCGTGAACACTTGTTCATTTATGCTTGTTCATGTTCGTTTGTTTATATTGTTCAAGATTTGTGCACTTCTTTTTTATTATATCTATTTTTTTCATATTCTCTAGTTCTTATTTATCTTATTACCGGATCAAATAAAACAAGATATTATATTCCCACCTTGTTTATGTATCGCCAGCTTTCCTTTTCATTATTCACACCGACCAATACAATCGACTATCTTTCTACATCTTTCTACGATTAGAGTTTCAAGTTCCAGTGTTGTCCCTTCACCATCCAGGCCACCTCTAGCCTCCGCCGCTTTTGCCGTTTTATTTGTGTTTGTGAACCGTTCGTGAACACATTCATTTCCTTAATCAACGAACACGGACAAAAAATTCTCGTTCGGTAAGTGTTCATGAACCGTTCCTGAACACATTATTTCCTTAACGAATGAACATGAACAAGACCTTGTTCGTGTTCATTCGGTTCGTTTAAACCCTAAATACAACTCAATTTTCAACATTATTCTATCATAATCGAAACAAACTTATATTTGACCAGTTCAATTTTAAACAAAACTTTTTACTGATACCTAAGAAAAATAAGCATGTATATTTGGATTTTTATGAATCGTTACATTATATTATCAAAATAAAGAAGCATAAATAAAGTCAATTAATAAAAATCAAATGTGAGATAGCCTTGATAACATGTATTTCTTTGTTTCTGTAAAAGCACCGGATCGATGACGAACATCAAACATTGCACTTGATTCAAGACATGAAACAACAAGAACATGGTAGATGAAGAAGAAGATGCAAGACAAACTCATTCATTTCAATACAATCATCACAGATTACATACCAAACGAGTATACATCATCTTCTACAAGCTGGTTTAGATCACAAAGATCTAAACCCTAGCTTTCTCTCACTAACACATAGTCTCTCTCTCTCTAGAGTTCACACCAGGAGAATGAACAAGTTGGGAGAGGTGCACAAAGCTTCAAGAGTTACCCTAATCTACACAATACACACATATATATAGGCTAGGGACTAAACCTGGACAAAACACATTGTCCGGGATACAAAACAATACGATAATCTTCATTATCGTTGACTTTAACTTGGACTTCTGCTTTGGTTGACCAGAACTGATAAGCGACAGTTACCCGGCAGGAACTGCACTTACAGTCTCCCCCTTAACTGTTGCATCAGTTCTGTCTAACACTGATATCTTCAGTCACCGGATATCATGGCTGCTTTCAACTTTGGCTGAGACTTGATCTTTCTGGTAGAGCACAGCGATCTTCAACCCTTGTAATAAAAGACTTGCTGACGATCACTTAAATGGCCGCTTTGAAAAACCCGAAGAATCCGACATCAAACACTACAGAACCTCCCCCTCAAACTACTCCCGAATCAAGTTAACGCGAACCGACCTACAACCACATGTAAGAATATCGCTCGAAACATTAATCTTCAAACTTAACCGGTAGAAGAACGAAACGTCGGATTTCCAATGCCTAACATCAAAAACTTCAAATTCCGCAAAGACATGAAGTTAGTTCGATAAGTTAATAACAAACTGAACTTTGTAAAAGTACATCAACCATCTTGATCAGAGTCTTCAACCGAGTGTCTGAAATCATTTCATCTCGAATCTTCAAGATCCAATCTCGTATCTTCACAAATCCACTAATTTCCCGATGACGTTCGTCTCTGATCTCCCCCTCAATGTAAGAACCACTATTTCGAGAATCCGATCAGTCACCAACTTGGAAGAGGTACCAAGAAGACTAATCTTCTCTACTCTAACCGGCATACGATAAAGGCATGACGTTCAACTAGTTGCCAAACGAACAATTTGCTTCATCACATCAACACTTGATTGAACCTCGAACAAACTTGACAAAACTCAATCATACACTAGCTCTAACTTGCTTCATGTTATAAACACTTCGCCACCGGTAAGATTAACACTAAGTTAATCTCAAAGATAGTAAACATGAACTTGTTTCGATGTTGCACCACGAGCTTTTGATTTACAAAGAAAATAGGAATTTCAAAATTTTTTACTCCCCCTTTTTCTTTGTAAACAATACAAAAATCCAAGCAAGTCTTATTCTCTTCACCTCCTCACTTGATCCGGACAACATAGGTACCATAAAACTTTTCGATAATCCGAAACCGACTTCAAGTTTCCAAACTACACATAATTCTGACTCTTAGTTAGTTATTCGGTACCCCAGGTAACCCGGAATAACTAGAAAAACTCGGAACATGCACAACTCGAAACTTCCGAACAACACAAACTTCTGAATTTAGCTAAAAATCCGGTACCCCAGGTAACCCGGAATTTTAGAAAATTCGGAACTCGTAAAACCCGAAAGCTCTTGAAACGTTGGATCAGATCATCAGAACAGTATGTAAAATACAAAGGAATTCGAAACAAGCAAAGAAATAAAGGAAACTCTAATAGGGACTGCAAAAACTTAGAATCATGAATAGAGAACAGACAACAAAGCACAAAACACTGTCTTTACTGTTTAAAACTCGGAAATACTTTACCTGTTTAAAACTCAGATGAACACAGTTCTGTAATACTCGGAGCACAAAACTCAGATGAACACTATTTGACCAAAGCTGTAAAACTCCGAACTTATAGTCGATAAAACTCGGAACAGACGAGTGTTTGAATAAAACTCGGAGCTGAAAGAGTTTAACAAAACTCGGAAAGTTTTTGAATAAAAACTCGGAATCAATTGTTGAACTAAAACTCGGAAACTCGTAAAACTCAGACATTTGAACTAAAATTCGGACCAAACATTTTATGGAGAAACTTAAAACTCGGAACAACTCTGACCTCATTTAAACTCGGAAAGTTTATGGAGAAACTTAAAAACTCGGACCAAACTACAAGAGACTTAAAACTCGGACCCACAAAGGGTTATGGAACCTCGGACAATGCTTAAACTCGGACGCAAAAATCAGACAATTAAAAACTTTAGACATCGCATAGCATAGTTTCAAACTCAGACTATGGAAAACCTCAGAAGGATTTTTTTTAACATAAAACTCGGACAACAAACTCGGACACCAAGTTCAAACTAAAACTCGGACAACAAATGTCCTTGGACCAAGTAAACAGAGGGTCTGATTCAAAGAAACTCGGACAAAATCCTTTTTATGTTAAAAAGTCGAAAAGGAGTTGTCCGATTTATGTTAAAACTCGGACAAGTTTGTTGAAAATGTGAAACTCTGATTCAAAGAAACTCGGACAAAATCTTTTTTATGTTAAAACTCGGACAAGTAAACAGGTTCTAAAAATCGGACAGTAGCTAAAAGTCGGAAAGGAGTTGAAAATGTGAAACTCAGAACATGTAAGAGTTTCTCTAAAAGTCGGAAAGGATTGAATCTAAAGAAGACTCGGAACTGATAACCGCAATACATGGAACAAAAACTCGGACACTTTAAGGTTTCAAAGCTCTGACCTTTTGGAGTTTCCAAAACTCTGACCATTTGAAGTTTCTAAAACTCTGACCTTTGAAGGTTCTAAAACTCGGACAAAGCTCAGAAACAAGTCTCCGGACTATCTCCCTAGTGTGACTTCACACTAGTTCACCAAAACCCCGGAAACACAAACACAGAGTTTTAAAACTCAGACAATCCTTTTTTTTGGATCAAAACCCTAGATCTCCAAAAACCCAGCAGTTTTCTCCAACACAGCTCGAATATCTTCATATCTGGACCAAAATCTTCACGTCTTAAAGATGTTTGGTGGAAACAAACATCAAATCAAGAGCAATGGTGATTCGGAGGCGGTTAGACCATTCCGAATCGGTAACCATGCTCTGATACCACTGTAAAAGCATCGGATCGATGACGAACATCAAACATTGCACTTGATTCAAGACATGAAACAACAAGAACAGGGTAGATGAAGAAGAAGATGCAAGACAAACTCATTCATTTCAATACAATCATCACAGATTACATACCAAACGAGTATACATCATCTTCTACAAGCTGGTTTAGATCACAAAGATCTAAACCCTAGCTTTCTCTCACTAACACATAGTCTCTCTCTCTCTAGAGTTCACACCAGGAGAATGAACAAGTTGGGAGAGGTGCACAAAGCTTCAAGAGTTACCCTAATCTACACAATACACACATATATATAGGCTAGGGACTAAACCCGGACAAAACACATTGTTCGGGATACAAAACAATACGATAATCCGAAACATTAGAAAGTCGTCCGGAATGCCTTCAGCAATTCTGATAATCTTCATTATCGTTGACTTTAACTTGGACTTCTGCTTTGGTTGACCAGAACTGATAAACGACAGTTACCCGGCAGGAACTGCACTTACAGTTTCTATTATTTGTGCATCATTATCACATCTCAGTTTTGAAATAAATTTATATCATAAAAATATTAGATAAAAATAGGCACATTGTAACAACATATTCAAAATTTTATAAGAGAAAAACAAAACATGCTCATAACTAATTATAATAATACAAAATTAAAATTTAAAATTTTATAAGAGAAAAACAAAACATGCTCATAATTAATTATAATAATACAAAATTAAAATTTAAAATGTGAGATAGCCTTGATAATATATATATTTTTGTTTAAGTTATTTGTGTATTATTACCAGATCTCGGTTTTGAATAAATTATATCAAGATATAAATAAATATAGGCACGCCAGAACCGCATAATCTGAATTTTATAAAAGAAAAACAAAACATACTTACAATTAATTATAACTATATTGTTGCCTTAACCGCGCGTTGCAGCGGCGAAATCTTAGTTGTTTTTTATGGCGACATGTTATGTGATGCATTAACCATATAAAGTGTTTCGATGTATCAGATCTAACTCGGTGTAACCTATATAAGCATTGCGGCTACAGTGTACGATGATGAGATTAATGTGTGGTGTCTGCACGTGATGTTACATGTTTTTGACTGTCACTCTCGTTATGTTTGTGATATTAACATAATTAGACATAGATAAAAAGAGTATGTTCATTCATTGCGGTGTAGAGTCGTGAAAGTAAATTTAGATACCGACGTAAAGTCTTAAGAGTAATTAGGCATCGGTCGGACATTGTAGTGTCAAGTTAAAAGTGATGTAACTTACTTAAAGAATAAGGAGTGTGGGTTTCAATTTAGAAAATGTAGGGACCAACCTTTGTTTTTATAATATATTAAATAAATTTAAAATTATGTGTAACTTATTAGTTTTAGCAAGTCAAATATGAGTATCATCTCGAGAAAAAAATTATAGTTAAATGTGAGTATCATCACATGAATTTAAAACACTATTTGAAAAAATAAAGGGGGCCATGGATTGAACTACTGATCTGTTCTTTATAATGTGACATACAAACCACCAAAGCACATTGCCATTTTATTTTTGTTTACGCAAAGATTAATTATATATAAACAAAGGCGACGGCCGTAGCCATGGGAGGCTTTGATGGTGTGCGGGGAGGACCTCCGCACAAGGCCCGCGATTTCGAGGGGCATGCGATTTAAAAAAAAAAATCCAATACGTATATGTTATTTTTTTTAAATAGTAAACACATACCACTTCAAATATAGGCCCATTTAAAAATCATTTTTTATGGTTTAGAATTTAGCCTAATTGGAATTAGCTTTATTGAACCCAATACTAAATTGATTTTTTTTTAAATAATAATAAAACATAACGGAAGGGCACATTTTTTCAAGCTCGAACAGGGTATGCGAATTCTCAGAGAGACAGCTCTGGCTGTAGCCACCGACCATCTGTTTTAAGATTATATAAATAACACAAAATAAAAATTAAAATTTAGAAATTATAAAACAAAAGTTGTATTTATATAATAGAATAATGGAAAATATAACTTCGATAAATTTATTTTCACGAAATAGATTAAATACTCTTTTTAAACATGAAATCTTTTTCAATAATGGATCAAAACTGTTATTTTAGCCTTTGAATTTACTCCGTATATTGCGCCCACCCCTAGCTACTCTATTTTCCGATTCCTTTTAGGGTTTCAAGTTTCAATGGCAGAGGTTGTTCATGAAGATTTGGTTGAGGAGATACTCGTAAGATCAGATGTGGAGGATCTGCTACGTTTCAAGAGAGTGTGTAAGTTATGGCATTCTTTAATCACAAGTTCTCGTTTTGTTAATCGTCACCTTAAGCATAGTTACAACAAAGATCGCATCGACAACCAGATTGGACATAGAAGAGTTACTTACGTAGATGATGACCAGGATGATAATGAGCTTGTTGGTTCTTCCAATGGCCTGGTTTGCATCACCTCTTTTTGTGGTTTTGAACTTTCAGTAGTCAATCCCTTGACAGGAGAGGTAACAGAGCTGAGGCGACCCCCTTATATGGGTTTTTGGTTATGTTGTGGTTTTGGTTTTGGTTTTGATTCATCCACAGAAGATTACAAGGTCATCGTAAAAGGCAAGAATCAAACATGTGTTCGGGTGATGAGTTTAAAATCAAATGTTTGGAGAGTTATTGGAGAAGTGAAGTACAAATTTATTACTAAGACTGGTATTCTTAGCAATGGTGCACTTCACTGGATTGTAGAAGATGAAAATAGTAAGAAACTAATTATTTCTTTTGATTTATCCAAAGAAGAATTTAAAGAAATCCCCCAGCCTGATGATGTAAAATACGAATGTAGTTCTAGTAGCTACCTGGGAATTGTCAAAGAATGTCTGTGCATATTTCGTCGATCAAACTGTTGTTTTCTTGACGATTTATGGATGATGAAAAGCTACAATGTAAAAGACTCGTGGGAACATCTGCCTCATAATCATAATATGAAGCATGATATTGTACACCACTTGAAGGGAGATGTATGGTTGTCATTGTCAAGTACTTTCGAACATCATTGGGGTTGTGAATGCGGTTGGAAGAATACTGCCGCACCGATATTTGTGCAGAGCCTTGTATCTCCACATGTAAATGGGAGGCCAGCTAGTGCTATTAATATCATGAGTAATTCTATGGCGGGTTCTATTGATGCTCCGCCGGACCCTGGATATCCCCGTTATAATGGGAGTTCTATCGATACTCCCCCGGACCCTGGATATCGCCATTATAATGGGAGTTCTATTGATGTTCCACCGGACCTTGTATCTCCTCATTATAATGAGAGGCCGAAGCCCGACAAGGTGAGTTCTATTCTTTTCTTTTAACAAATAGTATAGATTTTCCTTGCCTTTTTATTTCTTGTCATTCATTCACCTCTCTTCTTGTTATTCTTATGCAGATAATAAGGGGACCATTCTCCTGTGCGTTGACGTTATTGAAGAAGCAGTCAAGATGACAAATGTTGCAGCATGAAAATAGTTTCAGATGTCTTCTTTCTATGTCTTCCACTTGTAACTGGTATTTAGTCTTTTACTCTACAATAATATTAGACAAGTGTTGAAGCTGATCAAGATTGTAGGGTTATGAGGTTTGCTTGTTCATTTAGGTGCCTTGTCTTTGATGCATTCAGTAACTGTTTAATACTTTTATATTAATTCTATGTGAAGCCTTGCTCATTTTCAAGTGCCTATATTATTGAATATTATGAATGTGATTTTAAATGTAGTTGTTTGAAAATCCTTACAAGAAGCAGATTTCCAAATTAGTGATTGTAGGAATTGAATTTTTATCCTTTTCTAATGTTTCAGTTAATGAGGGGAGAATCAGGATCATGTGCCAGACGCATTCTGATGAAAAAAGTGATTGTTTATACTTTTATCTGAATCTAGTTTTAACCATATATTTTCAGTTTCTGTTGAATTGTTGTTTATTCAATCTTTTAAGGTAATCTACTGCTTTCATCTTCACAAAGGTCTCGTTCATTCGATTGCGATCGTGAACGTTCGGTAAAGTGTTCGTGAACACTTGTTCATTTATGCTTGTTCATGTTCGTTTGTTTATATTGTTCAAGATTTGTGCACTTCTTTTTTATTATATCTATTTTTTTCATATTCTTTAGTTCTTATTTATCTTATTACCGGATCAAATAAAACAAGATATTATATTCCCACCTTGTTTATGTATCGCCAGCTTTCCTTTTCATTATTCACACCGACGAATACAATCGACTATCTTTCTACATCTTTCTACGATTAGAGTTTCAAGTTCTAGTGTTGTCCCTTCACCATCCAGGCCACCTCTAGCCTCCGCCGCTTTTGCCGTTTTATTTGTGTTTGTGAACCGTTCGTGAACACATTCATTTCCTTAATCAACGAACACGGACAAAAAATTCTCGTTCGGTAAGTGTTCATGAACCGTTCCTGAACACATTATTTCCTTAACGAATGAACATGAACAAGACCTTGTTCGTGTTCGTTCGGTTCGTTTAAACCCTAAATACAACTCAATTTTCAACATTATTCGATCATAATCGAAACAAACTTATATTTGACCAGTTCAATTTTAAACAAAACTTTTTACTGATATCTAAGAAAAATAAGCATGTATATTTGGATTTTTATGAATCGTTACATTATATTATCAAAATAAAGAAGCATAAATAAAGTCAATTAATAAAAATCAAATGTGAGATAGCCTTGATAACATGTATGTAGGACCGGGTTTCGTGACCGAAACCGTGATTCAAGTGATTATGTTCATACACGGGAAGATTAGAGATGATAAACAAACAACTTTGTATTAATCCGGTAGTAAAACATTACAAATCGGCCCGATTACATGATAACCGAACTAATACCAAAGGAGTATACATCCGGGGAGAGACCAAGTGGTGATCTCTCCCGGTGAGGTCTCAAACCTCCTCCAACTTCCTTGTGTTGCAAATGACAAGGGTTTTCTATTTATAGTCACACCCCTTGTCTTGCAAACACACACGGTCAACCGAATAACCCTCTCGTTTGACCACTTCAAACGAGCGGGTCAATACACGTTCGTTTGACCGTTTCACTAACTATTACAAATTCAGCGTAAAATAAAACTAATCTATTCGACAAGCATCGGACACAAAATCTGCATCAACAAATTCCCCCTTGTCCGTTGCTGTCGAATGCTGAAAATGCAACTGCAATCGATCTTCAGTCAAGTATTCATCTTCTCTGTGTTAACAAATTCCCCCTTGACCGATGATCCAGGTAAGTAGTATCTTGACGCTCCTTGTAAAATATTTCCCCCTTAAAGTACGCGTATCCGTGTTGGGTGTTGTGCAATTTCCTCAATTGACCGATCTTCCGCTGATCTTCCAATACTCCAACCGGCATTTGATAAGGGTTCCAATCTTTAAGAACTGCATCAAGTCTTGATCTTGTCATAAGAACTGTATTTCATACAAGCATACTACATTGATAGAGATTTCTGGTGAACTGTCTTCTGTAAACCGTCTTTGTGGAATCGACCAAGTAATGCACTTTAATCTTCAGCATCAACACTCAGGAAAGTCAGCTAGACCAAGTGTATCCCTTGCAAGCTCAACCAGCATGCTTAGTTGAACTACATCCAGATCTCATTGTCTCGCCTTTGTGAAGTTGACCACGTAATGCACTACGGATCTTCAGCATCAGTACTCAGGAAGTCAGCTAGACCAAGTACATCGTTTGCAAACTCAACGAATTGAGTTACCCCCAGATCCCTATAAAATCCCAAAGAAACATCAAACCCAAAACCGAATCCTGCAGGTCTTCAGTCTTGAACTATCAGCTTTCAAAAAGATTCCCCAGGTCTTCAGTGAACAGCGCTTTTGTAACTACTGTAGACTTTAGAAACCTGTATTTTTCCGTGCAAAACCCTTCACGCTGGCTGGAGAATTAATTAAAATCCTCAAATATGTGTCTGTGCAAAACATTCCACGCCGAACCGTTTGTATCACCAGAAAATCACAAACTCTACCACCTGTGATTGCGTTTAGAAATTTACCGAAGAAATTCAACATTTGAAATTTTTTATCCCCCCATTTCTTTGGTAAAATCTCTAAACCTTAACAGATTCTCTCCACTTCAAAGAAACTGTCGTCAAATGTTCACCAATTCCCTCCACTAAGCGGAACTGTCGTCAATCTTCATTGAATGTTCTCGGTTCCGAAAAATCACGAAAACGACTTTCTTCTTTGCATAATCTAGTTGAATAAGAACGTCCCCTAGTACCCCGTAGGATCCGACTTGTATCCCTCCAAAGACTTTGTGAACTCGTTAGGACCGGTATTGACATTCTAGGTTCATTCATTCGTTACCAAATGCGAGAATATGACAATAAACAAAAAAAGATTTCTTCGTTGCATATTCTAGTTGATAAAGAAATTTCGCCTAGTACCCCGTAGGATCCGACTTGTATCCCTCCAAAGACTTTGTGAACTCGTTAGGACCGGTATTGACGTTCAAGGTTCATACGTTCGTTTTCAAATGCGAGAATATGACAATAAACAAAATGCTTTCGAACATTTACGAATAACCGGTAACAATCATAAATATCGACGTGCGGAAGTGAACATACCGTTCTGTTTTTGGCCCATAATAGTCGCGTCACCATTTTTGACATTTTCATCGGTAACCGTGACTACCCCACATTTTTCAAACTATCAAGTTTTCACCATCTCTTGTTTTCATCATGCCGCAACATCCCGAAAATTGCTGAAATCAAACATTCAGCCGACAACATCTTCTAATTTTCGAAATCCAGCAACAAACCTGCGATACCCAGCAACAATCGAGTCGAAAGATATCCTTCGAGGATCAGACTTTTCGAAAGATGGATCAGGTCGAAAGATATCCTTCGAGCTGATCAGGCTTTTCAAAAGATGGATCAGGTCGGAAGATATCCTTCGAGGATCATCTTTCGAAATTGTTGAGGGTTCCCACAAATATCAGGTATCTTTCGATCTTGTTGAGGGTTCCCACAAATATCTGGTATCTTTCGAAGATGGATCAGGTCGAAAGATGTCCTTCGAGGATCATCTTTCGAAGTTGTTGAGGGTTCCCACAAATATCTGGTATCTTTCGATCCAGATCTGCATCCTTCGACCCAAGGTCTCATCTTTCGAGCACCTTTTTCATCTTTCGGGTCTTCAAGCAGCCATCAAGAACATCAAGAACACAGCGACTGTTCTTATGCAGATCTTTGACGAAAACATTGTATTTTTTATTTTTGATGATGATAACTTGATTATATAGGTGAAAAACATAAAACCGAACACTTGTTTCAGCACAGATCTGAATATTCGGGTCCAGATCTGAGTTTTTCTCATTTTCACCCAACTTTTCTTCTTGAACAAAAATCACTAAAATCACAGATCTAGAGCACATGTGACTTAGTAAACGGTTAGATTTACTAAATCGGGCACCATGGCTCTGATACCAATTGTAGGACCGGGTTTCGTGACCGAAACCGTGATTCAAGTGATTATGTTCATACACGGGAAGATTAGAGATGATAAACAAACAACTTTGTATTAATCCGGTAGTAAAACATTACAAATCGGCCCGATTACATGATAACCGAACTAATACCAAAGGAGTATACATCCGGGGAGAGACCAAGTGGTGATCTCTCCCGGTGAGGTCTCAAACCTCCTCCAACTTCCTTGTGTTGCAAATGACAAGGGTTTTCTATTTATAGTCACACCCCTTGTCTTGCAAACACACACGGTCAACCGAATAACCCTCTCGTTTGACCACTTCAAACGAGCGGGTCAATACACGTTCGTTTGACCGTTTCACTAACTATTACAAATTCAGCGTAAAATAAAACTAATCTATTCGACAAGCATCGGACACAAAATCTGCATCAACAATGTATTTCTTTGTTTCTATTATTTGTGCATCATTATCACATCTCAGTTTTGAAATAAATTAATATCATAAAAATATTAGATAAAAATAGGCACATTGTAACAACATATTCAAAATTTTATAAGAGAAAAACAAAACATGCTCATAACTAATCTATACTATATAATAAAAGAAACCTGATTTGGGACACTTGTTATTCTCTCATTTAATTGATTAAAATTATTAATAATACTAATAATAATAATATTTAATCTAAATTAATACAAATAAATAAAGATGTGTCGATAAGAAATAAGATTGCTTTTTTTTTTCTTTTTAATAAAAGCAAGATTTAAGAGAAACTTAAATGGTGTCAGCCTGTTTAAATCCGCTATCCCAAATGATGATGGTTCAAATTTTATTTGAAAATAAAATCGAGTAGATTGTTAAAAACAAAGCTAAAACTTATAAATATAGATAAAGATAAGGGTGGGCTAAACGTACACCCATTTGTTACTTGTCATATCCCCTCTCTCAAAACTTTAATAGTTGTCAAGTTACCTCCTATAAAAACCGTTAGTTTTTTAAAATATTTTTTTAGATTACATATCTAACTTATAATAAAATACTCCAAATAATACCACATGACGTTCTCTCCTTCAACCTCATAAATTTTATTTATATTTATTTAATAAATTTCTTTTAATATTAATATTAAGAGTAAACTGCCATTTTGGTCCCTGAGGTTTGGTCACTTTTGCCACTTTAGTCCAAAACTCAAATCTTTTGCATCTAAGCCCCTGTGGTTTTAGTTTTATTGCCATTTTGGTCCAAAAATGAAATCAGGTCATATTTGTCTTATAAAATCTTGCAATTTTGTCATTTTCCTCAGTGGCAAATCAGGTCATATTAGTCTTATAAAATATGGTATTTATTTATAATAAAGAAATGATCATTTTTCCCCTGCGGAAAAGGACAAAATAGCAGGATTTTATAAGACAAATATGACATGATTTCATTTTTAGACCAAAATGGCAATAAGACTGAAACCATAGGGATCCGGATGCAAAAAGTTTGAGTTTTGAACTAAAGTGGCAAAAGTGATCAAACCACAGGGACCAAAATGGCAGTTTACTCTAATATTAATTAATACCTAATATATAAATATATATTTTTTTATTTAGTATATACAATTATATTTATTAAACCCGTGTAATACACGGGGTTCTAATCTAGTTATAATAATACAAAATTAAAATTTAAAATTTTATAAGAGAAAAACAAAACATGCTCATAATTAATTATAATAATACAAAATTAAAATTTAAAATGTGAGATAGCCTTGATAATATATATATTTTTGTTTCAGTTATTTGTGTATTATTACCAGATCTCGGTTTTGAATAAATTATATCAAGATATAAATAAATATAGGCACGCCAGAACCGCATAATCTGAATTTTATAAAAGAAAAACAAAACATACTTACAATTAATTATAACTAGATTGTTGCCTTAACCGCGCGTTGCAGCGGCGAAATCTTAGTTGTTTTTTATTGCGACATGTTATGTGATTCATTAACCATATAAAGTGTTTCGATGTATCAGATCTAACTCGGTGTAACCTATATAAGCATTGCGGCTACAGTGTACGATGATGACATTAATGTGTGGTGTCTGTACGTGATGTTACGTGTTTTTGACTGTCACCCTCGTTATGTTTGTGATATTAACATAATTAGACATAGATAAAAAGAGTATGTTCATTCATTGCGGTGTAGAGTCGTGAAAGTAAATTTAGATACCGACGTAAAGTCTTAAGAGTAATTAGGCATCGGTCGGACATTGTAGTGTCAAGTTAAAAGTGATGTAACTTACTTAAAGAATAAGGAGTGTGGGTTTCAATTTAGAAAATGTAGGGACCAACCTTTGTTTTTATAATATATTAAATAAATTTAAAATTATGTGTAACTAATTACTTTTAGCAAGTCAAATATGAGTATCATCTCGAGAAAAAAATTATAGTTAAATGTGAGTATCATCACATGAATTTAAAACACTATTTGAAAAAATAAAGGGGGCCATGGATTGAACTACTGATCTGTTCTTTATAATGTGACATACAAACCACCAAAGCACATTGCCATTTTATTTTTGTTTACGCAAAGATTAATTATATATAAACAAAGGCGACGGCTGTAGCCATGGGAGGCTTTGATGGTGTGCGGGGAGGACCTCCGCACAAGGCCCGCGATTTCGAGGGGCATGCGATTTAAAAAAAAAATCCGATACGTATATGTTATTTTTTTTTAAATAGTAAACACATACCACTTCAAATATAGGCCCATTTAAAAATCATTTTTTATGGTTTAGAATTTAGCCTAATTGGAATTAGCTTTATTGAACCCAATACTAATTTGATTTTTTTTTTAAATAATAATAAAACATAACGGAAGGGCACATTTTTTCAAGCTCGAACACGGTATACGAATTCTCAGAGAGAAGGCTCTGGCTGTAGCCACTGACCATCTGTTTTAAGATTATATAAATAACACAAAATAAAAATAAAAATTTAGAAATTATAAAACAAAAGTTGTATTTATATAATAGAATAATGGAAAATATAACTTCGATAAATTTATTTTCACGAAATAGATTAAATACTCTTTTTAAACATGAAATCTTTTTCAATAATGGATCAAAACTGTTATTTTATTAGCCTTTGAATTTACTGCGTATATTGCGCCCACCCCTAGCTACTCTGTTTTCCGATTCCTTTTAGGGTTTCAAGTTTCAATGGCAGAGGTTGTTCATGAAGATTTGGTTGAGGAGATACTCGTAAGATCAGTTGTGGAGGATCTGCTACGTTTCAAGAGAGTGTGTAAGTTATGGCATTCTTTAATCACAAGTTCTCGTTTTGTTAATCGTCACCTTAAGCATAGTTACAACAAAGATCGCATCGACAACCAGATTGGGCATAGAAGAGTTACTTACGTAGATGATGACCAGGATGATAATGAGCTTGTTGGTTCTTCCAATGGCCTGGTTTGCATCACCTCTTTTTGTGGTTTTGGTTTTGATTCATCCACAGATGATTACAAGGTCATCGTAAAAGGCAAGAATCAAACATGTGTTCGGGTGATGAGTTTAAAATCAAATGTTTGGAGAGTTATTGAAGAAGTGAAGTACAAATTTATTACTAAGACTGGTATTCTTAGCAATGGTGCACTTCACTGGATTGTAGAAGATGAAAATAGTAAGAAACTAATTATTTCTTTTGATTTATCCAAAGAAGAATTTAAAGAAATCCCCCAACCTGATGATGTAAGATATGGATGTAGTTCTAATAGTCACCTGGGAATTGTCAAAGAATGTTTGTGCATATTTCGTCAATCAAACTGTTGTTTCTTGACGATTTATGGATGATGAAAAGCTACAATGTAAAAGGGTCGTGGGAACGGCTGCCGCATAATCATAATATGAAGCATGATATTGTACACTACTTGAAGGGAGATGTATCATCGTTTTCAAGTACTTTCGAACATCATTGGGGTTGTGAATGCGGTTGGAAGAATACTGCTGCACCGATATTTGTGCAGAGCCTCGTATCTCCACATGTAAATGGGAGGCCAGCTAGTGCTATTAATATCATGAGGAATTCTAGGGTGGGTTCTATTGATGCTCCGCCAGACCCTGGATATCGCGGTTATAATGGGAGTTCTATTGATACTCCCCCGGACCCTGGATATCGCCATTATAATGGGAGGCCGAAGCGCGACAAGGTGAGTTCTATTCTTTTCTTTTAACAGATAGTATAGATTATAGAATTTCCTTGCCTTTTTATTTCTTATCATTCATTCACCTCTCTTCTTGTTATTCTTATGCAGATAAGAAGGGGACCATTCTCCTGTGCGTTGACGCTATTGAAGAAGCAGTCTAGATGACAAATGTTGAAGCATGAAAATAATTTCCGTTGTCTTCTTTCTATGACTTCCACTTGTAACTGGCAATAATATCGGACAAGTGTTAAAGCTGAAGATTGTAGGGTTATGAGTTTTGCTTGTTCATTTAGGTGTCTGGCTTCTAGTCTATATTATCTTGTCTTTGATGCATTCAGTAACTGTTTAATATTTTTATATTAATTCTATATGAAGTCGTGCTAGTTTTCAAGTGCCTATATTATTGAATATTATGAATGTGATTTTAAATCTAGTTGTTTGAATATCCTTACAAGAAACAGATTTCCTTCATATTAGTGATTGTAGGAATTGAATTTGTACCCTTTTCTAATGTTTCAGTTTATGAGGGGAGAATCAGGATCATGTGCCAGACGCATTCTGATGAAAAAAGTGATTTTTATACTTATATTTTGTTCTTGTCTTTGATATTTCTTGTATCTTGTTTCTGATGATTAAAGTGATTCTTATACTTCTATCTGAATTTAGTTTTAACCATATATTTTCAGTTTATGTTGAATTGTTGTTTATTCAATCTTTTAAGGTAATCTACTGCTTTCAAGGTCTCGTTCGTTCGATTACGATCGTGAACGTTCGGTAAAGTGTTCGTGAACACTTGTTCATTTATGCTTGTTCATGTTCGTTTTTTTATATTGTTCAAGATTTGTGCACTTCTTTTTTATTATATCTATTTTTTTCATATTCTCTAGTTCTTATTTATCTTATTACCGTATCAAATAAAACAAGATATTATATTCCCACCTTGTTTATGCATCACCAACTTTCCTTTTCATTATTCACAACGAAGAATACGATCGACTATCTTTATACATCTTTCTACGGTTAGGGCTTCAAGTTCCAGTGTTGTCCCTTCACCATCCACCTTTAGCCTCCGCCGCTTTTGCCGTTTTATTTGTGTTTGGGAACCGTTCGTGAACACATTCATTTCCTTAATCAACGAACACGGACAAAAAATTCTCGTTCGGTAAGTGTTCATGAACCGTTACCGAACACATTATTTCCTTAACGAATGAACATGAACAAGACTTTGTTCGTGTTCGTTCGGTTCGTTTAAACCCTAAATACAACTTAATTTTCAACATTATTCGATCATAATCCAAGCAAACTTATATTTGACCAGTTCGATTTTAAACAAAACTTTTTACTGATACCTAAGAAAAATAAGGATGTATATTTGGATTTTTATGAATCGTTACATTATATTATTAAAATAAAGAAGCATAAATAAAGTCAATTAATAAAAATCAAATGTGAGATAGCCTTGATAACATGTATATCTTTGTTTCAATTATTTGTGCATCATTATTCACATCTCAGTTTTGAAATAAATTTATATCATAAAAACATATTCAGAATTTTATAAGAGAAAAACAAAACATGCTCATAATTAATTATAATAATACAAAATTTAAATTTAAAATGTGAGATAGCCTTGATAATATATATATTTTTGTTTCAGTTATTTGTGTATTATTACCAGATCTCGGTTTTGAATAAATTATATCAAGATATAAATAAAAATAGGCACGTCAGAACCGCATAATCTGAATTTTATATAAGAAAAACAAAACATACTTACAATTAATTATAACTAGATTGTTGCCATAGTCGCGCGTTGCGGCGGCGAAATCTTAGTTGTTTTTATGGCGACATATTATGTGATGCATTAACCATATAAAGTGTTTCGATGTATCAGATCTAACTCGGTGCAACCTATATAAGCATTGCGGCTACAATAGTGTACGATGATGACATTATTGTGTGGTGTCTGCACGTGACGTTACGTGTTTTTGACTGTCACCCTCGTTATGTTTGTGATATTAACATAATTAGACATAGATAAAAAGAGTATGTTCGTTCGTTGCAGTGTAGAGTCGTGAAAGTAAATTTAGATAGCGACGTAAAGTCTTAAAAGTAATTAGGCATCTGTTGGACATTGCAGTGTCAAGTTAAAAGTGATGTAACTTACTTAAAGAATAAGGAGTGTGGGTTTCAATTCAGAAAATGTAGGGACCAACCTTTGTTTTAATAATATATTAAATACAATTAAAATTATTTGTAACTAATTAGTTTTAGCAAGTCAAATATGAGTATCATCTCGAGAAAAAGATTATAGTTAAATGTGAGTATCATCACATGAATTTAAAACACTATTTGAAAAAATAAAGGTGGCCATGGATTGAACTACTGATCTCTTCTTTATAATATAACATACAAACCACCAAAGCACATTGCCATTTTATTTTTGTTTACGCAAAGATTAATTATATATAAACAAAGGCGACGGTTGTAGCCACCGACCATCTGTTTTAAGATTAGATAAATAACACAAAATAAATGTTGGATATTATGTCCGGTTCGAAAAGTCAACGCTGCCGACCGGGTCTTGAGCCGTAAGAGTTGCACCTTGGGCAACGAACTAAAATCCACTTAACATGTTTAACTGGTAATTACGAACAACATACAAGACATATCATAATTATATTTATGATCATAAGCGAGTATTAACTAAGAGACGGGTACATGGACCGGGTGGCACGGGTATACTCACCCTACGCCACTTGTCACACACCAACCTTTTGGCCAATCGCAATACATGCATCATGCATGCATGCCACTTGGCGAACATGCACCTTGGTTCTTGCTTTTATATGGAAGAGATGTTGCACAAAATGTTTAGGAGAGTGGTTGCAACAAAAAAATGGCTCTCAATATTAACTAGGGGTGTTCAAAAAAATCCGAACCCGAAACCGAATCCGAAATAACCGAAATTCCGAATCCGAATAATCCGAAATTTCGGATATCCGAAAATTCGGATATCCGAAACTCGGATATCCGAAAATTCGGATTCGGATTCGGATATTGATTTCGAAAAGTTTCGGATATTTCGGATATCCGATATCCGAATACAAAAATTGCTTTTTTTTTATTATTTTATATATAAAATATATATACCCATGTAACCCATGTTTCCTTCTAACCCTAGATCTAAATCTTATACGCCACCTCTCCAACTCTTCCCCAATCTCACCCCAGCGATGAATCGTCGCCTCACCACTTCATCGATTTGAACCACTACTTCATCGATCTGAACCAGTACCTCATCTACCTCATCGATCTGGTTGATTCAGCGACGGCGAGTGAAGAGAAGTAGAGAACTTCATCGATCTGGTTGATTCAGCGACGGCGAGTTGATCTGAACGCATCTCTGTCATCAATCTGGCAACCGAACATAGGTATTACCTCACTTCACTCTACAGTCTACACACATTCTTTGCATTATGATGTTGAATTTGTTGTTGTGGAGCATGATGATTTGGTATATGGCATCTAGTTTGTTATGGCTTTACAATTACATAGTAAAAATTGTATTGGTTTTTTGTACTAAAATTGGTACACAAGCTGGTCTTTTGGTTCTTACGGCACTTGTTTTTCACTGTGGATTTTTTTTAGAAAATATTAAGTGAAACCCTTTATTGTAATCTCATATATTTATAATTATAAATAAAAACATTTATTAAGTTGTTTTCATTATAGAAACTGGCCGTGTTTTTATGTTTATTTTAGAATGAAATGAATTGTTTTTATTTTAAATACTTAAAGACTGATATGTGATTATGTTGAAATGATTGTTGAGGGTTTCAAAACTCAGGATTAGAATGTCATAACAAAGGCCGCTGTGATTAGGAGGGGTAAGGGATTTCAATTTTATTGGTTGTTTATAGGGGTGTTTGTGGTTTGGCTTGACCGGTTTTAATGGAAGTTCTGGACCACAAATATGAACTACAGATATGGAAACTTACAGATTCTTTTGGTCATTTTAGCTTTACTTTTTCTCACCACAAATATGAACTATGAACTCATCCAACTATTGGTTATTGATTTATGTTAGGCAACCGTTTTGAGCTAGCCAAGTTAAAGAAGGAAACCGTTTTCAGTTGCAACAGGTTATTTGGGTCAAACAAGGTGAGTACACACTCTTCTTCATATACACTTATGTTTTTACACATTCTTTGAAATGGTTTGTTGGTTTTGGATTTTAACAGGTTGTCATGGTTATTGAGCATGCTTGCTACTTGGAAAGTTGGAATATGGTTCACTAGTTAGTAAAGCAATTCTTTTTTGTATTAATATTTCAATTCCTTTAAGCACTTGTTCTTATTACTATTCTTTTTTATTTGCATTCAGGTTTTTGGTTAGATTGGAAGTTGGGAGATGGATTGGATTTTGGGCCATCTTATTTGGAAGATTATGTCTTTAATTTCGAACTAGGAATTGTCTTTATTTGCCTTTTTTTGAACATCTTAGATTCTTAGTATTTGGTTTGTATTAAGACTTTAATTTGGCTAGACTAATGGTTACTGCTGGACAGCTGGTGATGTATTATTAAGACTTGAATTTGAAAAAAAAAATTTGTTTTAAAATTCGGATATCCGTTTCACTATCCGAACGGGTATCCGAAAATTCGGATATCCGAATTTCGGATATCCGAATTTTCGGACACGGATTCGGATAGTGATATTGAGTATCCGAAATTTTCGGATATCCGAAATTCGGATATCCGAATTTTCGGATATCCGAATTTTCGGATATCCGGTTTTGAACTCCCCTAATATTAACCGAGCCACAGTCGGTTTACCGCCTCCGGGAACCGTCAACCGGCCACCGCCGCGGGCCGCCGTCACCGCCCCCGCCTCCGCCGTCCCACCTCCGCCCTGCCGCCGCTATTCGCCGCGGTTGGCCGCTGCTTGGCGCCACCTCGTTCGTCGCGTTTCGTTGGTTCGTTTACTAGCACTTGTTCGTTGAACCTCGGTGTCTCGACCGGTTAGTCATTAACCGAGGTATAATTTTTCTCATCGGTAGTTAAATATATTTTACTGTGCTCGTATTTCCATGTAACCGGATCATGTCGGGTTTCGTTTTTGTTAATCATTAGTTTATATTTCCACTGTGTTTTATTAATTAACTCGTTTAATTAATTAACTATTATTTATTGAACCGGGTTTTTGATAAATAAAATTTTGACCGATCACCACGGAAACACAACAGTGGTAGCCTTGGTTACAACATATGAGTCGGTACCGGTCCTTTTAACCAGAATTAGAACACAAACTTTATTTATTTAAAGTTTATGAACTAAGTTTTTTTATGGGTACTTTTATTTTGGTCAATATTTTATTTGTTTTGCTTGACCAAAACATTGCCCGGTTTATTTTGTGATTGTTGTACGATGTGTAAATCCGGCCCGACCTTATTTTTGTGGTTGTATATTGTATTCGGTTTTGTAATTATTATTTTTGGCCACTGAGATGGTTCAAAGTTGTAATAGATTAGTTTATGGTTTTGGCCCGTCTTGTGGTTCAAAGTTGTAATAGATAGGCCTTTTGTCTTTGTTGTATTTACTTGTTAAATATTGTTGATACGAAGACCCGAAGCAAACTCGAAGCAAAACCGAATGCCAAGAGGAGTCTTGGAGTTAGTGGGAGTTGTTCTAGACAACAAGATGCACTCAAGTCCATCCTTGTGGTTGTTTGTGTGTTGTGACCCCATGACCCGTTTGATCTTGCTATTAGGCTCTAGCAAGATCGAACAATTTTGGCCATATGGATTTACATATTAATCTTGCTATTGTGGTTGCTTTTATCTTATAAATTGTTATAACGTAACCAACCTAAATACCAACATGATTTTAAAAAGGAGTTTTAGAATATTAAAAACAATCACATTAAAACAAGTTCTAAATTGTTTTTACAACTTGTTAAAGTTTTGTTATAAAACAAAGGTTATTTTTGAAACAAATAATAACCAATTAAGTTTTGCAAATTAAACTTGTTTTTATTTTCCAAAACTATTAACTTAATAGTTTTCTATTAACTTAAAATTGGTTATTCCAAGTCGCGAAAAACTTAGTTTTATAGGTTATCTAAAACTAATTGTCCCGAGAGGTGAAAGGTTTTTTTTTGGTTATGTCGCAAATTTAATATCTAAATTAAAACCGACTATAACGACCCTATTTGGTAAAAATTAAAATCAATAGTCTATGTCATCCTACTACTAGTAACACTTAGGGCATAATGCGAACCATCAGTGTTGGAGCCACAACACAACACTTGGTGTCTAGTTTATCCTTCCAAGGTGCAAGGGCTTCGTCGACACATCCGACCCTTCCACATGTGACCGTTTTAGGACGACTATTGTTTTTCTTCTCGTGTTACGTGCCCCAGCTCCCCCGAGAACAAAAGTGGCATAGATGAGGCCAAACGTATCAATGCAAGGACAACAGGTTATCCTCACAGCCTCATAAACCTCGGGAGTTGTGCTTTTCTCACAATTGACAATCGTTGTCAGTCCGCTTGAACCTCTTGCTAATGTTGCGTGCCCCAACCGCCTTTGGAAAGAGCTTCTAACCGAATTCTCATTCCTTATCGTCTCACCTCACGAAATAAGGAGATATACATCGAAAATACTAATTAATATCTCCTTGCTTATATATAACAGATGTCTAATGAAAACAACTCCTTCATTCTCAAGTCTATACTTGAAAGGAAATAAAAATTTGAATAACACCAACCTTCTCGAATGGCACCGCAATCTAAGAATAGTTCTCAAGATGGAGGAAAAGCTGTATATCTTAGTTGGCCCAGTCCTTACCGAGCCTGAAAGTAATTCTATTACTGCTCGCAAAGCACTGGAGAAACATAACGAGGATGCCGTTGAGGTAGCCTGCCTTATGAAAGCCACCATGTCTTCTAAACTTCAGAAGAACATGGAAGATAAGAATGCTTATGACATGATCAAGCAACTTAAAGGCATGTTTTAGAAACAAACCCGACAGGAGCGACATGACACCATGAAACAGCTCATAAGCTGTAAAATGCTAGAAGGATCATGTATCAGTACTCATGTGCTAAAGATGAAAGGATAAATTGACCAAATGAACAAACTTGGTTATTCCACAAAATCAACCAAGTTCTAATGGTCAAGTCTAGTGGGGTTAAGAAGCCCAATAACAAGAAAAGGAAACATAAGAGCAAAGGCAAGAGAAAAGTTGTCGTTTCTACCAGAAATGCCACCAACAATAAGCATGTTGCAAAACCACACCCTCCTAGGAGCGTCAGTGCTTTGAATGCAACCAAATGGGCACTGGAAGGGAAACTGCCCACAGTATCAAGTCAAGCTGAAGATGAACAAGGCCAATAACATTGGCACTTCTTCTAATACTCTCATTTATGTTATTGAACTTTTCACTGTTTCCAGCAACACATGGGTATTTGATACCAGATGTGGTCTCCACATCGTCAATTTCTTGCGGGAGCCTGAAAATTGGAAGAAACTAAAACAAGGCCACCTGGAAATCATAGTTGGTAATGGAAAGAGAGTTCCAGTTCTGGCAACTGGAACACTTTGCTTTCCCTGGCCTTGTAGTTACTTTAAATAACTATTTATATGCACCTGGTTTGACCAGAAACATTATTTTAGTTTCTTCACTGTTTGAACAAGGATTCAAGTATGATTTAATGGTTTTTCTATTTTAGCCTACTTGAATGATGTCTTTTATTTTGAGGCTAAACCTCGAAATGGTATTTATGAGATTGATGTTCAAACAAGTAATAACATATATCATCTTTCTAAACGTAACAAAGCTGGCATAAATGAAACATATTTTTGGCATTGCAGACTTGCCCACATAAGTAAGGCATGCATAAAATGGCTCCAGTCCAAGGGGATTCTTGAATCCACTAGACAGGACTCCATTGATGATTGCGAATCTTGCTTAGCTGGCAAACTCACAAAGCACCCCTTCACCGATGTTGGCGAACGGATCAATGGTTTTCTAGAACTCATTCACATGATGCATATGGCCCTTTCAGAACCATGACTAGAAACCATGACTAAAAACCAGCTTGATGGAAAGATAAAAGTACTTCGACCAGATCGAGGTAGTGAATATCTCAGCTTTGAATTTCCCAATCATCTAAAAGAGTATGGAATAGTTTCACAACCCTCTCCACCTAGCACATCCCAACTTAATGGCGTGAGTGAAAGGTGAAATCGAACTCTACCTGAGATGGTTTGATCGATAATGTGTAGAACTAACTTGCCTCACTCCTTTTGGATCATGCTCTTATGACCGCTACCCGCATTGTCAATTTGACTCCGACTAAAAGGTAAACAAAACCGCCATATGAGATATGGCATGGGCATAAACCGGATTTGGAATACCTTAGAGTATGTGGATATGATGCATACATCACAAATGATTCTGATGATAAGCTCGATCCTCGAGGCGAAAAGGTTGTTTTTCGTCGGATACTTTAAAAGAAGCGGATATCATTTCTACCATCCTGATGCAAATATGATTTCCATCAAACGGTAGGGACACTTTCTCGAGAAAGAAGTTCTTAATCAAGAAACTGGAAATAATGTGGTTGATCTTGAAGAAATTCAAGAACCACAAACAACCGCTGATGTAGTCGGATTGTCTGATCAACAAGTAGTTGTTGCCAATGAATCAGACATAAAACACAAGCGTTTGCAGAAGTAGTAGAATTCACAAGAATCTGATAGACGTCTATGGCGTCTAAAAGGTCCCGAAGTCTTATTAGTAGCTGAGTCTAACGACAAACCTGCTAACTACAAATCTGCAATCTTAGATTCGGAATCTGAGAAATGGCAAGAAGCCATGAACGTCGTGATGCAATCTATGTATAACAATCAAGTATGGGACTTGGTTGAGCTACCCCCCAAATCTCGGGCAGTAGGGAGCAAATGGATTTTCAAGAGAAAAAACCAATATACATGGAAATGTACACATCTATAAAGCACGGCTAGATGCGAAGAGTTTCATTCAAACTCAAAGTATTGACTATAATGAGACCTTCTAGCCCGTTGCTATGATTAAATCAATCAGGATATTGCTTGCCATGGTTGCGTAGTATGATTACGAAGTATGGCAAATGGATGTCAAAACCGCCTTTCTTAATAGACATCTCTCTGAAGATGTCTATAAGGTTCGGCCTGAAGGTTTCGTCGATCCTAAATATCCAACTAAGGTGTGCAAACCTATTAAGTCCATTTATGGACTCAAGCAAGCATCTCGTAGCTGGAATCTTCATTTTGAGCAGAAGATCAAAGAGTTTTGGTTTTATTAAAAATGAAGATGAGGCTTGTGTTTACAGAAAGGTTAGTGGGACCACCATATCATTCCCCATCCTGTATGTGGATGATATACTAATCATTGGAAATAACATCCCTACGCTTAACCAAGTTAAACACTATTTGGGATCTTGCTTCACAATGAAAGATCTTGGAGAAACTTCTTACATTCTAGGAATGAAGATCTATAGGGATAGATCTAAGCGGCTTCTAGGGCTAAGTCAAATAATGTACATAGTCAAAAATGTCGACACGTTTCAGGATGGGAAACTCCAAGAAAGGAAGTGTTACTATGACTAAAGGAACCGTGTTGAACAAATCGCATTCTCCTTCAACGGACATTGAAGTTAAGCAAATGGAACTAGTTCCAAATGCTTCAGCGATTGGTTCAATCATGTATGCTATGTACTAGACTTAACGTCTCGTATGCTTTAAGCATGACCAGTCATTTTCAGCATAGTGCTGGCATTGCCCAATGGCTGCAGTAAAGAACATTCTGAGGTACTTGAGAAGAACCAAAGATATGTTCTTGGTGTTTGGAGGAGTGGAAGGGGAGCTCACTGTAAGGTGTTACACTGATGCTGGCTTCCAAAGTGACCAAGATGATTCTCGCTCACAATTAGGATTCGTATTCACTCTCAATGGTGGAGCTGTCAATTGGAAAACGCTCGAAACAGAGTATAGTGGCGGATTCAGCCACCGAATCCGATTGTATAGATGCATCAGATGCTACGAAAGAATCTGCTAGGATGAAGTAATTCATCAACGACCTCGATGTGGTTTCAAATATTCAGAAACCAATCTAGATGTTCTGTGATAACACATGAACCTTGCTCAAACTAAGGAGCCCAGATCACAGGGTTAAGCTCATTCTAAGAAAGTTCCACTATATACGGGAAGTACTGGAACGAGGAGACATCTTAATAAGCAAAATAGACACAGATCAAAACTTAGCAGACCCGTTCACTAGACCAATGTCTTAGGACAAGCATGGGAATGCTATTGGTCTTAGATTGGATAACCATTTGTTTTGATTTAGTATTTGGATGTACGAACATTCAAACAGTCGTACCTTTTGGATTCACCTTTGATATACTGGCTAAATGCAAGGTTTGAATCTTACAATTGTGTTCGATTTTTGTACGTTTAATCCATGAATGTTGAATTCTAAATTATCCGTAGTCGGTCAGACTCGTGGGAACGACTCTGAATTAAGACTATTCTGGCTTTGGACTCAAGGAGTTGACTTCCAAATTCACAGGCCTCATTGTGAATGACGCTAGATGTAACTCGCATCAAATCATCTTCATGGATCTTAGTCATAAGATGTATTTGATTTAGGTATAATCATTTAGTATCCTCTGACCTGAGATACATACTAGAACTTTCGTTTACTGAAGACTATTCTTTGATCAGTGTCCAACGCTGTAGCGTAACTGCCAGTCATAAAGGCATTGGTTGGAAGTGGTTCTAAAGTTCAGTGGGAGTTGTATGTAGTTAAGATGGGATTCTGTACTCTTACATTATAATGTAACAGTTAGACATCGGGGCGACCTCGTTGATTCAAACTGGTGAAGTGTAAGGCCTTACCCAAACTTACTATGTGTTGATTGGACCACTTTGATTCTATGAACGAGAACGATAATGATTGAACGCCATATGAGATTGAATCTGATCCATGTCTCATTGTTCAGTTGATGTCTTTTACAGAAAGGATAGATGACGAATGATGTGTGCAAAATGCAACATATAAATTACATCAATTGTGGCATAAAACTAACCCTTTTTTAGTACTAATGTTGGAAAAAGTGTGTTTTTGTCTTCCTTTTGTATTTTCAGGATTAAATGAGCTTAAATTAACAAAAGAAGCAAAAAGGCAACTAAATCTAACATAAATACAAGAAAAGGAATAAACGTGGCATGCCCGACCTCCCCAAAAGCATATTCCCAAGCAAAACAAGAAAACAGGAGGTTGAACACGCCCCGTGCTCAGTGAGCACGGGGGCGTGCCCAAGTGTCAGAATAAAAGACAAAGTTGTAGAAGCTTCCATCGCCTACCACGGGGCCGTGCTCAGCGGACACGGGGTTGTGGTCAACTATAAGATTCGCAGAATTGTAACACCCCGAAAATATAAAACTTTATAATATAATTATAAAGTATTAACAGGCGAGAATTTACTAACTAGGAATTTTAATCTAGTTAGTTACAAGTCTAGAAATAACTTAAAGTAGGGTTAAAAGCAACTAAATTAAATGTTGTTCAAAGTGGAGGGGCTTAAGTTGTAACAATTGAAACTTAATGGTTAATAAACAAATAAAACAAACGAAACACCCCCAAAAGGAGGTGTCTGGTCATACAAGCAAGGCAGGGGCGATCCCCACTCTTCCAAAACCCTAAAACTTCAATAATCTTGCAAATTGAAGGTTTAATCCAAGTTGAAGTCGAAATTAAGGCATAAATTACTGATCCTAATCACAAGAGGATCACAAGGTATGTAAAATCTTGATAAATCTCTCAACTTGAAATTCTCATGAATTGGGAAAAATCTGAAATTAGGGTTGCATGTGTATGTTATGATGATTAAGGAACAACTATAGTGTCTAGGGACAAACCCTAGACCAATAGAAATTGAAATCATAAGAAATTTTGGTGAATCCATGAACACCATTGTAGGTGATTAGTGGGTTATGTGTAATTTGATGAACACTAGGAAATAGATTGTTAATCTAGTGTAATTTGGCAATTTTGAAGTGATTTCAGAAAATTTGAAGTTATCAATCATGTAAAAGGTTGAATGATGTGAAATTTAGGGCTAAATGATAAACTAGAGAGTTGATGTTTAATCTTGTAAAAATCTGCCCATGAAGTGTTTGTTGAAATGCCTCTATGAAGGCTTAACAACTGAAATTTCCAAGTTAAACGCATAATCATGATGTTTTGGTGTATTATGCGAATTATGATTTAAAGAGAGTTCTAAACATATCATATATGAACTCTATAGGAACGGGCGCGGGAGTGTCAAGCGGACAAGCGGGTGGCGAACCACGTTTGAAAGGTCTACTTTGAAGGTACGTAACTTTATTGGTTACATTAAGTGAGTCGTTGATAAGTTTCGTAAATCTTATTGTTGAATCGAAATTGCGCTGAATTTTATATTGATTATGGTTGGAATGTGAATTAATAGACTTAGTATAGTCAACGAACCAATTGGTAGTCATCATAAGTGGATGGTTCCACAAGATGAGCCAACAGATCTATTAGTTGTGAAAATTGTAGTCTTAAGCGTTCTAGTAGTCGATAATGGCGATAATAATCACAAAGGCATTAAACCATGAAATTGGTTAGAAATGTGGGTGATAACAAGCCTCGGATGTTGGGCATAAGGCGCCATAGGTTTATTAGTTAAATGGTAGTAAAATGCGTAAGGTTAGAATGGGTCAAATAATTACCTAGTGACTTGTGGTCTTTCGGTCCGTAAAGTAAATTTTGGGTATCAAATTTATAATAGTTATGTCGGTAATGAATTTACAGACATATAGGAAGAAAAATCACTTAAAACGGACTTACGAGTCAAAAGATATGGCTAAACGAAGTTAAAAACTGGAAATTCCGGAGCTGGCAGCAAATGCAGCTCACAAAACTGGAGCTGCTGGAAAACCCGGTCCCCCTTGCCACGCGGAAGACGACCAGAAATATGCCGTGACACGCGGGAGGTTCTCGCGGGGCGCGAGCGACCTGGATCCGAATTTTTCATTTATTTTCAATAGTTTTGATCCTAGATTTCAATTACACATGTTTTAATATTGTCAAAACTAACCTTTGATGTGGTTTTGACATTAGGTCATGTTGGGGAACTTACGGATGGCGATCAAGCATATGATGAAGAGCCGAACACTACATTTTGAAGCTTCCGCAATGTTATTAAATCTTTACTAGTCTTTATGTATGGGTTGTAGACAATTGTTAAACAACTTTTGAAATGTTTTAACTTAGTGTAGTGGACTATGGTTATGCTACATGTGAACTTTTTGTACGAAATTTATGTTAAGTAAGGAACTTTTATTTATAAACGGTATAATCTATTATTAAAATCAACGAAAAATTTAAGGGTGTTACAAGTTGTTAATCAGAGCTTAAGGTTGTCAACAAAGTGTTTTGTTCAAGCTTGATCGATCATCCGGTAAGAATTTACTCATTATGTTAGTAGATTATGTCTTATGTAAGGAATGAGAAACGAATTGTTATGCATGGTAAGAGCGTGTTAACACACTCAAACCCGGAAAGTGCATTAAATGTGAACGGTTAAAGCAAGTTAGGAACTTGGCTAAACTGAAACAAACAAAGCAATGTCATGAATGAAATGTTTAACGTTTGATGTAAACATTTCAGTTTCAAGATGTCGAAAGGGAGCAAT
The DNA here is from genome assembly GCA_030545235.1 of Helianthus tuberosus. NCBI lineage: Eukaryota > Viridiplantae > Streptophyta > Magnoliopsida > Asterales > Asteraceae > Helianthus > Helianthus tuberosus. The sequence continues at coordinate 4,303,831 of CM060357.1, read as the reverse complement.
AATGATCCGGTGCCGACAAGCACCGAACAAATGAAAGAAATAATTGCCGAGGAAGTAGGAAAGGCAATTGAAAGCAGTCTATCCGGGTTTATAGACAAGATTCAAGGTACGGTGTTGTCACTCGTACAAGAACGAGTTAAAAGGTTGGAGGATACGGTCAACCTTATGAAAGATAAAACTGGAGAACGGAAAGGGTGCTCATATAAGGAATTCATGGCGTGTAAACCGCCAATCTATAACGGGGAAGTCGACCCGATAATTTTCCAAAGATGGTTGGGCGACATTGAAGGGGTGTTTGAAAGAACCCATTGTGACGAAAGCGATTTCGTTGCTTATGGAACGGGTCAGTTAAGAGGACAAGCCAAGGATTGGTGGGATAACAAAAAGAATGAAATAGGGGCTGAAGCGGCAAGGACCATGACATGGGAGGAGTTTAAGACACCATTTCTTAAACATCATAGTCCCAAAGCGGTCATTAACAAAATCAAGGAAGAGTTCATGCAACTTAGGCATAAGGGTGAAACCATAGACAAGATCACGGCGATGTTTATGGATAAGATGAAGTTTAGTAGTGAATTGGTGACGAACGAAGAACAGAAAATATACTACTACTACAATATGTTGAGCGCTGAATATACGGAGTTTATGACTCCCTCAAAATGCGAGACCCTTACCGAAATCATTAACGTTGCTCGGGAACGGGAAATCGAATTGAAGAAACAAGTCGAAAGAGGTGAACGAAGGGCACATGATGTGAATCCAAGCCCGACAAAGAAAGCCCGAACTGGAGAATCGGGGAAGAAGGTGGATACTAAAGGTGGGTCACCAAGTTGTAAGGTGTGCGGGAAGGGACACAAAGGGGAATGTCGGTTCAAAGACAAGCCATGCCCTATATGTAACAAGACGGGGCACACGGCCTCGCTATGCCCGGGAAAAGTCTCTGTTTGCTACAAATGTTATCAACCCGGCCACAAAAAGTCCGAATGTCCTGATTTAGTTGGAAAGAGAGATGTTAAAGAATCTCCAACAGAAGCTCCCAAAGCGAAGGCTAGGTCCTTCCAACTTACCGCGGCTGAAGCGAAGACAGAACCCGATGTGGTTTCAGGTATATTCACAATTAACTCAATTCCAGCACGTGTATTGTTTGATACGGGTGTGAATAAATCCTCATTTCGCATGGATTTATTCGACATCCTTCATTTGTATTGACGAAATTACCTGTGCCCTTAGAAGTTGAAATAGGGGACAACAAAAGTTTTATAGTTTGTGATGTTTGTCGAGGCTGCAAATTAAGCATCGACGATGAGGAATATTTGATAAACCTAATCCCGATGTCAATGGGAGAATTTCAAGTAGTCGTTGGGATGGATTGGCTAGCCCAGCACCATGCAAAAGTCGTGTGTTTTCCTAAAGAGATAAAACTAACATCTCCGAGCGGGAAACACGTCACCATTTATGGCGAAAAGGGAGGTAACCCCATAGTGTGCTCAATGTTGAAAGCTCACAAGCTTATGAAGCGAGGATAAAAGGCATTCATGATATACGCAAATGAGCCCGAGAAAAAATCACGGAAGATTGAAGATGTACCGGTAGTACGAGATTATGGAGATGTGTTTCCGGAGGATTTACCGAGGATACCGCCTGAACGGGAAGTAGAGTTCGGGATCGAGTTGATTCCGGGCGCAAAACCCGTAGCAAAGGCCCCGTACAGACTCGCCTCTCCTCCTTTGGTGCCGATTATCACCCAAAGGGCATGGAATGTGGTACCGGAAGTCATCATTCCAGCCGAATGGTATGCCTTACATCCGGAGCCCCCTCGAGACATACTACAAGGGGTTCCGATTGGTGTCACTCCCCCTCCACAAGATGTTGAGGAACATGAAGCCGCGTCCCTTCTCCCGAGGGAGATAGAAGAATGGCTTTAGCAACATCTAAAGGACACCGCTCGGCTTGGAGTTCTGCAAAACTTTTGGAAACCGGAAAACTATTTCCGGAATTTTGGTTCTTATTGTAGTAGAGATCCTTAGGATGATTTTACGTATCACTTGACCTATCTAATTTAGGACTTTTAACTTTTATTTTCTGCTTTGTTTTACAATTTTTAGGACTACAATGTAATTCTCTCTATGACTTAATGAATGATGGTTTTAGTTAAACTGGTGTTTGGATGGTGTTGAAACAAATAAAATACACTCAGGATGGCAAAGGATAACAAGGGAAACTTGAACCAGCACCCCATGCAGGAAAACAGGGCCATCCGACAATTTTCTTCATTAACAGTAAGCTCAGCACGGGCCGTGTCCGCCCAACACGGCCCCGTGCTGCACAGTCTGCAGAAATGACCCAGTTCAGGTAAACTGGACACGGGCCGTGTTCACTCAACACGCCCCCGTGTCCATGCTTCTGTTTCTTTTGTTTAATTTTTGTTACTGGCACATGAACACGGGCCCGTGCCCGGACAACACGGGGCCGTGTCTAGTGCCCAGTAACACAAATTTTTGCTTGATTCACACCTTTTACACATTCAATCAACCTAAAAACTTATTTTTGGGACACATTGAGGACAATGTGTAATTTAAGTGTAGGGGGGATGCTAAAACCTTGAATCTTGCAAGTCCTAATAACAAGCCTTACACAAAACTCTATTGGAACCGCTAATCACCCCAATTTTTTTTTTCAAAAATTTTCATTTTTTTTACTTGTCAAGGTTTAATTTGGGAATTTCAAAATTCTAAAAAGGTTACATTTTTACAAATTTACAATCGATAGCGTCGTTATAAAAAGAACCAACATAAGAAAATTATGAAAAGGCATGACAAGCTTAGTTAAAATTTAATTATATATACTTGATCACATAAAAACTCATTCCCACAAAAGTGAGTTTTGAGCCTTTATTGAGCATACAAATATATATCTTTAAATTAAATGCTCATTTTTCGTTTCTTGTGTGAATAGCCGCTTGGTTCTTACAACTCTAGAACTTGCCACGACAATACATTCCCGGTCCTTGCCAACTTTGTTTGAATAATAGCTTCATCAAAATACAAATTGCAAAAATAAAAAGTCTTTTGAAAACCGACGCTTGTTACGCTTTTTCGCCCTTTTCTACTAACCACTAACCCAACCACCTACCTTTAACCCAAGCCTAACCCTTCACCCAAAAGTCCTCTTGATATTTACAAAGGTATACAGTTAAAAAGGAGGAGGATTGATTGCTTGGCAAGCCTATGGTAGGAGTAAGTTCCATGCCGCTCTCGAGTGATTCACTAAAATACATCTTCGGCCGAGTGTTGAGTGATCCACGTGAGGTATGTGAACTTGTATATAAATAGAATTTTAAGGGAGCATATTATGCACTAATAAGTAATTTATCTTATGAAAAGTTTTGAATAAATCATGACGAATAGGTTTGTAAATAAATAAAAATAAAACTAAATAAAGAATCTTGGAAATCCCGACACTCTATGACAAGCCCAAAAACCTTCTTTTCCACCTATTCCATTTGGGAGTGTAAAGCCATATTATAAAGAGTTTTGCTTGAGGACAAGCAAAGATTCAAGTGTGGGGGTATTTGATGTGTGCAAAATGCAACATATAAATTACATCAATTGTGGCATAAAACTAACCCTTTTTTTAGTACTAATGTTGGAAAAAGTGTGTTTTTGTCTTCCTTTTGTATTTTCAGGATTAAATGAGCTCAAATTAACAAAAGAAGCAAAAAGGCAGCTAAATCTAACATAAATACAAGAAAAGGAATAAACGTGGCATGCCCGACCTCCCCGAAAGCATCTTCCCTGTTGGTGCACTTGTGTCTGTACTTTGTCTGTATTTTGTCATGATACCAAACGATGTCTTTGTTAGTCTTGTAAGTTTGACCAAGTCAACCATCCTCCTGGTTTGACTTGGCCAAACAGTTAGACAATGGTTGTAATATATCTGTGTCGAAGGGTGTGTCATCGAAGGATTGTTTAGATCCTTCGATGAGCTCGAAAGATAAGCCTTCGATGGATGATTGATGGACCTCGAAGGATATCATCCTTCGAGGTGTATATGTGATCCTTTGATAGGTTTCAGGTCGATAGATGATCTTTCGATCAGTCTATCTGATCCTTCGACCAGTCGAGCTGTGACGGGTATATATACCCATGTAATGTGTTCACTTCATTCCTAGAGACAAGAGTGAGACAGGGACAAGAGAGAACACACACGAGAGAGAGAGTTTACAGAATACATTTGTAAACCTTGTGCTGTAACCGACTTTCATAGTATTAATACAGAGGTGTTAATCATTGAGTCTTGTGTGTCTACCTTTCTCTTTGTGGCTTGTGTTCTCACATAAACTCCGGTTTGCATGCTAGCTCTGATACCACTTGTAGGTCCCTCGGATTAGTGAATGGTGTTCCTCTTAAAAACTTTCATCTTCAAGACGTCTGTGTCTCGTGCCAGAAAGGAAAACAAACAAAGAAGTGACACCCTACAAAGAAAATCAACACGGTGGCTGTTCCTCTTGAACGTTTGCACATGGATTTGTTCGGTCCTGTCAAGCACAAAAGTATTAGGAATGATCAATACTGCCTTGTGATAACTGATGATTATTCAAGATTTTCTTGGGTGGCGTTCATGGCACATAAGAGTGAAACCTTCGGTATTATCAAAAACTTGATCATTCAGATTGAGAATCTATATAAGTTGAAGGTTAGGCGGATACGTAGCGACAATGGTACTGAATTCAAAAATCATGCTATGGCGGAGTTTTGCACTTCAAAAGGTATTCTTCACGAATTTAGTGCAGCTTATACTCCTCAACAAAATGGCGTCGCTGAACGTAAGAACCGCACATTGATCGAGACTGCTAGGACTATGTTGGTAGAGTCACAATTGCCGATTCCTTTTTGGACTGAAGCTGTGGCCTCTGCATGTTATACGTTGAACCGAGTCCTTACAGTCAAAAGGCACAACAAACCTACTTTGAGCTTATTAACAAACGGAAACCAGATTTATCATATCTTGAACCGTTTGGAGCTCCGTGCACAATAATCGATCCTAATGGAAAGTTTGGGGCAAAAGCAATTGAGGGATACTTTCTTGGGTATGCCACCCCGAACTTAAGAGTCTGGAATCTAGAGACTAAAAGGGTCGAGGAATGGTCTGAAGTCAGAGTACAAAGGCACACTTTACCAGTCAAATGTCCTGGTCAGCCTTGGATGTTTGAGTACGATGACTTTTTCAATTCGATCAATGTTGAAGCCGTTGAAGAAAATACTGCGGCAAGGATGTTTTTCGAGAGTGACAATGCAACAGATTCACCGTTGGTTCGTCCAATTATTGTCAATCAAGAACCATCTTCAGTGAACAATAATGCTCTCGACAATGAGGATTTTCACGATGCTACCGAATTGAACGAATCTTCAGAGGATGATGAATTTCTCGATGCAAATCAAGAAGTTCCAATAACAGCAGTTCATGGTATTTCAGAGGGTACTCCTCCAGTGGACGCCCCTAGAACAGCTGAAGCTACTGCATCATCCTCTTCGTCAATTCCGGGCATTGAATTGGTTGTTGATCTCAATCTCAACAATCTGGGTACGAACATTCCAGTTCAAGATAATCCAGAAACAAGGATTCACAATACCCATCCTCAACAAAACATCATCGGAAATGTACAAAGTGGCGTTCAAACAAGAAACATGTTGCGAAACAACAACAATGCAGGCTTGTATGCGGCGATTAGAGAATCTGGTCAACAAAACGATTGGTCTTTCGCGTGTTATGTCTCACAGGAAGAGCCAAGAACTTGGAAAGAAGCTTTGAAAGATAAATCTTGGGTTGAAGCGATGCAGGAAGAACTGCAACAATTCCAGAAGCTTGGTGTCTGGAAACTCGTAGAGAAACCTGCTGGTTACAAGAAGATTGGTACCCGTTGGGTGTTTAAATGCAAAAAGGATGACCGTGGAGTCGTTATTCGAAACAAAGCAAGCCTAGTCGTTCAAGGTTTTCGTCAGATAGAAGGAATCGACTACAACGAAGTGTATGCACCTGTTGCACGTCTAGAAGCAATTCGGATCTTTCTAGCTTATGCCTCATTCAAAGGTTTCAAGGTATACCAGATGGACGTGAAAAGTGCATTCTTACATGGTGTGGTGGAAGAAGAGGTGTACGTCGAACAGCCTCCAGGTTTTGAAGATCCTATCCATCCCGATCGGGTTTGGTTGCTCAACAAAGCTCTCTATGGTCTTCATCAAGCACCGCGAGCTTGGTACGCAACCTTATCTAATTATCTGCTGGAGAATGGATTTCGCAGAGGTCTTATCGATTGTACTCTTTTCATCAAAGAACAAGATGGAGATCTTCTACTGGTTCAGGTATACGTTGATGATATTATATTTGGTTCTACTAATGATGTTTTGTGTAGGAATTTCGAGCGCATCATGCAGGATAAATTCGAGATGAGTGCTATGGGGGAAATGACTTTCTTTTTGGGCCTACAAGTACAACAAACCGAGTCTGGGATATTCATCCATCAGACTAAATATGTTGGTGACATCTTGAGCCGGTTCCAGATGTCTGATGCAACGCCCATCGGTACCCCATTGCCGCAAAATCACGGAATTACTCCAGACTTGAAGGGTGAAGCTGTTAGCCCCTCATACTATCGCGCGATGATCGGATCTCTTATGTACCTCACAGCATCACGACCAGATATAATGTACCCAACGTGCCTGCTTGCCAGATATCAAGTCAACCCGAAGGCCTCACATCTTGCAGTTGTAAAAAGGATTTTTCGTTATTTGAAGGGTTACCCTGACACCGGTCTATGGTACCCTAGGGATAATAACTTTGACTTGATCTCATTCAGTGATTCTGATTTTGGCGGATGCAAAATCGACGGCAAATCCACAACGGCTGGATGTCAGTTTTTGGGAAATCGCCTAGTCACATGGCAGTGCAAGAAGCAGACCTATGTAGCTACATCAACATGCGAAGCTGAATACATTGCTGCCTCAAGTTGTTGCTCCCAAGTCCTATGGATCCAACAACAAATGCGCGACTACGGTTTTGAATTCCTAACTACTCCTATTTACGTTGATAATTCTGCTGCCTTACAGATCACTAGAAATCCTGTGCAGCATTCAAAGACTAAGCACATCGAAATTAAGTATCACTTCATACGTGATTGCTTTGAGAAAAGGCTAATCGATGTTGCTTACGTCCACACCGATGACCAACGTGCCGACCTTTTTACCAAAGCATTTGACAAATCAAGATTTGACTATTTATTATTGGTAAACGGCATTAAGGTCAAGCAAGAGTAAAACCAACATCGGAAAATCATTTTTGTAAATACCTTTGTGTTTTAAATTTGTCTTAGTTTATTGATTTTAGGGGGAGTAAATTCAAATCTGAAAATCCAAAAACATCGAAAAATTTCAAAAACACAAAAACAATAAAAAAACAAAAATGAGTTTCCTGGCGAGCAAAAGAGAAAATGATAGTACATCAGTGGTCTGTCTAAACCTCTTTAAACCTAAAATGAAAAACAATAAGCAGCTCTATATAAGATGTATCGGTAGGCTCACAATCATTTTAAAGTGTGCAGGGTGATATAAACTTAATCCGACTGAAGACCAGGTGGGAACCATTCATTGGCATATGGTCTTAGTACCGAAATTTCGTTTGAGAGATTGTCGAGGTTCTGAGATATTCGGTCTTTATGCTGCTTATCATCTGGGTATCATGGTTGTATCTTTTACCGAAAAATAACGGGGACGCAAGTCTAGATCTTCCATGATACCATACATACGTGTACATATTGCATTCGACCTCAATAAGTGATCAACAATCACATGTCCCTCAAAATAAGTGATAATATATCACATTTATCCGGGAGTCAAGTTCGTCTCTCTGCTGTACGAAAGTACTGACCTGTTCACGGACTTGCTCCTGTGCCCTCATGCATAGAAAATCAAGTTCCTCCTCAATAAGTGATTCTATCACATAGGGCTTGTTTTCAATCAAAATAAGTGAGAATCTCACATCATATACGGTCAAACAGATGATAATCGGTATACTCACCGGTAAGATGAACCCTCGTGCATACCTTGATACGGGAATGTGTCGTGATGTGGATGAACACCGGTCGGTAAGTATAAATCATACCTTAACGTATCCCCTCGCCATGATTACATCTGATAAGTTGAGCTTAAGTGGACAACAATACCGATAATTGTTATAGGATGCTTATCTTAATGTTAACTAATTGAACAACAAGAGAGCGTTTTGGCATGACCGTACACTGATATGATTCTCGTACCCTCGAAACTCACAAAAAGAATGTCTGTAAATATTTATTTAATGCTTTCAGTTTCTGCATCTTTGTATATATTTATTTACTGCTTTCAGTCTTTACATTTGAAATATTCAAAAAGTCCAAAAAGATTTTAGGTGTGTTTTAATATAAACTTTCTAAAAACCAAAAATATTTTATTTCTATTTTATTTTCGATCGTACGATGTTGGAGCTCAAGTCTTCGTTGCCTGAAACCTGAACGAAAACCGAATTGACTATATCTTCATAAACGGTCGAAATTTGCAAGTTTTGAAAGTTAAAAACTGAAATTGATAAATTTTGTTAAACTTTCAAACTGTCGAACGGTAGTTGATTGAAATATGGTCATACGTGTGTCATTTGTTTATGTTAACTATATTCCAAGCAGTTGTTCTCATTACGCGTTTAGATTTCTTGCATGTGCAGATACTAAAGGCAAGGAGAACATGTTCGTTGACAAGCTTCGGAATGAAGACATGACATGAAGGCACTCAGGTGATGAAGATGATCGAGTTGCCACTGACCATCATCAACACCACAAGGATCTCAATTCATAAAGAACAAGTATTTCACGAGCATAACTCAAGGGGGAGCTTATGTTAAGGGGGAGTTTGTCAACACACTTCCTACATGAAACGGGGAGTTTGTTGATACACTTTCTGCTTTCAAGACGTGAAGACTTTAAAGATCCTCCGACATTGAAGACTTGAAAGGACGTCAAAGACTTGAAGACACGAAGATCGAGACAAAGCTACAGCCAAGGGGGAGTTTGTTGGTGCACTTGTGTCTGTACTTTGTCTGTATTTTGTCATGATACCAAACGATGTCTTTGTTAGTCTTGTAAGTTTGACCAAGTCAACCATCCTCCTGGTTTGACTTGGCCAAACAGTTAGATAATGGTTGTAATATATCTGTGTCGAAGGGTGTGTCATCGAAGGATTGTTTAGATCCTTCGATGAGCTCGAAAGATAAGCCTTCGATGGATGATTGATGGACCTCGAAGGATATCATCCTTCGAGGTGTATATGTGATCCTTCGATAGGTTTCAGGTCGATAGATGATCTTTCGATCAGTCTATCTGATCCTTCGACCAGTCGAGCTGTGACGGGTATATATACCCATGTAATGTGTTCACTTCATTCCTAGAGACAAGAGTGAGACAGGGACAAGAGAGAACACACACGAGAGAGAGAGTTTACAGAATACATTTGTAAACCTTGTGCTGTAACCGACTTTCATAGTATTAATACAGAGGTGTTAATCGTTGAGTCTTGTGTGTCTACCTTTCTCTTTGTGGCTTGTGTTCTCACATAAACTCCGGTTTGCATGCTAGCTTGGATTCCGCACTTGCTAGTGTGTTAGATATAACAAGGATAAGGTTTGACCTCATCCTCCGAGGGACCTACATTCCCAAGCAAAACAAGAAAACAGTAGGTTGAACACGCCCCGTGCTCAGTGAGCATGGGGGCGTGCCCAAGTGTCAGCATAAAAGACAAAGTTGTAGAAGCTTCCATCGCCCACCACGGGGTTGTGCTCAACGGACACGGGGTCGTGGTCAACTATAAGATTCGCAGAATCCAGGCAAATCTTGATAGTACAGATATGCTTCTGCACACGGTGTCGTGCCCAACGGACACGGGGCCGTGGTCAACTAATAAAGACAAGAGCAATTAATGAAGAAAGAGAAGGATGTGGACACGGGGCCGTGCCCACTGGACACGAGGCCATGCCCGAGCTTCTGTTCAGCCTATAAATAGGAGTGCTTGGCTTAAGCTCAAACCATCCCTTGGCACACCACCTCTCTCACACTTCACACTTCACCCACCACCCACCACCACCATAACACCATCATCTACCACCAACATCCATTATCCATCATAGAGTGTGTGAGTCATCACGGGATCCAAGATTGATCGTAAGAGTTCTTGACAATCAAGGCCATGTTTGCCTAAGTCTCTTACATCACTTGGTGAAGACAAAGTGTCTAGTGTAATACTTTTTATTTTTAATCTTTTCGCACTTTTTAAATGGTTATGTATTAATGACTTTAATAACTAGTTTCTTATGTTGAAGGTGATTCTTCCTTATCGTTTGTCCGTGGTGTCTTGGCATTATTTTACTGTCTATATAAAATAAAAGATTTTCACCATTCATATCTCCACGGTCTATATGGAGGTATGTTGGCTACCTGGTCGGGGGTTAAGGGAACGGTTTGGTTAGAGTCTTGCCATTGTTCAGTGTATAGATCCTGCAAAGGACCTGGGTCAAATTTAGTAGAACCTCCTTCAATACTTAACGGTATTGGATGGCGGGGGTCCAAACTCTTTGATTCCCTCATAAGTTAAACTACTATTAATACTTTAACCCGGCTACTTAGGACTGTATCCCTGCTGACTCAGACTACTTAGCTGAGGGTAACGTCACCTTCAAAAGAGGGGCCTACCACATTATGCATTAATAACTTAATTAAATATCTTTCAATAATCCGACCCTTTAGGATTGTATACTTGCTGACTCAAACTACTGGGTTGAGGGTAACGTCACCTCCAAAAGAGGGGCCTACTACAATAACTAAGATAATCTCTTAAATAGTGCAAAAGTGCGGAAATAATCAAAGGTTACACTAAACACGAGTCGGAACCAAGTGATTCATCTTGTCTATCTGTTTTATTTTATTTTTATTTTAAGCATTTTAGTTAGTTTTTATTTTCTTAGTTTAAAAATTTTTTCTAAACTTTTGATTTGATTAGACGTTGAGGATAAACCGGTACTAAAAGCTCTTGTGTCCTTGGACGACCTCGGTATCTTGCCAACACTATACTACGCTCACGATGGGTGCACTTGCCCATATGTGTGTTTAGTGGTAGTAAATATCGTGTTTTATAAATTTAAAACTTGGCTAAAAAGTGTTAAAAAGGGCTTAACATATACATTAAAAAACTAATAACACTCACGCACATCAACGAAGATTGCCATAAGTCTACTGTCATCATGTAGCAAGTCGTTGCTAAAAGAAGATACCTTGGTTAATGACTTTAAAGTGTCATGACCTGTTGGGGGCAGCTATGTGTAGCTAGAACACAGTTGGCTCTCTGCGTTGAGATCTTATCAGAGACCGTCCAAGTGGGAGCTGTTGGATATTATGTCCGGTTCGATAAGTCAACGCTGCCGACCGGGTCTTGACCCGTAAGAGTTACACCTTGGGCAACGAACTAAAATCCACTTAACCTGTTTAACTGGTAATTACGAACAACATACGAGACATATCATAATTATATTTATGATCATAAGCGGGTATTAACTGAGAGACGAATACATAGACCGGGTGACACGTGTATACTCACCATACGCCACTTGTCACACACCAACCTTTTGGCCAATCGCAATACATGCATCATGCATGCATGCCACTTGGTGAAAATGCACCTTGGTTCTTGCTTTTATATGGAAGGGTTGTTGCACAAAAGGTTTAGGAGAGTGCTTGCAACAAAAAAATGGCTCTCAATATTAACCGAGCCACAGTCGGTTTGCCGCCTCCGGGAATCGCCAACCGGCCACCGCCGCGGGCCGCCGTCGCCGCCCCCGCCTCCGCCGTCCCGCCTCCGCCCTGCCGTCGCTGATTGCTGCGGCTGCCGCCGTTATTCGCCGCGGTTGGCCGCCGCTTGGCGCTACCTCATTCGTCGCATTTCGTTGGTTCGTTTACTAGCACTTGTTCGTTGAACCTCGGTGTCTCGACCGGTTCGTCATTAACCGAGGTATAATTTTTCTCATCGGTACTTAAATATATTTTACTGTGCTTGTGTTTCCATGTAACCGGATCCTGTCGGGTTTCATTTTTGTTGATCATTAGTTTATATTTCCGCTGCGTTTTATTTATTAACTTGTTTAATTAATTAACTATTATTTATTGAACCGGTTTTTTGATAAATAAAATTTTGACCGATCATCACGGAAACCCAACTATAAAAATTAAAATTTAAAAATTATAAAATAAAAGTTGTATTTATATCTTCCTATACTAATAAATGAAAATCTTTTTGTACACGTGTCACTCCTTGGTGTCTCCTCCCTTTTAATAATAGTATTACATATTAATTTTATACACAAAATATAATATAATATTAATTATTATACTTATTAAATCAAACAAGCCATGAATAGTGTTTTTCAATTGTTTTAATATTGTTTTTCTATTGGTTTTTATTATTATATTGTTTTATTAGTTTAATTGATTTAAACATATATTTTTATTAGGTTTGAACCCCGTGTATTACACGGGCTGCATAAATTTAATTTTATATAATAAATAATAAAAAAATATATCTTTAAAAATACTCGTGTATTGCACGTGTTGAATAATAAGCAATATTTAAATAACATATAGATATTCCTATTTCGAATATTTGAGTTTGATGTTTAACCGAATATTTTTTTTAATAAGATGCTAATCTATAAATTTTGAATAATTTTATATAATAAATAATAAAAAAATATATCTTTAAAAATACTCGTGTATTGCACGTGTTGAATAATAAGCAATATTTAAATAACATATAGATATTCCTATTTCGAATATTTGAGTTTGATGTTTAACCGAATATTTTTTTTAATAAGATGCTAATCTATAAATTTTGAATGAATAATTGTATTCGAAACTTTGTTTATACTTACATTGAATAATACATTAAGAAATAATATCAGGCATAAATTTAGAAGTTAAAAAGTTAGTTTGTATGTAGCAAAATGAATGATGACAACGTGTGTATTGCATTTTTCTCTAAAAATATTCAATGATATTAAAACAATTATTTATCATTATCTAAATTTTTGTTTAAAATTATTTATAGAAAAACAAATATTTATTCTTATCTAATTTTTGTTTGAAATTATTATTATTTAATATGATGATTATCTGAATTTTTGATTAAAATTATTTATACAAAAACAAATATTTATTCTTATCTAAATTTTGTTTGAAATTATTATTATTATTGTTATTATTATTATGTGAGAAAGTACCAGAAAGTGACACGTGTCCAAAAAAAATTTTCATTTATTAGTATAGAAAGATATAACTTTTAAGATACTATTAAAGTACCAGTTATCAAACAATAAATCATAAAAATGAATGTATACTCGTACTGATGTTGTTCAGTACGGTATGGTAGCGATACCATATTAATTAATCAAAAGCAAAAAACACTAAAAATAAATATTGATACGGATACAAATGTTATACAATCGGTTTTGATTGAATTTGGTATGATAGCGACACAATATCCATTTAAAAAATATACATCGTAATTGTTGATACATATTTTGTGGACACGACTCGGCTCGGTTCGACTCAGCTCAGTTGAAAGGACGTAAGAGACTTGAAGACACGAAGATCGAGATAAAGCTACAGCCAAGGGGGAGTTTGTTGGTGCACTTGTGTCTGTACTTTGTCTGTATTTTGTCATGATACAAATCGATGTCTTGTGTTAGTCTGAGTTACGTCTTAGGTTTGTTTATATGTGCGTTCGATGTAAGTTTGACCAAGTCAACCATCCTCCTGGTTTGACTTGACCAAACAGTTAGCACATGGTTGTAAGATGTTTGGGTCGAAGGATGAGTCATCGAAGGATTGCTTATATCCTTCGATGATGAGCTCGAAAGATAACCTTCGATGGATGATGATGGACCTCGAAGGATATCATCCTTCGAGGTATATGTGGATCCTTCGATGTGTTTCAGGTCGATAGATGATCTTTCGATCAGTCTATCTGATCCTTCGACCAGACCTGCTGTGTCGGGTATAAATACTCATGTAGTGTGTTGTGTTCAAAGGGGGAGATGGTGAGGACACTTGAGAGAACACTTAGAGCATTCTGTTGGACAGCACACACACACACGAGAGAGAGAGTTTATAGAGTACATCTGTAAACATTGAGCTTGTAACTGGACCTTTCATTCGTATTAATACAAGTGGTATCAGAGCCTTGGCTCTTCTCCTTGTTAAAACCGAGGTGTTCTTGCTGTTTTTCGGGTTTTAAAAGTTCATATTTTTCTGGAAAACATCTTAAAATCGGAGTATATCTTGGTGTTTTGCTTTATGTTTTGTTAAAAACCGTGTTATTTTCATGCTCACATGTTAGTCTTTGGTTTTTATTAAACATTTTAGCAAAATCGCGGTTTCGGAAGTTGTTGGTTTACCGGAAAATTCAAATTTTTCTGGGTTGTGTTCATCGTATCTTCAATAAAGCTTCAAGTGTTCTTCAAAGTTTTACATCTTTTGATCTTGTTTAATTATTTTTGAAAGTTGTTTGTGTATTGGGAAGGGTTAACTGATTAAAATAATCAATCCAAATCTGTTTTTGGTAAAAGGCAGGGTCTGACCATACCTTCTACCTTCTGCCGAAAGTTTCTACCAACCCGTCACCTTTTCACCAACCTGTCACATTTGTCAACTGTGTCAGAGCTCATCGAAAGATATCCTTCGAAGTCGAAAGATCATCTTTCGATCAAGGAGGTTCGACAGATACCCATCCTTCGAACATCTTTCGAAGTCAGTGAGTTATCGTTCGAGCCAAGGAATCTTTTCGAAGGATATATTGTTCGAGCTACTGTTACATTTCGAAAGATAAGGATCCTTCGTCTTGGAGAATCTTTCGAAGTCATTGTTCGAAATTCAACAGTGATCTTTCGAACACTGTTGATCCTTCGAACAAGTGTCTATCTTTCGAACAAGTGTTTATCTTTCGATCCTTATTTGTTTAAGATTAACAGTTGTGTTTTTCAGGTCTTTCGATCCTTGATCTTTCGGCTGTTTGTTTCTCTTCAACATTTTAACATAGTTTGTGAAAATTAATTTTTTTTTAAAAAAAATCAATTTTCACTTAATATATTAATTTTTATAAAATGGGAACAAACGGTCAGTGGGATCCAACCGCGTGGACTAAAATAACTTCGACTCCACAATCATCAGCTACGCACAGTCAGTGGGATCCAACCGCTTGGACTTTGACTCCACAATCATCAGCTACGCAATCTGAGCCAGTTTTCGACAAAACTGCATGGATGAGAGCTATTGCCCCACCTCAAGCTGCAATGATAACTGCAAATCAATGGGCATTGGTCACAAATCAAAGCAGCAGCATTCAATCTATGATGCAGAACGACAGTGAAACTGGTACAAGCACAAAACCGCCAAAGCTAAATCACATCAATGATTGGGGATGGTGGAAAGAAAGGCTGAGAACTTATGTTCAGGGGCAAGGTCAAGATCTATGGATGTGCTTCTTCACCGCATTTGACAATGAGTTGGAAGTTGCAGGATCTAATCCACAAACTTACAGCACTCTGTCTGATGAAGATAAGAAGAAATTTGAGTTAGAAAAGAAAGCATTCATGATTCTCACACAAGCTCTTAACAGAGACATTTACCACCAGTTTGTTTACTGCACGACTACTAAAAGCTTGTGGGATATGCTCACGTTACGATGTGAAGGAAATGCTCAATCTAGAAAGATCAAGCAAGATTTACTGAAGAAAGAGTTTGAAGGATTCACGTGTATGGAGATGAGACTTTGGCAGAGTTATCTACAAGGTTCCATCACTTGTTGAGCGAGATGTTTGCTTTTAGAGTCACTGCCACTCCACAAGAAATAGTGAAGAGATTTGCTGATAGCTTACCAGCAAAGTGGAGCAGTTATCTTGAAATTCTCAAAGAAAATGGTGTTTTAGACACAATCACCGTTTATGATTTAATTCAAAAATTGGAGAACAAGGATGTGGAAGAAAAACTTAAGGCAAAAAGAACACTAACTCCTCAAAGTCCAGAGATGTACTTTGGGATTGCAGGGGGTATCAGTGGAGAAAAACCAGCTTCTCAACACGCGAAGCTTCAAACAGCTTTCATCTCAAACACCGGACCATCAACAACAGATCAGTTTGATCCTTCAGCATACTCGATGTATCCAAGACCAAATTCTTCTTCTCAACAACAGTATGTGCAACCGACAGCTCAGCAATTCACACCACCGCCTTTCTTAGATCCAAGCAAAGCTCAGAAGCAACAACCGCAACAGCAAGGATTTTATGGAAACTCTTCAAACTTTCAAGCCACTTCCAATCCGAACACAGTCAGATTAGACACTTCCAACTTTTCCAAAGTCAGTGTCGAAATAGCCAAGGAGCATATGGAGATGTTGAACACCTTGGTTAGTGCTTATTGTGGATTGATCGCAGGTCAGATTGGGAATATCAATCTAACCAATGAAGATTATCAGCAAGTAAATAGAGAAGAGTTTGAAATGATGGATATCAAATGGGCTCTTGCTAGTGCAATTCGAAGAGCAAAGGAGTTTATGGAAAGGACGGGGAGAACCAACTTGGAAAGCAAGAAAGACACCAAGTATGGGTTCGACAAGCAAGCTGTAACGTGCTTTAACTGTGGTGAACGGGGTCATTTCAAAAGGGAATGCACAAGACCAACTCAACATGGAAACCAAAATCCCTTCAGAAATCAAGGCAACCAGCAGAACCAGAACAGGAACAATGTTCGTACGTTGATACCTGTCAACAACCAAAGCCAGGCAGGGCAATCAAATGCCAACCGGGGACTCGTGGTTCAAGTAGATGAAGGTTGTGATTGGTCGCTTCAGTTGGGAAATGATGCTCCAAATGGTGGAACAGCATGTTATGCTAAAGTGATTGAGAAGGTAGTAGAACCCGTGTCTGCTGGTGAATCTTCAGAAGATGAAGATAGTTCGGGTTATAGTGGGAGCATGGATGGGGAATCACTTGATGCTGGTGATTTATCAAGTGATGCTTTAGATTTGAAGGTTGATGAACTTTTGGCTGAAGCTGAAGCATTTTGCAAGAGGAGATCTATTCTCTGCCAGAAATCTGCTGGAACTTCCGAGAAGCTTGCTAAGTTCTTCTCTGAAGATGGATCTTTTTCTTTCCATTCAGCCTTTACGGCTAATGTCGACAGTTCATCAAGTCAGGTATGTGTCGATGAACCCACTGTAGTTAGTTGTGAAAATTGTGATAGTTTAAAGGTTAAATATGCTGAACAGGAAAGTCAGTTTGAAATCACACACAAACACAATCAAGAATTGATTGTAGATCTTTCTAAAGCAACCGAAGCTAACTTGTTTTTAACCAGAAATGAAAAGGAGTTTAAAGCAACAATTGCGTCATTAAAACATGATGTTTCAGAATTACAAAAGGCTGTTTTGCGAAAACAACATGCTAACAATGATCTTATTGACACAATTGAAAAACAAATGGTAGAGTTAGCAACAGCTCGATGTGAATGTGAGACAATTAAGCAGAAATTGGAAAGCTATTCCAATTCCCGCTATGTTTTGGATCACATTATTGATGTTCAAAAGAAAAAGGGGGATAAGAAGTGTATGGGATTCAAATCATGTCCTCCCCAAATGAATCACAATTACTCCAAATTGCCTGATGACGAGGATATGCCCCGTTTTGAACCTACTGTGCCACTCGGTCTAGATGACTTTGCAGCAGGCCTCGGGTTCACAACTGGTACATCATCCTCGGGTCAATCAGAATCTGAGAATGTGACAGATTCATCGTGTGTTAAGGAACAGAGTCCTCCCATTGTTGAGGATACTGATTCTTCGGATGATGAATCTGATTCATCGGATGATGAATCTAAAGAAATTGTGAAACAGCAGTCTAACTCGGTTACAACAGATATTCCAATCGAGAATCACATTCTGTGTGATCCACCAGTGAAACCGAGTAAGACTGAAATGTCAAAAGCAATGGAGTCCCTTGTATCTAGCTGTGAAGGGAATAACTTGTTGTACACGCTCAAAGGAGATGACAAAATCTACTCTAACAAAGATTTTCCAATTAAAAACGTAAATCAAGATTTAATTGAGCAAATTTTTGAAGGATGTACTGATAAGTTTTTGGGGAACAAAAGTGGCAAAGTTACCGTCACTCAATGTGATCCAATTCCGTGTGAACAAATTAGAAAACAATACGGAAACCAAAAACTACCAATTGAGCGAAAACAACAAGTCAATTCCGGAAAAGGTAAGGTACACGGAAAGAAGGCTCAGAACAAGAATGTTCAAGCACCTAAAGTTCAGCAGCAAAAGGTGCAAAACAAAAGAGCTTCTGTTAAGAAACGAGAACCGAAAATGAACTTTGTTGGATCCACGGGATCAGACAAACTTGAAACATTTCAGGATAAATCTAACATTGATTTTATAAAACAAGTTAGAATTTTAAAACGAAATGATCAGAATAATTACAACCAACACACAAACGGATGTGATTTAGGTCCAAGTACATCTAGATCACAAAGTTCATTGTCTGGTTCTCCGTCTGGTCATCAACATGTTTCTCTGAGGTTTGTAGAGCGGAGAATGTGTTTTGAGTGTGGCACAGTTGGGCATATTGTAAGATACTGCCCATATCTGCAAAAGTTGAAGGCAAAAACGAGTGCTCCCCAAGAAACCAATTACCAAAAACGACCTGTTTCCCCGAAACAAGACCCACGTGTCTTGAAAGAAAAGGAAAAGAAGTTAAAACAAAAGAATCAAAAGGTAATTGAGAAGGCCTTAAAATCAGAGGTCAAAGAAGAAAAACCTGTACAAGCAAAATCTACAACGGTAAAACCAGTAAATGCAAAAACAATTAATACAAATACTGGTAAAGGACAAACAGCTTGGAAACAAAAACAGGTAATTCAGTCAGGGGGAGCACCACAGTTTATTTTTCCTAATCATCAGGTGATTGAGATCACTTTCCTTGATGATCAAGGACGACCCAAGTCCACAAAGGCTTGGGTCCCCCTCTCCAACTAATCTCTAAGTGAGTGTGCAGAATGTTCCAGGAGGAACTATTGATAATCGTAAGATTGTTGATAGTGGAGTGTCCATGCACAAAATAGGCGACAGAAGAAATTGTTGCCTTTGATGGAGAGAAGAAGAAAAAGAAAAGAAGACAGAATTGTCTGTCAAAAGAAATTGAAACCTTAGACAAAATGAAAATCATCCAAAAGTTTGATTGTTCAAGGTTTTGATCGGGTCCCCAGGGGTAGATTCAAATCAAAATGTACGCACCTGCAGCACGTTTGAAGTTCAAAATCAACAAGATGAACGTGCAGTGTACATTTCTTCGCGGTGTAACTGAAGAAAATGTGTTTGTTGAACAAACAACCGGGTGTGCGGATGCCTTGGCTTGGATTGAACAACCGCACACTACTTCTGAAAGAGAAAGACAAAGACCTTCGCTGGTGCAATGTGGAAGACCAGCCGGACCCAAAGGTTTATGATCTTGTTGCTGTCAAGAGACTTCTCAGTAGCTACAAAGAATCGACTTTGAAATCCACACCGGGTGGATATCCAGTTTGTGAGAGCACTCAGATTCCTTGCAATGCACGAAGCAGTTGTAGGATACGGTTTTTAAAATTCTAATCTCTCCTTTACTTGTCGTTATTCAAGCTACTTTATAAATTGTTATCCTCTCGCAGCACTCCTTGGCCAGACAATGTTGTCATGGTCCGCACCGCAAACCGACATGCCAACTGATTTTTCCAAAATTCGATAAATCTTTTCAGATTAAAAATTAATTTTGGTAAACGGCATTGAGGTAAAACATGAGTAAACCGACATCGGGAAATCGTTTTTGTAAATACCTTTGTGTTGTTAAAATTTTAGCTTAGTTTGTTGATTTTAGGGGGAGTAAAATCCAAAATTTGAAAAATCCAAAAACATCGAAAAATTTCAAAAACACAAAAACAATAGAAAAACAAAAATGAGTTTCCTGGCGAGTAAAAGAGAAAATGATAGTACATCAGTGGTCTGTCTAAACCTCTTTAAACCTTAAATGAAAAAGCGATAAGCAGCTCTATATAAGATGTATCGGTAGGCTCACAATCATTTTAAAGTGTGCAGGGTGATATAAACTTAAATCGACTGAAGACCAGGTGGGAACCATTCATTGGCATATGGTCTTAGTACCGAAATTTCGTTTGAGAGATTGCCGAGGTTCTGAGATATTCGGTCTTTATGCTGCTTATCATCTGGGTATCATGGTTGTTTCTTTTACCGAAAAATAACGGGGACGCAAGTCTAGATCTTCCATGATACCATACATACGTGTACATACTGCATACGACCTCAATAAGTGATAAACAATCACATGTCCCTCAAATAAGTGATAATATATCACATTTATCCGGGAGTCAAGTTCGTCTCTCTGCTGTACGAAAGTACTGACCTGTTCACGGACTTGCTCTTGTGCCCTTCATGCATCGAAAATCAAGTTCCTCATCAATAAGTGATTCTATCACATAGGGCTTGTTTTCAAATCAAAATAAGTGAGAATCTCACATCATATACGGTCAAACAGATGATAATCGGTATACTCACCGGTAAGATGAACCCTCGTGCATACCTTGATACGGGAATGTGTCGTGATGTGGATGAACACCGGTCGGTAAGTATAAATCATACCTTAACGTATCCCCTCGCCATGATTACAAATGATAAGTTGAGCTTAAGTGGACAACAATACCGATAATTGTTATAGGATGCTTATGTTAATGTTAACTAATTGAACAAAACGAGCGTTTTGACATGACCGTACACTGATATGATTCTCTTACCCTCGAAACTCGCAAAAAGAATGTCTGTAGATATTTATTTACTGTTTTCAGTTTATGCATCTTTGTATATATTTTTTTTTACTTTCCGTCTTTACATTTGAAAAATGAAAAATTTCAAAAAGATTTTAGGTGTGTTTTAATATAAACTTTATAAAATCCAAAAAGATTTTGCTTCTAGTTTATTTTTGATTGACTGATGTTGGAACTCGAGTCTATCCTACCCAAAATCCTGATCATAAGTCGGAAAACAATTGCATCTTCATAAACAGTCGAAGTTAACAAGTGTTGAAAGTTAAAGGATTAAAATTGAATATTTTTCTAAACTTTCTAAATATCGTCGGTCGGTGTTTGATTGAGATTTGATCTCATATGTGTCGTTTGTTTAAATGTTAACTATATTCCAAGCGGTTGTTCTCATTATGCGTTTAGCTTTCTTGCATGTGCAGATGCTAAAGGCGAGAAGAACATGTTCGATGACAAGCTTTGGAATGAAGACACGAAGTGGAGGCACTCAAAGGATAAAATGATCGAGTTGCCGCTGACCCTTCATCAACACCACAAGGATCTGAAGAATTGACAAGTCAAAAGATTCACGAGCATGACTCAATGGAGAGTTCAATCTAAGGGGGAGTTTATTGCCACACTACCTAAATGAAAAGGGGAGTGTGTTGATACACTTTCTACTTACGACGCGTGAAGACTTTGAAGATCCTCCGACGTGGAAGACATGGAAGTTGAACCTCACGAGTAGTGTCCAAGGGGGAGTTTGTTGATACATATTTTGTGGACACGACTCGGCTCGGTTCGACTCAGCTCAGTTGAAAGGACGTAAGAGACTTGAAGACACGAAGATCGAGATAAAGCTACAGCCAAGGGGGAGTTTGTTGGTGCACTTGTGTCTGTACTTTGTCTGTATTTTGTCATGATACAAATCAATGTCTTGTGTTAGTCTGAGTTACGTCTTAGGTTTGTTTATATGTGCGTTCGATGTAAGTTTGACCAAGTCAACCATCCTCCTGGTTTGACTTGACCAAACAGTTAGCACATGGTTGTAAGATGTTTGGGTCGAAGGATGAGTCATCGAAGGATTGCTTATATCCTTCGATGATGAGCTCGAAAGATAACCTTCGATGGATGATGATGGACCTCGAAGGATATCATCCTTCGAGGTATATGTGGATCCTTCGATGTGTTTCAGGTCGATAGATGATCTTTCGATCAGTCTATCTGATCCTTCGACCAGACCTGCTGTGTCGGGTATAAATACTCATGTAGTGTGTTGTGTTCAAAGGGGGAGATGGTGAGGACACTTGAGAGAACACTTAGAGCATTCTGTTGGACAGCACACACACACACACGAGAGAGAGAGTTTATAGAGTACATCTGTAAACATTGAGCTTGTAACTGGACCTTTCATTCGTATTAATACAAGTGGTGTTAATCGGTGAATATAGTGTGTCGTGCATTTGCGTGTTCTATCTCGGTTTGCCTTTCTCGGTTGGATTCCGCACAACCGGGTTTGGTTTGTACACAAGGATTAGGCGACTAGATCCTCCCCTAGCCGGACCTACAGTAATGTTAAAATAAAAAGAGGGGAAGAATTGTTTTTGATTTTTTTTTCAATATTGTTTTTTCTAAGGTTTTATTATTTTATTGGTTTATTACTTTAATTGCTTTAAGTGTATTTTTTTCTCTCATATAACTTTTAAGATACGATCAAAGTACCTGTTATCAAACAGGAAACAATAAAACGGAATGTATACCGGTACTGATGATGTTCAGTACGATATGATAGCGATACAGTATCAGTTTATTGAAAGCAAAAGAAACTAAAAATAAAAAAATATTGGTACCGATACAAATGTTGTTCAATTGGTTTGGATTGGACTTGGTACGATAGCGGCAGAATATCTGTTATCACAAAAATATCATAATATTGAAACAAAATAAACATAAAATGCAAGCAAACTGAACAGATATCAATTGAACAACATATATGTGTTTTTTTTTTTGGATCGATGTAGTGCTTTCTCTTTCAATTAATATATCGAGTGCAGGTACTGTAACGAACCAAATTGATACCGATTTAATCCCCGCCGCGAAGCGCGGGGAAATATCACTAGTTAATATAGTTAGAGATAAATGTCTAAATTCAAATTTAATTAATAATTATCTATAACAAATATAAATGTATGAAATAATATAATAAGTATAATATTATTTAATATAGTTAGAGATCAAACGAATAATTTCAAATTTAATTAGTAGTAAATTACTTTTTAAGTCTCTATGTTTTAGTGGTTTTTCATTTTACCCTAACCATATATATTTGTTAAGATAAAATATATTATTTGGATATAAACAATAGTTATTAATAAATAATCAAATCATACGTACAAGTAACGAAAATATAATTGTTCTTTTATTTACTAATTTATCTAAATAAGTCATTTCATTAATAAGGATTATATACTTTTTTTTTTTTTAAATTAGATCTTTCATTAATAATAAGTGCACTTTACATCAATATCGCAGGTAAGCGAGCAACAAGCTGCGCCGCTACCCCTTTCTGAATAGCAAACCCTAGCCTATCAAAGACAAACCGTGTAATATATTTTTCGTCATTCAACCCGTGTAATACACGGGGTTGTAAGCTAGTAATAGAATAATGGAAAATATAACTTCCATAAATTTATTTTCACGAAATAGATTAAATACTCTTTTTAAACATGAAATCTTTTTCAATAATGGATCAAAACTGTTATTTTATTAGCCTTTGAATTTACTGCGTATATTGCGCCTACACCTGGTTACTCTGTTTTCCGATTCCTTTTAGGGTTTCAAGTTTCAATGGCAGAGGTTGTTCATGAAGATTTGGTTGAGGAGATACTCGTAAGATCAGATGTGGAGGATCTGCTACGTTTCAAGAGAGTGTGTAAGTTATGGCATTCTTTAATCACAAGTTCTCGTTTTGTTAATCGTCACCTTAAGCATAGTTACAACAAAGATCGCAACGACAACCAGATTGGACATAGAAGAGTTACTTACGTAGATGATGACCAGGATGATAATGAGCTTGTTGGTTCTTCCAATGGCCTGGTTTGCATCACCTCTTTTTGTGGTTTTGAACTTTCAGTAGTCAATCCCTTGACAGGAGAGGTAACAATGCTGAGCCGACCCCCTTATATGGGTTTTTGGTTATGTTGTGGTTTTGGTTTTGGTTTTGATTCATCCACAGATGATTACAAGGTCATCGTAAAAGGCAAGAATCAAACATGTGTTCGGGTGATGAGTTTAAAATCAAATGTTTGGAGAGTTATTCGAGAAGTGAAGTACAAATTTATTACTAAGACTGGTATTCTAAGCAATGGTGCCCTTCACTGGATTGTAGAAGATGAAAATAGTAAGAAACTAATTATTTCTTTTGATTTATCCAAAGAAGAATTTAAAGAAATCCCCCAGCCTGATGATGTAAAATACGAATGTAGTTCTAGTAGCTACCTGGGAATTGTCAAAGAATGTCTGTGCATATTTCGTCGATCAAACTGTTGTTTTCTTGACGATTTATGGATGATGAAAAGCTACAATGTAAAAGACTCGTGGGAACATCTGCCTCATAATCATAATATGAAGCATGATATTGTACACCACTTGAAGGGAGATGTATGGTTGTCATTGTCAAGTACTTTCGAACATCATTGGGGTTGTGAATGCGGTTGGAAGAATACTGCTGCACCGATATTTGTGCAGAGCCTTGTATCTCCACATGTAAATGGGAGGCCAGCTAGTGCTATTAATATCATGAGGAATTCTAGGGTGGGTTCTATTGATGCTCCGCCAGAGCCTGGATATCGCCGTTATAATGGGAGTTCTATTGATACTCCCCCGGACCCTGGATATCGCCATTATAATGGGAGTTCTATTGATACTCCCCCGGACCCTGGATATCGCCATATCGCCATTACAATGGGAGTTCTATTGAAACTCCGCCGGACCCTGGATATCGCCATTATAATGGGAGGCCGAAGCGCGACAAGGTGAGTTCTATTCTTTTCTTTTAACAGATAGTATAGATTATAGAATTTCCTTGCCTTTTTATTTCTTATCATTCATTCACCTCTCTGTTGGTGCACTTGTGTCTGTACTTTGTCTGTATTCGGTCTGTATGTAAACAATGTCCTGTAAGTTGACCTAGTCAACTATCCTCCTAGTTTGACTTGGCCAATAAGTTTGTAATATGTTTGTTTGTCTGTATCGAAGGATAGCTCCTCGAAGGATACTGTTGATCCTTCGAGGTGCTCGAAAGATATGCTTCGATTAATAGACCTCGAAGGATCATCCTTCGAGGTCCCTGCTGATCCTTCGAAAGCATTGTCATCGATAGATGATCCTTCGGACCATCTATCGGATCCTTCGGACCAGACATGTTGAGCTGGGTATATAAATATCCATGCAGTGTGTTGTTTTAGAGAGGATGCACACCCGAGAGATAGAGAGCATTCTGCTGAAAACACTCACACACACACTTTGAGAGTTTGCAAACTGATTGTAAACATTGTGCTTGTAATCGGAACCTTTCATACGCATTAATACAAGTGGTGTTAATCGTTGAGTCTTGTGTGTTCTTGTGTTTGTTCTTGCATCATCCCGGTTTGCTTGCTAGCTTGGATTCCGCACTCGCTAGTGAGTTAGTATAACAAGGTTTAGGTTTGTTCTCGATCCTCCGAGAGGGACCTACAAGTGGTATCAGAGCCTCGCTCTTTACCTTGTTTAAAACCGGGTGTTTGTTCGAGTTCTTGGTGTGTTTGGACACTTGGTTTAGCACCCGTTTTTGGTAGTTTTTCTTGCATCTTTGAACTGAAAAACGGTTTCTAAACCTTCGGGAGTGTTCAAGGTTGGGTTGGGTAACTTGAAAATTTGTTTTTGAGAAACTTTGAATTTTTCCGACCAAATTCCGGTCATATCTCCGGTGACAGGTTCTGGATAAGGTGTTGTCCATTTTGGGAAAACTTTTCAAAGTTGGTGAAAAGTTGTGTCTGCACATACCTTCTGCCGAAAGTAGTGCACCAACCCATCACCTTTCCCACCTACCCGTCACTTTGTGTCAGTGTGTCAGAAACTTCCGAAAGATATCTTTCGACTTAGAAACAGCTCGAAAGATTAGCATCTTTCGAACAGTCTTTCGAAGTCTAAGTTTTATCCTTCGTTTCTGGAATCTTTTCGAAAGTTAGTTGTCCGAAAGATAAGGATTTATCTCGAAAGATAAGGATCTTTCATTGTGAATCCTTCGAGATCAGTATTCGAAAGATAAATATCTTTCGAACTGTGAATCTTTCGATAAAACTCTACGAAAGATAAGGATCTGTCATTTGTGAATCTTTCGAAGACTTTGTTCGAAACTCAACAGTAATCTTTCGATCACTGTTGGTCCTTCGAACCAGTCTTGATCTTTCGAACAGGTCTATATCCTTCAATTCTTGTCTGTTTGCATTTAACAGTTTGTGGTTGTGTAGGTTATTTATTAATATTTGATCAAGATGAGTTGTACAAGTCCTTGGGATTGGAGTTTGAACTCACAATCTAGTCAAGAACTAACTACTGCTGATGCTTGGGCTAAGAGTATGTTTCCGTCGCCATCAATCAGTCCAAGTCAATGGGCTTTGGTATCCAATCAAAGTCAAAGTATTCAAAACCTTTTGATCAGTGAAAGCGAAATGGGAAGCAACAATCGTCCTCCAAAGCTAAATCATATGAACGATTTTCCTTCATGGAAAAACCGCTTCCACACGTATGTTCAAGGGCAAAGCACTGATCTTTGGACGTGTTTCATCAATCCATTCAATGCTGCTCTTGAAGTTGCTGCGTCCACTTCAGAAGGTTATGCCAACATGCTTGAACCTGACAAGAAATCTTATGAATTGGAGAAAAAGGCCTTCGCAACACTTACACAGGCGCTTAATAAAGATATTTATCATCAGTTCTCCTATTGCAAGAACACGAAAACATTGTGGGATGCCTTGGTTGCTCGAGGAGAAGGCAATGCAGCTACGAGAAAGTCTCGTCATGACTTGTTGAAGAAAGAGTTTGACTCGTTTCAGTTTTTGGAAAACGAGACTCTAAATGATATGACAACACGTTTCTATCATCTGATCAGTGAAATGTGTGCTTATGGGGTTATTGCTACTCAGCAAGACATGGTGAACAAGTTTGCTGATGCTTTACCTCCAAAGTGGAGTTCTTTCATTGAGTTGCTGAAGCACACTGGAACTCTAGACACGGTTAATATCTATGAGTTCATTCAGAAACTGGAACATAAGAATGAGGAAGAAATCAGGAAAGCTAAGCGAGCTCCAGTTCCTCAAAATACAGAAATGTATCTTCCAGGCTTCGACATCTTAGCAAAATCCGCTGCAGCTCAGCAACCTAAACTGCAAACTGCTTTCGTATCCAACACAAGTTCTCTTCCGTTTCCTCAGACCAATCCTGCTCCGGGTTTTGATCCAAGATCTTACATTCCAGTTCCATCACAGCCACCAGTTCAACCACAACAGCAAGCTCATTTCACAAGCAATTCTCAACCTCCAAACCCTAACACTGTTCGTGTTGACACTTCAAATCTTTCCCAAGTTAGTATAGAAGTTGCAAAGGAGCATGTAGAATTGATCAATACTATGGTCAGTGCCTACTGCGGGTTAGTTGCGGGACAGATTGGAAACATCAACATGACACATGAAGATTATCAACAGATCGACAAGGATGAAATGGAGTTGATGGATATTAAGTGGGCGTTTGCTAGTGCGGTTAGAAGGGCCAAAGACTTCATGGCTCGTACTGGTAGGACTTCGTTGGAAGGAAAGAAAGATACGAAGTATGGGTTTGATATTAATGCCGTCACGTGCTTTAATTGTGGCGAGAAAGGGCACTTCAAGCGTGAGTGCACTCGGCCAACAAAACAAGGCAATCACAACCCATTCAGAAACCAAGACAGGAGGATTGTAGCAGTCAACAACAATCAGAACCAGTCTGGACCATCAAATCCCAATCGGGCTTTGACAGTTCAAGGTGATGAAGGATGTGACTGGTCTGTGCAGTTTGGTGACAGTGATCAAAGAAGTGGAACAGCTCTTTATGCAAAAATCATCAATCAAAAGTCATCTGAAAGTGATGACAGTTCTGGTTATTCTGGGAGTTCTGATGAAGAAGGCTCTGTTTCTGGGGATAATCAATCAGAGTCTGAATCTGATGTGAAGGAGGAAGCAGGTTCTGATATTCAGGAGTTATTGAATGAAGCTGATGAGCTGAAATGTCAGAAATCAATTCTGATTAGGAGGGCTGCTACTGCATCAAAGGAAATGGAAAAGTTATTTTCTGAAGATGGAGATTTTTCTTTTCAAACTGCCTTTATGGCAAATTTGTCAGCCTCTTCGAGTCAGGTAAATTCTGAACCTCCTGCTCCTAGTGTTTGTGAATCATGTGCTGAAATGAAGCTTGAATTGGAAAAGCTTCATAGTCATAATCAAAATTTAGTTATTGAACTGTCAAAATGCAAAGAGGCAAACATGGCTTTAACTCGGAATGAAAAAGAATTTAAATCTGTAATAGAAACATTAAAGAAAGATGTGTCCGAGGTTAATAAAGTGGTTTACCATAAACAAATTAGTATAAATGAATACATAAATCTTGTTGAGGAAACCAAGAAGCAGTTAGCCATTGCCAAAAGTGAGCATGACGCGATCAAACAGAAATTGGAAAGTTATTCTAACTCTCGATTTGTGCTTGATCACATCATCGATGTTCAACAACTAAAGGGAGATCAAAAGGGCATAGGATACAAGAAATGCCCACCCCCTTTGAGGCATAATTACAACACGATGCCTAATGATGAAAACATGCCACGGTATGAACCCAGTGTGCCTCTGAACTTTGAGGAATTTTCTACTGGCCTAGGGTTCAAACCGGACAGTGCAAAGCAGCAAGGAGTTTCAACATCTATGAAACAAAGTCCTCCAGTTATCGAGGACTATGAGTCATCGGATGATGAATCAGAAGTGAATGTAGGTGAACAGGATAAATCACTTGACAAAATGAAAGGAGTAGTTGTTCCACTTGAGAATCACATTCTGTGTGATCCCGATACTCCTGAGGTTTCATTAGTCAAGAAACAAGTGATAGATCCTGTCAAGATTGAAAAGAAGTCTGTGTCTACTGTTAAAAGCAGTAATGTGTTGTATACATTGGTTGGAGATAATAAAATCTACTCAGATAACGTTTTTCCAATTAAAAATGTAAATCAATCTTTGATTGATAAAGTCTTTGAAGACAACACAAACAAATTTTTGGGAAAAACACTTCCAGGAATTGTGGTAACACAATGTGATCCAATTCCTAAGGCTGAGATTAGAAAACAATTTAGGAATCAAAAATCTCCAATCACTCAACAACCTACTGCTTCTAATGGTAAACAACCCGTCAAACGAGCTCAAAAACATCAAGTCTCTCAGATGAAGTCTGAAACAAAAGGAGCTCGATTTCAAAAGAAAGCAAAGGATGTCAAGTTCGTGTCATCCAAGGGTACTGATAAGATTGAAACCTTTGAAAACAAATCTAACACAGATTTTGTAAAACAAGTCACAATCTTAAAACGTAACAGTGATAACAATTACACTCAACATACAAATGGGTGTGATGAAAAGGCTAGTACCTCAGGGTCCACGACTTCGACTTCTTGTGGTCGATCAAGTTCTCCTAAGCTTGTTGAAAGGAGAACATGTTTTAAATGTGGAGAAATTGGGCATATCATCAGAAACTGCCCAAATGCTCCAAAGCAAAAATTTGTTGAGAAAACTCCACCTGAAACAATTCATCCCCAACGTCGATCAGTTTCACCTAAAAATGATAAAAGAACTGTTAAAGAACAAGAAACTAAACAACGACGTAAGAACATGAAAACTGTTGAAAAAGCTTTAAAATCTGAAGTTAAAACAGTTCAAAAGGAATCAAGTGTGTCACAACATGCAAAACCAGAATTTTCAAAAACTGGTAGGCAAAAACAACCTTGGTTACCTAAGGCAGGTGACAATTCAGGGGGAGCAGTTGTTCTTAAAAACCATCAAGAGATTGATATCACGTTTCGTGATGCTCAGGGACGACCCAAGACCACTAAGGCTTGGGTCCCCATTCTCAACTGATGTTTTACTTGACATGTGCAGGGTGTTCCAGGAGGAACTATTAACAGTCATTGGATTGTTGATAGTGGAGCATCTAGGCACATGACTGGCGACTTACGGCTTCTGTACGATGTGAGAAATATTAGAGGAGGCTATGTCGCATTTGCGGGAGATAAAGGCGGTTATATCACTGGAGAGGGAAGTATCTCCAATGGTATTGTGTGTTTTGACAAGATCAATTACGTGAAGCAAATTGATCATAATCTTCTGAGCGTGTCGCAAATCTGCGATAAGAAGTTCACCGTGCATTTTGATGATGCCGGCTGCTATGTGCTAAAACCTGGATTCAAAATTCCACAAGAATGGATTCTCTTATCGGCTCCGAGAGTTAATGATCTTTACATTCTCGATATGAGCCAGGCGATTACAACATCTGCACAAGTCACTTGCTTTGTCTCAAAAGCCACAGAAAAGGAGTCAATTTCATGGCACAGAAGAATGGGACACATTCACTTGAGAAAAATGAACCATTTGGTGAAAAACAATCTTGTGAATGGTGTGCCTGTAAGAAGTTTTCATTTACAAGATATCTGTGTCTCGTGCCAAAAGGGAAAGCAAACGAAGAAATCCCATCCTTTGAAGAAAATCAACACTGTTAGCTTGCCGTTCGAACGTCTTCATATGGACCTCTTTGGACCTATGAAGCACAAGACAATGTTCGGTGATGCATATTGTCTGGTAGTTACTGATGACTACTCTAGATTTTCTTGGGTATCTTTTATGGCACACAAAAGTGAAACTCCTGGCATTCTCAAGGATCTTCTCCCTATGTTGGAGAATCTCTATTCGTTGAAAGTAAAAAGAATCCGAAGCGACAATGGAACCGAATTCAAGAATCAAGTTATGGATGAGTTCTGTACTTCTAAAGGCATTCTTCATGAATACAGTTCTCGTTATACTCCACAACAAAATGGTGTCGCCGAGAGGAAGAATCGAACGATTATAGAAACTGCTAGAACAATGTTAGTTGAGTCGGAACTCCCTATTCAATTCTGGGGGGAGGCTGTGTCGACTGCATGCTACACATTAAACAGAGTTCTTACAGTGAAGAGACATGGCAAAACTTGTTTCGAACTCCTTCAGAAAAGGAAACCTGATCTTTCTTACCTAGAACCCTTTGGTGGTCCTTGTACCATGATTGAACCAGATGGCAAATTTGGTGCTAAGGCTATTGAAGGCTATTTTCTTGGATACCAAACTCCAAACTTTCGTGTCTGGAATCTAGCTACCAAATAGGTAGAGCTATGGAGTGAGGTGCGGGTTCAAAGGTATACGAGTCCTGTTAGGGCTCCGGGTGATCCGTGGATGTTCGATTATGATGGACTCTTTGACTCCTTCAATCTGCCAACCTTTGACGAAGAATCAGCAGCTGCAAGAATGTTAATTGAAAGTGATAATGCGGCTGTCTCGCCATTGGTTAGACCTGTTATTGTTGATCCTCAAGGTTCTTCATCTGTTAACAATACAGTTCAAAATGAGGTTTATGAAGATGCTGCTGATTATAATGAGTCTTCTGAAGATGATGAATATCATGATGCAGCTGAAGGATCTTCAGCTCCAGTTGCTCCTGTTCAAGGTGCTTCTATTGATACACCTCATATGCAGAATGTAGACACTGCTGAAGGAAATGCATCCACCTCGACACACATTCCTGGTGTAGAGTTGGTTGTGGATCTTAATTTGAACAATTTGGGTATCAATGCTCGTGTGCCAGATAATCCTGAAATGAGGATTCATGATACCCATCCCCAGCAGAACATTATAGGAGATGTCCATCGCGGTGTGCAGACGCGTAATCAGCTGAGAACCAACCGGAATGCTGGTTTGTATTCAGCTATAAGAGAATCTGGTCAACAGAATGACTGGTCCTTCGCGTGTTACGTGTCACAAGAAGAACCAAAGTCGTGGAAAGAAGCAATGAAAGACAGCTCATGGGTTGAGGCTATGCAGGAAGAATTGGTGCAATTTCAAAAGCTTGGTGTTTGGAAACTTGTTGAAAAGCCTGAAAACTACAAGAAGATTGGAACTCGATGGGTTTTCAAATGCAAGAAGGACGATCGTGGCGTGGTTATTCGAAACAAAGCACGTTTAGTCGTTCAAGGTTTTCGTCAGATAGAAGGCATCGACTACAACGAAGTATATGCACCAGTGGCACGTCTCGAAGCAATTCGAATCTTTCTAGCCTATGCGTCCTACAAAGGATTCAAGGTTTACCAAATGGACGTGAAAACTGCATTTCTACATGGTGTGGTTGAAGAAGAGGTATATGTCGAACAACCTCCAGGTTTTGAAGATCCTATCCATCCCGATCGGGTTTGGTTGCTCAACAAAGCTCTCTATGGTCTTCATCAAGCACCGCGAGCTTGGTACGCAACCTTATCAAACTATCTGCTGGAGAACGGTTTTCGACGGGGTCTTATCGACTGTACTCTCTTCATCAAAGAACAAGATGGAGATCTTCTTCTGGTACAGGTATACGTTGACGATATTATTTTTGGTTCTACTAATGATGTTTTGTGCAGGAATTTCGAGCGCATAATGCAGGATAAATTCGAGATGAGTGCTATGGGGGAAATGAACTTTTTCTTGGGCCTACAAGTGCAACAAACGGAGTCTGGGATATTCATCCATCAGACTAAATATATTGGTGACATCTTGAACCGGTTTCAGATGTCTGATGCAACGCCCATTGGAACCCCATTGGCAGTAAATCACGGAATTACTCCAGATTTGAAGGGAGAGACTGTTAGCCCTTCATATTACCGCGCTATGATCGGATCTCTTATGTACCTCACAGCATCAAGACCAGACATAATGTACCCAACGTGCCTGCTTGCCAGATATCAAGTGAATCCAAAGGACTCCCATCTTGCAGCTGTAAAAAGGATCTTTCGTTATTTGAAGGCTTACCCAGACACCGGTCTGTGGTACCCTAGGGATAATAACTTTGAATTGGTCGCATTCAGTGATTCTGATTTTGGCGGATGCAAAATCGACGGCAAATCCACAACGGCTGGATGTCAGTTTTTAGGAAATCGCCTAGTCACGTGGCAATGCAAGAAGCAGACGTGTGTCGCAACATCAACATGTGAAGCTGAATACATTGCTGCCTCAAGTTGTTGCTCCCAAGTTTTGTGGATCCAACAACAATTGCGGGACTACGGTTTTGAATTCCTAACTACTCCTATTTACGTTGATAACTCTGCTGCTTTACAGATCACTAGAAATCCTGTGCAGCATTCAAAAACCAAACACATCGAAATCAAATATCACTTCATACGTGATTGCTTTGAGAAAAGATTAATCGATGTTGTTAAGGTCCACACCGATGACCAACGTGCCGACTTATTTACCAAAGCTTTTGACAAATCAAGATTTGACTTTTTATTATTGGTAAACGGCATTAAGGTCAAGCAAGAGTAAAACTAACATCGGAAAATCATTTTTGTAAATACCTTTGTGTTTTAAAATTTGTCTTAGTTTATTGATTTTAGGGGGAGTAAACCAAAAATCGAAAAATCCAAAAACATCGAAAAATTTCAAAAACACAAAAACAATAGAAAATCAAAAATGAGTTTCCTGGCGAGTAAAAGAGAAAATGATAGTACATCAGTGGTCTGTCTAAACCTCTTTAAACCTTAAATGAAAAAGCGATAAGCAGCTCTATATAAGATGTATCGGTAGGCTCACAATCATTTTAAAGTGTGCAGGGTGATATAAACTTAAATCGACTGAAGACTGGGTGGGAACCATTCATTGGCATATGGTCTTGGTACCGAAATTTCGTTTGAGAGATTGCCGAGGTTCTGAGATATTCGGTCTTTATGCTGCTTATCATCTGGGTATCATGGTTGCTTCTATAAATAGACTAAGTCTAAGATCTTCCATGATACTATACATACGTGTACATAATACATACTGCATTCGACCTCAATAAGTGATCAACAATCACATGTCCAAATCAAATAAGTGATAATATATCACATTTATCCGGGTGTCAAGTTCGTCTCTCTGCTGTACGGAAGTACTGACCTGTTCACGGACTTGCACCTGTGCCCTCATGCATATGAAAATCAAGTTCCTCATCAATAAGTGATTATATCACATAGGGCTTGTTTTTCAAATCAAAATAAGTGAGTATCTCACACCATATACGGTCAAACAGATGATAATCGGTATACTCACCGGTAAGATGAACCCTCGTGCATACCTTGATACGGGAATGTGTCGTGATGTGGATGAACACCGGTCGGTAAGTATAAATTATACATTAACGTATCCCCTAATCATGATTACATCTGATAAGTTGAGCTTAAATGGACAACAATACCGATAATTGTTATAGGATGCTTATCTAAATGTTAACTAAATGTACAACAAGAGTGTCTTGACATGACCGTACACTGATATGATTCTCTTACCCTCGAAACTCGCAAAAAGATTGTCTGTATATATTTATTTACTGCTTAAATTTTATTGCTTTATTTTTAAACAGTTTCGTCGTTTGGTGCATATCAGCACGACATTAGCGGTGATGTCGTTTGATAACACTCAAAGGATATTAAATTGTTGTCTTTTAATTTCAAAAATACCAAAAAGATTTTAGGTGTGTTTTAATATAAACTTTTTAAAAGCCAAAAAGATTTTATTTCTACTTTATTTTTGATCGTACGATGTTGGAACTCGAGTCTTCGTTGCCTGAAACCTGAATGAAAACCGAATTGACTAAGTCTTCATAAACGGTCGAAATTTGCATGTTTTGAAAGTTAAATCTAAAATTGATAAATCTATTAGACTTTCAAATTATCGGACGGTGTTTGATTGTGACATGGTCATCCGTGTGTCATGTGTTTATGTTAACTATATTCCAAGCAGTTGTTCTCATTACGCGTTTAGATTTCTTGCATGTGCAGATTCTAAAGGCAAGGAGAACATGGTCGATGACAAGCTTTGGAATGAAGACACGACGTGAAGGCACTCAAGTGATGAAGATGATCGAGTTGCCGCTGGCCATCATCAACACCACAAGGATCTCACTTCATAAAGATAAAGTATTTCACGAGCATAACTCAAGGGGGAGCTTATGTTAAGGGGGAGTTTGTCAACACACTTCCTACATGATACGGGTAGTTTGTTGATACACTCTTTGCTTTCAAGACGTGAAGACTTTGAAGATCCTCCGACAATGAAGACTTGAAAGGACATCAGAGTTTTGGGAACTCGAAGACCAAAGACCGTCGAAGTTCGAGACGAGCCTGCAATTATAGAAGATAAAGACAAAGCTACAGCCAAGGGGGAGTTTGTTGGTGCACTTGTGTCTGTACTTTGTCTGTATTCGGTCTGTATGTAAACAATGTCCTGTAAGTTGACCTAGTCAACTATCCTCCTAGTTTGACTTGGCCAATAAGTTTGTAATATGTTTGTTTGTCTGTATCGAAGGATAGCTCCTCGAAGGATACTGTTGATCCTTCGAGGTGCTCGAAAGATATGCTTCGATTAATAGACCTCGAAGGATCATCCTTCGAGGTCCCTGCTGATCCTTCGAAAGCATTGTCATCGATAGATGATCCTTCGGACCATCTATCGGATCCTTCGGACCAGACATGTTGAGCTGGGTATATAAATATCCATGCAGTGTGTTGTTTTAGAGAGGATGCACACCCGAGAGATAGAGAGCATTCTGCTGAAAACACTCACACACACACTTTGAGAGTTTGCAAACTGATTGTAAACATTGTGCTTGTAATCGGAACCTTTCATACGCATTAATACAAGTGGTGTTAATCGTTGAGTCTTGTGTGTTCTTGTGTTTGTTCTTGCATCATCCCGGTTTGCTTGCTAGCTTGGATTCCGCACTCGCTAGTGAGTTAGTATAACAAGGTTTAGGTTTGTTCTCGATCCTCCGAGAGGGACCTACACTCTCTTCTTGTTATTCTTATGCAGATAAGAAGGGGACCATTCTCCTGTGCGTTGACGCTATTGAAGAAGCAGTCAAGATGACAAATGTTGCATCATGAAAATAATTTCAGTTGTCTTCTTTCTATGACTTCCACTTGTAACTGGCAATAATATCGGACAAGTGTTAAAGCTGAAGATTGTAGGGTTATTAGTTTTGCTTGTTCATTTAGGTGTCTGGCTTCAAGTTTATATTATCTTGCCTTTGATGCATTCAGTAACTGTTTAATACTTTTATATTAATTCTATATGAAGTCTTGCTAGTTTTCAAGTGCCTATATTGTTGAATATTATGAATGTGATTTTAAATCTAGTTGTTTGAAAATCCTTACAAGAAGCAGGTTTCCTTCAAATTAGTGATTGTAGGAATTGAATTTTTGTACCCTTTTCTAATGTTTCAGTTAATGAGGGGAGAATCAGGATCATGTGCCAGACGCATTCTGATGAAAAAAGTGATTTTTTATACTTGTATTTTGTTCTTGTCTTTGATGTTATTACATCTTGTTTCTGATGAATAAAGTGATTGTTATACTTTTATCTGAATTTAGTTTTAACCATATATTTTCAGTTTATGTTGAATTCTTGTTTATTCAATCTTTCAAGGTAAGCTACTGCTTTCATCTTCACAAAGGTATCGTTCGTTCGATTGCGATCGTGAACGTTCGGTAAAGTGTTCGTGAACATTTGTTCATTTACGATTGTTCATGTTCTTTTGTTTATATTGTTCAAGATTTGTGCACTTCTTTTTTATTATATCTATTTTTTTCATATTCTTTAGTTCTTATTTATCTTATTACCATATCAAATAAAATAGGAAATTATATTCCCACCTTGTTTATGCATCGCCACCTTTCCTTTTCATTATTCACATCGACGACGAATACGATCGACTATCTTTCTACATCTTTCTACGATTAGGGCATCAAGTTCCAGTGTTTTCCCTTCACCATCCACCTCTAGCCTCCGCCACTTTTGCCGTTTTATTTGTGTTTGTGAACCGTTCGTGAACACCTTCATTTCCATAATCAACGAACATGAATAAAAAATCTCGTTCGGTAAGTATTCATAAACCGTTCGTGAACACATTATTTCCTTAACGAATGAACATGAACAAGGCCTTTTCGTGTTCGTTCCGTTCGTTTACAACCCTAAATACAACTCAATTTTCAACATTGTTTCCCTCAGAATCGAAACAAACTTATATTTGACCGGTACGACTTTAGACAAAACTTTTTACCGATACCTATGAAAAATAAGCATGTATATTTAGACTTTTATGAATCTTTACATTATATTATTAGAATAAAGAAGCATAAATAAAGTCAATTAATAAAAATTAAATGTGAAATAGCCTTGATAACATGCATATTTTGTTAAATTATTTGTGCATCATTACCACATCTCAGTTTTGAAATAAATTTATATCATAAAAATATTAAATAAAAATAGGCACATCGTAAAAACATATTCAAAATTTTATAAGAGAAACAAAACATGCTCATAATTATTTATAACGAGTTTAAAAGACCCGCGCGTTGCGGCGGAACCGCTAAACTAAACAAAAAATAGACGTAAAAATGTTGAACAACGTCCGTGCATTGCAAAGTATTAACTCGCCAAATTTAGACCAAAACATAAAACAATGCCGTAAAAAATAACTAATTCGAAACAATAATAAAACCTAAGTAAACAATCATTAGAATAATATAGTATCGGTTAATATGAGTTCAGTTCGTTACTCGTTATAGCAACCTATAACTGATATATACACGCATGTATATGTAACCGGATGGTTAAACTCGCAAGCCAACTCGAGCTCGATAAGGAAAGACCAAGCTCCAACTTATTTTATCAAATGAACTTATTTTTAGGTTTGTGCTTATCTATCGATTTGCACCCTTGTAATCCCTAATAGTCTATATTCAAGTTTAATAAAAAACAATATTTCAAAACGATCTATATGGGTATATTTATTTTTAGTATGTATTAATAGTTATATTTACACCTTCTTATATCAATTAAATTAAATTACTATTTATTTATAATCAGTTTCATTTCAATGGCATATGATTTTTCTCAAGACGAACAATTTGATTACACATACACATGAGTTGTTCCTAAGTGCCTTCACTCTCATAATAGTTTATTGTATTTATATAAATTTTTAAAAAGTCATATGTTTGACTTGTAAAGCAAACCTGCAGAATCCAATAACCCACCAAAATATGTTTGGTAAGGCAACCATACGATACCTAAAGCAAGCAGCGAACCGAAAAGAGTATATAGAAATCAAACATAGTTTCAGTTCACCAATTGATTCACACGCTGTAGCAAAATGCCCATCGACACCACAGTTATAACAGCTGCCGCCACCAGCACCTCCGCCCGTGGGTAAGTACATAGCTCCGTTTTTTACGTCCGTGAGTGAGTACATGATCTGATGAAGCGCATCGAGATCGAATACGGCGAGTTGTTGTTGTTGATCGCCAACGTCGAGTTGTTGTGGAAGATAAGAGGGTTTTATGTTGTTGGGGTGTTAACAAAGGTAAGCATGTGGAAGACAAAGGGTTGTGCAGCTAGCAGGAGTATAGATAGCATTGAAAATGATACAAAATTGAACAGTATTATTGTGAGTAGAGAGAAATTTATAAATTAATATAGGGATAATAATACAAAATTAAAATTTAAAATTTTATAAGAGATAAACAAAACATGCTCATAATTATTTATAACTAGTATTTAGCATCCCCGCGTTGCGGCGGGGGCGTAAAACCGTGTCAGATAGTAGCAATGTCACACCACCGTGAGCGACCACCAACACTGAATTTGCGACGTGTTAATACGAAGCAATTAGACCGAAACGTAAATATAAAAAATAATAATAACTAAGTCCATCTAGGACCCGCACATTATGAAGAACTTGTCAAACGAGAAAAAATAGACGACATAAAAACGTCGAACCACACGCGCACATTGCGTTGTGTTAACTCGCAAAACTTAGAAAGAAACGTTGAACCACACACACTTTACGCCTACAAATTGGAGTACAGCCCCTTATTCCTACAAATGTTAATTTGTATGTGCTTAAAAGTGATTTATGGTTGAAAGTAAAAGAAATTAAACATAAAAGAACCCAAATGTAAGTACAACTCACAAAACATATGAGTACAATCCTTGATGCCTACAAATGTTACAAATTGATATTATATAAATAATACAAAATTAAAACTTAAAAATTACAAAGTAAAAGTTGTATTTATATATAATAGAATATTGGAAAATATAACTTCCATAAATTTATTTTCACGAAATAGAATAACGGACAGTTTGGCAACTTCTGAATGGGTAAATGATGAATCAGTTAGAGGTCTTAACCATTAATAGCCAGTATAATGCTTAACCATTCAGAGATAAATATCTGACCAATTTAGATAAGAGGTCTTAACCATTCAGAATCGGTGTGATCCTTAATCATTCAGAGGCATATGTCTGAATCATAAAGATTTAAGACACATGCTCGTAAAACAAACAGTCTAAACCATTGAGTGTTAAACCAGTATGAAAAGATCTGAACCATTGAACAACCCCTAAATATTCCATTTTATATATAAAATAGAACTAGGGTTAAGACCCGCCCGCGTTGCGGCGCGGGTACATCGTAAACCTTTGAATCGATTAGTCCAAACGTTATATGATGCATTAACCATTTAAAAACACACATTTCGACGTATCCACTTGAACTCAATGTAACATGTATAAGCATTGTGATTGGATCAAACGTAAAGTAAAACAAATTCATATCGAACAATCACAACATATTATATGTGACCCAACTCATACATAAAAAAACGTAACGGTATGAAGAAAAATATGCACATGTAATCGAAATGGATTAATTAGAGCTTTCGAAAAAAAGGAAGAAAAAGAAACCATAATTTGACTCCACTCGGTTCGAAACAAACTTTACGAAACATACATAAAATAAGCACGAAAACATATTATATTTGACGTGAATCATTTCCCAAAAAAGTTTACGCGAAACATAGAACAACTTGAATTTATACCAAAACGTACATAAAAATATGCACATAAAAATGGTTTCTTTAAACGAAACGTATTATATTTAACTTGACTCGTCTAAAAAAAAGTTTACGTCGGAATGCGACCCGTTGCAATGCGACGGGGATTCTTTAGTTATAACTAAGTCGATCTAGGACTCGCACGTTATGTTAAACATGTCAAACGGGAAAAAATAGACGATATAAAGACGTTCACCCACATACGCACGTTGCGTCGTGTTAATTCGCAAAATTTAGAATGAAACGTAAAAACGTTAAACCAAAGACGCATGTTGCGATGTGTTAAGTCACAAAATTAAGAACCAAGCATAAAGCGAAAAATTTACGGAAAATGAAAACTATAAAGGAACAAAGTTGAAAGTAAAAAAAGTTGTGAGGATAGATTGCAAAAGATAAAAAGTTCTAGTTTAAAAGTAAAAAAAACAAATAGTTTTGAGTTAAAAGTAATTTATGAAATACTTTTGGGTGAAAAGTAAAAAAAAATCTAATTTTTTTTTTGGAAAACCCCCAAAGCCAAGGCTACGACAACCATATGCATAACCATTTTTTCTTTGAAAAACCCACAAAGCACACCCAGCGTTGCGGCGGGGCGTAAAACGGTGTCAAATAGTACTAATGTCACACAACCGTCATCGACCACCAACACTGACTCGACCTAGGATCTGCGTGTTGCGACGAATCTGTCAAACATGAAAAAATAGAGGTAAAAACGTTGAACCACACATGCACGTTGCGCCGTGTTAACTTGCAAATTTCGAAACAAAACATAAAAAAGTTGAAGCACACTCGTACGTTGCGTCGTATTAACTCGAAAAATTTAGAACTATACGTAAAACAAAAATTTGCGAAAGATGAAAACTATAAGTGACAAAAGTTGTGAAGTTAAATTGAAAATAATGAAAAGTTTTGGGTTAAAGCCAAAAAAAAAAAATTATATAGGGTTAAAATTGCAAAATGTAAAATCCTTTAGATTAAAAGTAAAAAATCAAGTTTTTTTTTTTATTTGAAAAATGCCCAAAGCACAAGTTACAAGTTCTTATGCACAAAAAACTTACTAAGTTATATATGGAATAATATTGGTTTATATTGGAAAATATAACTTCCATAAATTTCTCTTCAAGGAATAGACTAAATATATATCTTATTCAAACGTGAAATCATTTTCCATAATGGATCATATCTGTTATTTTAGCCTTTGAATTTACTCCGTATTTATCTGTAGGTCCCTCGGAGGTTGAGGTGCAACCTATTCCTTGTTATATCCAACACACTAGCGAGTGCGGAATCCAAGCTAGCATGCAAACCGAGAGTTTATACAAGAACCGAGATAGAACAAGCACAAACACAACACACAATCTTCACCGATTAACACCACTTGTATTAATACATATGAAAGGTTCGGTTACAGCACAAGGTTTACAAATGTATTTTGCAAACTCTCTCTAACTCTCGTGTGTGTGTGTTCTGAACAGAATGCTCTCACTTCTCTGAGTGTCTAAACTCTCTTAGTGTCTCCCTCTAGTGTCTAAACTGAAATGAACACACAACATGGGTATTTATACCCGTAACAGCAGGTCTGGTCGAAGGATCAGATAGACTGATCGAAAGATCATCTATCGATCTGAAACGGCTCGAAGGATCAACATGTACCTCGAAGGATGACATCTTTCGAGGTCCATCAATCGAAGGCTTATCTTTCGAGCTCATCGAAGGATCTAAACTATCCTTCGATGACACATCCTTCGACCTAAACATCTTTCAACCAATGTTCTAACTGTTTGGTCAAGTCAAACCGGAGGATGGTTGACTTGGTCAAACTTACAGGACTAACAAAGACATCGTTTTACATCATGACAAAATACAGACAAAGTACAGACACAAGTGCACCAACAAACTCCCCCTTGGCTGTAGCTTTGTCTCGAATTTTATAACTTGATCTTTGTCTCGATCTTTGTGTCTTCAAGTCTTTGACATCCTTTCAAGTCTTGAATGTCGGAGGATCTTTAAAGTCTTCACGTCTTGAAAGCAGAAAGTGTACCAACAAACTCCCCGTTTCATGTAGGAAGTGTGTTGACAAACTCCCCCTTAACATAAGCTCCCCCTTGAGTTATGCTCGTGAAATACTTGTTCTTTATGAATTGAGATCCTTGTGGTGTTGATGATGGCCAGCGGCAACTCGATCATCTTCATCACTTGAGCGCCTTCACGTCGTGTCTTCATTCCGAAGCTTGTCATCGACCATGTTCTCCTTGCCTTTAGAATCTGCACATGCAAGAAATCTAAACGCGTAATGAGAACAACTGCTTGGAACATCATAAGTAAACGACACACATGTGACCATTGTTCAATCAAACACCGTCCGACAGTTTGAAAGTTTTAACAATTTTTATCAATTTTAGTTTTTAACTTTCAAAACTTGCAAATTTCGACCGTTTATGAAGATTTAGTCGTTTTTGGTTTTCGTTCAGGTTTCAGGTAATGAAGACTCGAGATCCAACATCGTACGATCGAAAATAAAATAGAAATAAAATCTTTTTGGCTTTTATAAAGTTTATATTAAAACACACCTAAAATCTTTTTGGACTTTTTGAATATTTTAAAAAAATAAAGACTGAAAGCAGTAAATAAATATATACAAAGATGCAGAAAATGAAAGCATTAAATAAATATTTACAGACAATCTTTTTGCGAGTTTCGAGGGTAAGAGAATCATATCAGTGTACGGTCATGTCAAAACGCTCTTGTTGTTCGATTAGATAACATTAAGATAAGCATCCTATAACAATTATCAGTATTGTTGTCCACTTAAGCTCAACTTATCATTTGTAATCATGGCGAGGGGATACGTTAAGGTATGATTTATACTTACCGACCGGTGTTCATCCACATCACGACACATTCCCGTATCAAGGTATGCACGAGGGTTCATCTTACCGGTGAGTATACCGATTATCATCTGTTTGACCGTATATGATGTGAGATTCTCACTTATTTTGATTTGAAAACAAGCCCTATGTGATAGAATCACTTATTGATGAGGAACTTGATTTTCGATGCATGAGGGCACAGGAGCAAGTCCGTGAACAGGTCAGTACTTTCGTACAGCAGAGAGACGAACTTGACTCCCGGATAGATGTGATATTTTATCACTTATTTTGAGGGACATGTGATTGTTGATCACTTATTGAGGTCGAATGCAATATGTACACGTATGTATAGTATCATGGAAGATCTAGACTTGCGTCCCCGTTATTTTTCGGAAAAAGATACAACCATGATACCCAAATGATAAGCAGCATAAAGACCGAATATCTCAGAACCTCGGCAATCTATCAAACGAAATTTCGGTACTAAGACCATATGCCAATGAATGGTTCCCACCCAGTCTTCAGTCGATTTAAGTTTATATCACCCTGCACACTTTAAAATGATTGTGAGCCTACCGATACATCTTATATAGAGCTGCTTATCGTTTTTCATTTTAGGTTTAAGAGGTTTAGACAGACCACTGATGTCTATCATTTTCTCTTTTGCTCGCCAGGAAACTCATTTTTGTTTTTCTATTGTTTTTGTGTTTTTGAAATTTTTCAATGTTTTTGGATTTTCAAATTTGGATTTACTCCCCCTAAAATCAATAAACTAAGACAAATTTAAAACACAAAGGTATTTACAAAAATGATTTTCCGATGTTGGTTTTAACTCATGTTTTACCTCAGTGCCCTTAACCAAAATTAAGTTAATCAGAAATGATTTATCGAATTTTGGAGAAAATGAGTTGGCACGTCGGTAATCGGTGTGGACCATGACAACATTGACGAGTTTCATATTGAAACAATCACGTGTGAGGTGATATTCGAGATCAACGTGTCTGATCAAGGAGTGCTGTATGAGAGGATAATAATTCATAAAGCAGCTAAAATATCGACAAGTATAGGAGAGATTAGTAATTCAAAACCGTATCCTGCAACTGCTTCGTGCATTGCAAGGAATCTGAGTGCTCTCCCAAACTGGATATCCACCCGGTGTGGACTTCAAAGTCGATTCTTTGTAGCTACTGAGAAGTCTCTTGACAGCAACAAGATCAAAAACCTCTGGGTCCGGCTGGTCTTCCACATTGTACCAGCGAAGGTCTTTGTCTTTCTCTTTCAGAAGTAGTGTGCGGTTGTTCGATCCACTATCAACACCCGGTTGGTTTGTTCAACAAACACATTTTCTTCAATCACACCGCGAAGAAATGTACACTGCACGTTCATCTTGTTGATTTTGAACTTCAAACGTGCTGCAGGTGCGTACTTTTCATTGGAATCTTCCCTGAGGACCCGATCAAAAACCATAACAACCAAAATTTTGGC
The DNA here is from genome assembly GCA_030545235.1 of Helianthus tuberosus. Lineage (NCBI taxonomy): Eukaryota > Viridiplantae > Streptophyta > Magnoliopsida > Asterales > Asteraceae > Helianthus > Helianthus tuberosus. Next base: position 4,259,256 of record CM060357.1, on the reverse strand, counting down.
ACATTTCATCTGGTCGAATTTTTCAACTTCATTCAACCACATTCTTTTATCAGACATTTTTGTATTCTTTCCTCCTCTCTCCATCAAAGGCAACAACATTCTCCTAGATGTAACAATATTTTGGAGCCTTATGTCGCCGATCTTGTGCATGGACGCTCCACTATCAACAATCCTAAGACTATCAATAGTTCCTCCTGGAACATCCTGCACACTCATTCAGAGATTAGTTGGAGAGGGGGACCCAAGCCTTCACAGACTTGGGTCGACCGTCATCATCGAGAATTGTAACATCCATTTCCCGATGATTCGGAATTGATGTAGCTCCCCCTGAAACAATTACTGGTTTTGGTTTCCAAATCTGTGTTTGTTTTTCATTTTTAACTTCTAACTTAACAGACTGTGTTTGGATAACCTCTGGTTTTAAAACCTTTTCAACATTTTTCCGTTGTTTCTTTCTCTGTTTCACTTCTTGTTGTTTAACAAGACGAGGGTCCTGTTTTGGTGAAACAAATCTTTTATGGTAATTGTTACCATGGGGGGCATCAACTTTTGCTTTCAATTTATGAAGATACGGACAGTTTCGAATTATGTGTCCAATTGTACCACATTCAAAACATGATCTTCGTTCAACAAACCCCGAAGCATCATGTGATCGTCTTGCCGATGATGATGAACTTTGTGATCTCGAGGTACTAGGTTTCGAACAGTTTGGTTCATTTCTTTTCAACACAGTTGCTTGTTTAAGAAAATCTAAGTTAGATTTGTTTTCAAACGTTTCAATTGTGTCCGTTCCCTTTGATTTCACAAAGTTTACCTTCTTGTCCTTTTTCTTGTTTTGGCTCTGTTTGCCTTTTCCATTTCCTTGGGCAGCGTGATTTTGCTTTCGTTGATTGTTTTGTTTTTGCAATTTTTGATTCCCATATTTCTTTCTAACTTCGGATTTTGGGATAGGAGCACACTGAATTACTACAACTCCTGGACTCGACTTTCCCAAAAACTTACTGGTAGAATCTTCGAAAACTTTATCAATCAAAGATTGATTGACATTTTTGATAGGGAAATCCTTGTCTGAATATATTTTATCGGATCCAATCAATGTGTAAAGCAAGTTAACGCTTTCACAGCTTCCAGATGAGGATTCAACAGACTTGGCTGTAGCAGTCACAAACGGTTTTGCAGGTGGATCACAAAGAATGTGATTCTCAAGGGGTATGTCCTCTTCTTTGATCACCGCATCAGACTTTACCGAATTAGTATCATCAGATTCATCATCAGAAGAATCAGTATCCTCAATCACAACTGGAGGATTCTGATTAGGTTCAGCAGAAGACACACATGTATCTGCTGACACATCCGATTCTGATGATACTTCCTTTTTGTATCCGAGTCCTGCTGCAAATTCATTAACATCTAGAGGAACAGATGGTTCAAAGTGAGTTCTATATTCCTCATCAGGCAGGGCATCATAATTGTTTCTCACGGGTGGTGGACATTTCTTGTAACCAATGCATGTGACATCCCGTTTCTCTTTCTGAACATCAATGATGTGATCCAACACATAGCTAGAGCTTAAATAGCTGTCTAACTTGAGTCGGATCGCCTCACTTTCAGTTTTGACACAAGCCATTTATTTTTGCATTATCTCAAGCCTACTGATGTAAAGGTTTATTTCCGTTTGTTTTCTTGAAACCATTTTTGTCAGCTCGGTTTTATCTTTCTTTAAAGTTTCAATCATCGTTTTAAATTCCTTTTCATGGTTTTCATAAAACATGTTGGCTTCTGTGCACTTAGAAAGATCCATGGTCAACTTTTGGTTGTGAATGAATGTCACATCATACTTGTCTTGCAAAGCCTCGTGTTTGCTTTGCAACTCACACCACTTAGCATTCAACGAAACATGTTTGTCTTGCAAGTCAAACAAACTAGCTTCTAAAGCATCATGTTTGCCTTGCAACTCAGACATGTTTGCCTCCATATCAGCACATTTAACACTTAATCTAGCACAATTATCGCAATTAATCGCAGTGGGTTCATCGACACATACCTGACTGGACGAACTGTCGACATTAGCCATAACGGCTGAATGGAGAGAAGACGAAGAATAAGCAGCTTGATCCACCAAAATAGATCTTCTATCAGTTCCTGCTGCAGTGTCTCCCAATACCTCATCAACCTCTGCTTCAACTGACACACTTGACGTGTCATCCAAATGATCATTGCCTGAACTCGAGGATTCCTCATCTGAACTTCTGCTGTAACCAGATGACTCTTCATCCTCAGAAGATTCACCACCATTGGCGGAAGATTCTCCACCACTGGCGTGATTTAAATCCTTGACAACCTCAGCAAAACAAGCTGTTCCATCTGAAGCATCACTACTCAACTGGATTGACCAATCACCACCTTCATCTATTTGAATCACAAGTGTCTGGTTAGCATCTGATGGTCCTGCTTGGCTTTGGTTGTTGACAGGTATCAACGTACGCTCATTGTTCCTGTTCTGATTCTGCTGGTCTCCTTCATTTCTGAAAGGGTTCTGGTTCCCATGCTGAGCTGGCTTAACAGGAACTTGAATGGGATTGCCATGTAGATCAGTTGTCACAGGAGGCCTTTGGGTTTGCTGTTGAGGCACCGGTTGAGGAACTGGTTGAAGCGGATTTCCGTACATGTCTGTTTTTGGAGGAACCGGAACTTGGATAGGATTGCCATACATGTCTGTTGGTCCGGTAGATCGAACAGGTAATGGATTTCCGAACATATCAGTTGCTCTGATAGGTTGTTTCGGTGCGGGAGACGGAGTACCAAAATACATCTCTGCATTTACCGGAATACCCCACATCGAATTCATTTTTGATCAAGAAAAATAATACCTGAAAATCACAAACTTGTTAAACATAAACAGACTAAGGATCGAAAGATCAAGACTTGTTCGAATGATCAACAGTGTTCGAAAGATCACTGTTGAATTTCGAACAATGATTTCGAAAGATTCTCCAAACGAAGGATCCTTATCTTTCGAAAAAGAACTGTAGACCGAAAGATGTATGCTTCGAAAAGATTCCTTGAATCGAAGGATAAGTCAAAGACTTCGAAGGATGCTCGAAAGATGATAATCTGTCGAACTTCCTTTGATCGAAAGATAATCTTTCGACTTCGAAGGATATCCTTCGATCTCCACTGACACAGTTGACACACGAAGTGACAGGTTGGTGAAAAGTTGATGGGTTGGTAGAAACTTTCGGCAGAAGGCAGAAGGTATGGTCAGACCATATCTTCTGCATGCAATTTGAACAATAAAATATATTAAAAATCGAAAGATCTACCCAGAAACCGGTCACCGGAGTAAGCCGGAATTTGGCCGGAGATGACCAAACCTCTTAAAAACAAGTTTTTAAGTTACCCAACCCGTTCCTTAACACACCCGATAAGTTTAGAACACGTTTAAACGTCTGAAAATGCGAGAAAAACACAGAAAACGGTTTCTAAACCAAGAGAGTTTTTGTCCAAAACACTCCAAAGTCTTGTAAAAACCCGGTTTTTAACAAGGAAAAGAGCCACGGCTCTGATACCACTTGTAGGTCCCTCGGAGGTTGAGGTGCAACCTATTCCTTGTTATATCCAACACACTAGCGAGTGCGGAATCCAAGCTAGCATGCAAACCGAGAGTTTATACAAGAACCGAGATAGAACAAGCACAAACACAACACACAATCTTCACCGATTAACACCACTTGTATTAATACATATGAAAGGTTCGGTTACAGCACAAGGTTTACAAATGTATTTTGCAAACTCTCTCTAACTCTCGTGTGTGTGTGTTCTGAACAGAATGCTCTCACTTCTCTGAGTGTCTAAACTCTCTTAGTGTCTCCCTCTAGTGTCTAAACTGAAATGAACACACAACATGGGTATTTATACCCGTAACAGCAGGTCTGGTCGAAGGATCAGATAGACTGATCGAAAGATCATCTATCGATCTGAAACGGCTCAAAGGATCAACATGTACCTCGAAGGATGACATCTTTCGAGGTCCATCAATCGAAGGCTTATCTTTCGAGCTCATCGAAGGATCTAAACTATCCTTCGATGACACATCCTTCGACCTAAACATCTTTCAACCAATGTTCTAACTGTTTGGTCAAGTCAAACCGGAGGATGGTTGACTTGGTCAAACTTACAGGACTAACAAAGACATCGTTTTACATCATGACAAAATACAGACAAAGTACAGACACAAGTGCACCAACATTATCTCCTTCCTTTACAACTCTGTTTTACGATTGCTTTTAGGGTTTCAACTTTCAATGGCAGATCATGCTCATGACGATGTGGTTGAGCGGATACTGATAAGATTAGATGTAAAAGATCTGATCCGTTTCAAGAGTGTGTGCAAGTCATGGCACTCTTTAATCACAAGTCCTGGTTTCACTAATCGTCATCTTAACCGTAGTTACAACGAAGATTGCAACGACAATGAGATTGGACATAGAAGAGTTACTTACGTAGATTGTGACCATGATGATCATCGGCTTGTTGGTTCTTCCAATGGCCTGGTTTGCATCACTTCTTTTTATGATTTGGAAGTTTCAGTAGCCAATCCCTTGACTGGAGAGGTAACAGAGCTGACACCGCTACAAACCCTGGATGTGGATTTAACAAGCTGTTGGGGTTTCGGTTATGATTCATCCACTGATGATTACAAGGTCATCGTAAAACGCTGGGATCAAACATGCGTTCAGGTGATGAGTTTGAAATCAGATGTTTGGAGAGTTATTGAAGAAGTGAAGTATGAATTTATTAGTACGAATGGTATTCTAAGCAATGGTGCACTTCACTGGATTGCAGAAGATCAAAATAATAAGAAACTGATTATTTCTTTTGATTTATCCAAAGAAGAATTTAAAGAAATCCCCCAACCTGCCGATGCAGGATATGAATGTACTACTCGTAGCTACCTGGGAATTGTCAAAGAATGTCTGTGCACATTTCATCGATCAAACTGTTGTTTTCTTGACGATTTATGGATGATGAAAAGCTACAATGTAAAAGAGTCGTGGGAACGGCTGCCCCATAATCATAATATGAAGCTTGATATTGTTCACCAGTTGAAGGGAGATGTATCAAGGTTATCAAGTACTTTCGAACATCATTGGGGTGTTGAATTGGGTTTGCGTTATGATGCACCGATATTTGTGAAGAGCCTTGTATCTCCACATGTAAATGGGAGGCCAGCTAGTGCTATTAATATCGTGGGGAATTCTATGGTGGGTTCTATTGATGCTCTGCCGGACCTTGTAAATCCCCATTACAATGAGAGGCCGAAGCCGACAAGGTGAGTTGTATTCTTTTCTTTTAACAGAGAGTATAGATTATAGATTTTCCTTGCCTTTTTATTTCTCATCATTCATTCACCTCTCTTCTTGTTATTCATATGCAGATAATAAGGGGACCGTTCTCCTGTGCGTTGATGCTTTTGAAGAAGCAGTCAAGATGACAAATGTTGCAGCATGAAAATAGTTTCAGATGTCTACTTTCTATTATCTTGCCTTTGATGCATTCAGTAACTGTTTGATACTTTTATATTAATTCTATATGAAGCCTTGCTAGTTTTCAAGTGCCTATATTGTTGAATATTATGAATGTGATTTTAAATCTAGTTGTTTGAAAATACTTACAAGAAGCAGATTTCCTTCATATTAGTGATTGTATGAATTGAATTTGTACCCTTTTCTAATGTGTCAATTAATGAGGGGAGAATCAGGATCATGTGCCAGACGCATTCTGATGAAAAAAGTGATTGTTTATACTTATATTTTGTACTTGTCTTTGATGTTTCTGATGAATAAAGTGATTGTTATACTTTTATCTGAATTTAGTTTTAACCATATATTTTCAGTTTCTGTTGAATTGTTGTTTATTCAGTTTTTAAGGTTAGCTACTGCTTTCATAAATAAACACTATACGTAGGCTATATGACCCGTAAAACAATTAAGTAGTATGTGGTAAAAAGGAGTAAAATACGGAATAAAATGGATAATTTCATGACACATGTTTTGTTGTGAATTGTGATACATTAATTGAACTAGTTGATTTTACGCCCGCACGTTACGGCTGGGACCCAATGACTGCAAAACACTTGTCAGCAACGGTAAGCATATACCGAATATCAAAACATAAATAAAAATGACGTGGTAAGGATAGTTACTCCGTCCTAAAAAAAGCGATTTTAAATAACCTAATATATAATAATAGGACCCACACGTCCTATATGTTGAAAATTCGGTTGTTTTCAGTTCAGATATTACGGTGCAATCACGTTAAAATATGGATGAGCTCGGTACCGGTAACGTCACCGAAAGTACTGATCCGGAAAATCATCGAAATTAGGTACCGGCACCGAAAATGCTCGGTACAATACGGTATGGTATTTGAAGGTAAAAATCAATAAATACAGTTATAGTGCTAGACCGGTGTCGAACCGAAAGTAACGATTCTGAAAACGCCAAAAGGTGGGTACCAAATTGGTACCGAGAATGATTTGGTATAGTAAATTTGGTACCGACACGATACCAGTTTGATTACGTGATACAATTTGCTCATCAATATTCTTAATATCCAAGTTAATTGTACATGCTAATTCATTCAATACAGAAAAAGACAAAAAAGAAAGCAAATTAAGTTGTTGTGTATATAAAACTCATTCAAACGAAATATAGTTTACTTACTGTGCGTATGAAAAGTAATCTAAACGGTGCAATTACTTGCATTGCTACGTTGCTACAGGATTTAATGAGTTTGGTACCAACCGATACCAAAAATACCGTTACCGAAATCCACAAAAGTGGGTACCGATACCGAATATACATGGTACGGTTCGGTACCGGTCGGTACTGGTACGGCACTAGTATTTGAGGGTAAAAACCGGTGAATACCGATGCCGAATCGGTACTGATAATACACCCAGTTTAATAAATTTATAGGTTCAATTTTTAATATATATATGTTACTATTTATTCAATTGGATTTTTAATATACAGGTAATAGGTAATGGTACATAAAAATGTGATTCCCTTTATTCATAATATTATATAACTATATAATTTGCAACATTTGAAACCATTGCAAGTTGTACTGTCTCTTTACTATGTTGGACAGTGGGTTAGAACAAAACCACTGGCTATTCAACATTTGGAAGCAATTATATAATTTGCAACATTTGAAACCATTGCAAGTTGTACTGTTTGCTTACTATGTTGGACAGTGGTTTTGAACAAAACCACTAGCTATTCAACATTTGAAAGCATTGCAAGTTGTCCTGTCTGCTTACTATGTTAGACCGTTGTTTAGGAAAAAACCATTGGCTATTACCATGGTGACTTACCGCATAGGCTTCCACATTACACCTCTTATCTCTAGAGAGAGGGAGAGGAACGAGAAGAAAGAGAGGAAGAGAAAGCTAATGGGGTTGCGGCGGCGCCATGGCGGCCCTACGGCGGTGTCATGCATCTTCACCATATCTCCAACAACTCCAGGTGCTGCCACTTCATCCCTCATCCTATCTCTTTTCTCCTGGTTATTTTGCTTAAGGAGAGAGACAAACGAAGCGATATAGTCTAGGTTGAGGCTTAGCTTTCGGTTCACTTTGCTTCTTTCTTTTTTTTTTCAGTTCCTCTACACTACAAATGCATTCTGGATTCTTGATGAACTTTCCAATATGGTATGTTAGTTATCGATTTTGTCGCTATGAAGACAGTTGATGATGCAAATGTTTCTATTGAGAAGCTGAATGACATGGTGAGTTGCTTTGCTCTCTTCCATTACCAAATTTACGAGTTTGTCATCTTACATATACGGTACCGGTACCACTTTTCCCCATTTTTCAGCACCGGTACTTTCGGTACCGATCAGGTACCGTGCTCATCCCTAATAACATGTCATATATGTTCTTGCAGGTGCTCGAAGGCCAAATGATTCGTGTAAATAAAGCTTAGTGTGGCATATAACAACTTCCATTAATTCACTTTGTGTGTGTGAAGGCTTTACTGAAATTCATAACAATTTACTTTGTGTGTGAAATATGTTTCTCCTCTTTTCTTATTAGTTATTACCTGTTAGAGTTGAAATTAATGGTATGGTGATTTGGTTGTATAACATAGTTATTATTTACAACAAGATACGTTCCCACTTAAATCTGTAAATAGTGTTTGGTACTCCGTAACCGGAGCATCAGTGAAACTAGCAGGCAATACAAACACAACGTTTTTTTCATGTTTTTTTTTTTGCGAGTTTTACCCCTTTTTTTACTGCGCTTTTGTTTCATTAACAGGTTTTGTATGGTGTTTGCTTCGGTCGAAAGTTGTTGCCTTCTGTTTTTTTCAGGTTGGTGCTTTCTCAGTCCATGTTTGTATTAGAAATAGCTAACGTGTTTTAGTAATTATGCTTATGTCTATGTATGTAGCATCATCTTTAATATTGTGACAACTTACATGTTTTAGTAACTTGTTTGACATACATTCTTTGTGTATGAAAATACTAATTTATCAACTGTTATATAATAATTAATATACTTATCTTTTAATTCCTAGAGCAATCAGCTATAAAGCACAAATGTCGTGCAGGCGGCTCTATAATGGTGGTTGCTCATGCTTAGGAATCTTAAATTTGCAGCTTATGTGTGAGGGTAGCTGGTATGGTGTGTCACTTTTATATGGGTTAATGGGTCAACTTGATTAAGGTGGAGGGAGTGGAATCTAAATTTCATTTTTAAAAGTTTTTTGGTTTGCAAAATTTGTTAGAATTCGAATCTAAGTATTCCGGTGGCTTTTTGCTAAAACACAAGTTTCACAATTTTTATAATTTTTATTCTTAAATAATGACGGAAATAAAGTATGAAGATAACCAATATAATAACATTTATAATAATAATAATAATAGTTAATAGTAATAGCAATATTAATAGTAATAGTAATAGTAATATTAATAGTAATAGTAATAACAACTACAACTGACAAAGAACGCTATCATAGGCTAGTAGGGAAACTCATATATTTATCACATACTAGACCAGACATAGCTTATTCAGTCATTTATTTTTTCTGTTAACGAGAAGGCCAATTCGGTCATTTTATATGGCCGAATTGTCCTTCTAGTTAACAGAATTACATATAAAATGACCAAATTGGATTTCTCGTTAAGAGAAAAAATGGATAGACTTCAATGGAAAACAGCCCTTTAAATAGGGAGAATACAAAGTTGCCCTATCTCTAAACAAGGAAACATAATCCTCTTATAATTACTAGAGATCATATCTATCTATACAATATTATTTTAAATATTATAAACATATATCGGCTAAGACAAAGATGAAAAATAGCTCAATATTTATTTTGGAAGAATATAACCTCTGAATTTGCTCCTTACATCTCGTCAACCCCTTGTTTCAGCTTTCAATGGCGGATGTTATTCATGACGATGTAGTTGAGCAGATACTGATACGATTGGACGTAAAGGATCTGATTCGTTACAAGAGTGTGTGTAAGTCATGGCATTCTTTAATCACAAGTCCTCGTTTCATTAATCGTCATCTAAACCATAGTTACAACAAAGATCACTACAACAATCAACTTGCCCATAGGAGAATTACTTTATTTGAACGTTCTGGTTTGGGTCATCATCTTGTTGGTTCTTCCAATGGCCTGGTATGCATCTTTTCAAATTCCATTCATCTTAGAGTAACCAATCCTTTGACTAGAGAGGTAAGACAACTCGAGTCTCCCCGTTTGATCGGTGTACTACAATTATGTTGGGGTTTTGGTTATGACTCGTCTAGAGATGATTACAAGGTCGTCATAGGGACCAAGAAAGGCGAGAATCAAACATCTTTTGAAGTGTTGAGTTTGAAATCAAATGTTTGGAGAGTTATTGGAGAAGTGAAGTATACATTTATTACTAAGGCTGGTATCTTATGCAATGGTGCACTTCACTGGATTGTAAAAGATCAAAACAATAAGAAATTAATTATTTCTTATGATTTATCTAAAGATGAATTCAAAGAAATTCCCCTACCTGTTAATGCAATTTGTAGACGACTGGGAGTTATAAAAAATTGTCTGTGCATATTTGGACATTATTCTGTTGACAACATATGGTTGATGAAAAAGTACAATGTAAAAGAATCGTGGGAACTGCTGCCACGTGAGCGTGATTGTGAGATGAAGAATTATATTGTACACTTATTGCGACCGAGATTACCCAAGGACGATGATGCATCATGGTTTTGCCGTCCTATTGAACATCTCTATTGGGAGTATATGGATGCACCTATATTTGTGCAGAGCCTTGTATCTCCACATATTAAAGAATTGAGTATCATGGTAAATTCTATTCTTTTCGTTTCGTTTATCACATATCATATATAAGAGATTTGCCTGCATTCATTCTCTTCTCCTTTGGAATTATACTGATGTAACTATATTTGGGCAGAGCCTTATATCTCCCCATATTAATGCAAGGTCAGTTCTATTTACTATGTACTTCGTATATTATATTTTCTTTTGATTTCTTTTGGTTACCTGATCTTGGTTATGGATTCGTATATTCTTTATATGATCGAGTATGTTGCGAGAGTTTAATACAAATTACAAGCACTTGTCGCGTTATAAATCCTTTTTCTCTTATGTAATTACCTCATTCTCGACCTAGTGTTCCAAAATTAATAAGGTATTAAATTTTATCTATAATTAATTTACTCTTGGCGTACATGAGACTAGCTCCTTTGCCTCGCGCATGACATTTAAGGACACTAAGTGTCTTGGATCACCTCGCGCCTTATAAACACAAGGTGTGGTCAACGTTAAATGACAATCATATTAACTTCATATATAACACTACGCGAAAAATTAAGGGGGGGGGGGGGGGGGTCAAATCTCTTTGGATGGTCAAAACTACATATCAACAACACCTATCGCAACTTTCCATCGCTAACTGCCAAATGAACTTCATATGATGGCTCTACAGTTTAGTAACAAAATGTGACTAACTCGGTTTGTAAGATCAGTTTCAACATACAAAAAGTGCTGAAATGAAATATTCAAAATAATAAACTAAAACTTATAACAAAGGCTCAGACAAAGTTTCAGATGAAAATATAATAATTTGTGCACCTCTAGTGATGTATTACCCATTTTGACAAAAAAAATAGAGAAACTTGTTATTCGTGCATAAAAGTTTAATAATTTTTGAACGCAATCGACAACCACAGGGACTTGATTTTTGCGTTTTTTGAAATGAAGGTTGTTCCTGCGTTTTGGTGTAAACCTCTGGGACGTAAATTGACATTTACTCTATATAAATTTATCGCAATACTGATTTTAATTTTTAAAGAGTAAAATGCACGATAGTCCCTATGATTTTGCAAAATAACACCTATAGTCCCAAACTTTTGGAAATTACACCGGTGCTCCATATGGTTTGACAGTTTGTTACTCGGATAGTCCCTGGAGTGGATGACGGTTAGTTTTCTCCGTTAAGGGGATGTGAAATGAGAAGTTTACCCTTTATCTTCTCCACTCTATAAAAACAAAACAACCGCACCCCAACCCCAACCCCAACCCCACCCACCCCCCACCTTTGTCTCTGTTTCAACATCTTTTACATAGGGGTGGCAACAAAAACCCAACTATGATATTTTGGGTTATTTTGGGCCTCTTTAAAAAAGAAAGTAGGTCAGAATGGGCTAGAGATTTAGTCAAGATGGGTTAGAATGGGTTTTAAAATATCCATCTAAATTTTAACATGGGTGAGGATGGGTTTTTAACTCTCAAGCCCTCATCATCATGGTTGCTTTTTAACTGTCTGCACCAGTATCATCGTAGTTGTACTAATCATCTTGTCGCTTTTGAAACCTCATCATCATCGTGGATTCAACCCTAAATCACCATCATCGTCGATTTCAAACCTCATTATCACGATCTCTACAATTCTGCCATTTGACAGTTAGGTTGAAGCTTCAATTTCGTTTCCCTGCCGGAGACGAAGATGAATCGCACAGCCAGTGGCGGATTCAGAATTTTTTTTCACTGGGTTCACTTTTTTAGATACTCCAATTTCATATGACTGATTGAACATAAAAAAATTCGGGTCGGTTCGGATCGGGTAAGGTTCATCACATAATAAAAGTACGATACAATAATGAAAAGAAAACCGTCATTAGAAATTTAAATACACATGATATATAATATGATAGTCTTTACAAATAAAAAAACTACCTAAAGTTGTTGATTGTGGAGGCGATTTGTTTTGTTATAACCCTAAATGGTTCGGTTATTTTCTTTATAAATGGAGTATGTAGTTATGCATAGCTATAAAAGAAATTGAACTACCAAAAACCATTTCAGCTGGTTTAACTAGTAATGGCTACCCAACCAACCCGACTAGTTTGGTTTGCCGTTTTATAAAAAAATTGTCAACGGATCGACCTAAAACTTTGTAAAAAATCGCTTGACCATGAGCACCCCTAATTAATGTAGATATAAATGATATTCTTACTAGGTTCCCATTACTCTTCTTGTATTTGCTTTGGTGCCCCTTCCATCCAAACTTCTTGCAAAACCAAAATATGAAATTCTTGGATTCATATCTTTATCCAATAATATGTTGCTAGCTTTTAAATCTCTATGAATAATTCTTAGCCTTGAGTCCTGGTGAAGATAGAGAAGCCCCCTTCCAATCCCAATTATAATGGTGTAGCGCTTTGACCAGTCCATTAACTTTCTTTTTCCATCATCTATAAGTCACATTGATGAAAAGTGAATGGTATGTTAATATATTTGAACTTGTGTAACAAAAACAGATACAAAAATCTAGAGCAAAATGTACCAGACATAAAAGAATTCAAGCTTTTATTGGGCATGTACTCATAGATCAACATTCTCTCGTCTTCATCAACGCAGCATCCTAGAAGTTTCTCACAAGATTTCGATGCAGAAGTTTAGCGATACATTTAACCTTGTTTTGGAACTCGTCTTCATCAATGTGTAAACATAACAAACAAGCATTCATCGACTCATGTAGAACATGCGAGAGCGGTTAGCGTTTAAAAGTGTTTGCGTTGTGTGTTGATGTGATTTGATATCGATAACCTATGTAACACCCAAAAGTGCGTTAAGCGAAAAAGGGTTCGAGTATACTCACAGAGCGTGTTTAGTAAATAAACACAATCTTGGATTGAAGGGAGCGCGTGGGAGATTAGCCTGATCACAGAACGATAGTGTAAGCGTTGAACAACGTGTATCGGTGCGTTAGGTGTGATGAGCGATCGAATGGTGAGTCGATGGACGGATGACCATTCGGTCGGCTGGGCATTCGATTGGTTGAATGTCTTTTTGAAACTTTTGAAGTTTTCGTTGTAGTATAGCTCATGTCATTCGATCGGATGGTCATCCGAACGGATGGCCATTCGATCGGATGGCTATTCAATTGAAAGTTGAAGTTTTGCAAAATTGTTTAAGTGTTGAAAGTTGTAAAGGGCAAGTCACCTGGTCAAATAGTCATTCGATCGGATGGTCATCCGATCGGATGGCTATTCAGTTGATGAATAGTTGTTTGAAACTTGTAAGAATTCGTTAAATTAAAGTTTTGCGGTTTAACGGAGACGGCGTGATGACGTGTTAAACAACGGGAATCACACCAAGTCCAACTCAGTCGATCGGATGGGAACCACCCCATTCGATCAGACTCAGTGGTTCAAGATGAAGTTCCATGTTCAACCCGTGAATCGGTCGTCTCTTCCGTAGAAATCCGTTCTCAGACCGGCTCTTCACCTGAGATTGAGTAGAGATCCTGAACGAGTCCAGATTCTAACGGTTTTGAGTAAAAAGTGGAAAATGTTGCAGAAAAGTATGAAATCAGTTGAAAATGTTTTAGATTTAGTCGAGTTTGTGTTAAATCGTATGGAAATCCTTTAGATCTGGACTGTTATTGGTGAGATGAGGTCATCCGAAAGCGTTCATCGGAACCCGTGATGACGTCACTCTAAAACAGCCCAAATCGGGTGATTTCATGGTGAAAATGTAAGATTTGATGGAGGAGATGATGAGAAAGTGTGTGATGATGATAGTAGTACAAGATTTAGAGTGAAAACTTGTAAGAATCGCGAGGAATCGAGAGAAAAGTGCTTGAGAGTGCGCTGGTCGGAGGAGGCTGTCACATCAATGAACAGTTGATGTGACAGGTGGTATTTATAGGTGAGAGGAGAAATGAGGTGGTGGAACGTTGGGTCGGATGGCAAGTCGATCGGATGGTTATCCGGACGGATAGCCATTCGATCGAATGGTCATTCAATCCGACGGCTTGTGCGAATTGGTTTTCCGACTTTCGTTTCGTGCGTTGAGCGTTGCGGTTAAGCGAATTGCGAGTGAGCGATGCGATAGTATTAAACAATAGTTACACAAATAACCTAACTCCTAATAATCATAAAGGTAATTCTATGTTTTGAGTTTGCGATGAGATTGCGTTGCGATAGAGTTGCGATTGCGTTTGCGAATAACATCCCAAAACCTATATAAGCACGCAAAAGTAAAGCACATAATAACACACACACATAAAATAATACCAATAGTTGCGATTCGAGTTAGAGATGTGATTGCGATGTGATAGCGTTTAGTAAGATAGCGTTTAGATACGTTTATCGCATTGTTACTTCATATAGTAATAAATCGTATTTCAAAATAGCGTTAACCAAAAAATTAATTATCGAGTATTGAGAGTGTACAAGCAATACTTAAGCAACAAAAGACAGATCTGAATACAACCTGACTTTTACTTTTACTTTGACTTTGAATTCGGAAAGTCGGGTTGTTACAGTAAAGTACTAAATACTAACCGGATTGTAAAGTAGAACGGAGATGCTCGGAACAAGAAAGCTTCGAAGGATCGAGAGGACAGGGTTGCTGTCGGTTCGAGTGGGGGAAAAGAGAGGGAAGAGAGAGTCTATGATTTGTTATATTTTCCAAAGAAAGCACAAACACCTCATGCATACCCTTCATGTGTGCGTGACATGTAAGGGCTGGGCTAGGGACGGTTTGGACTTGGTGTTTGTCACACCCCCAAAATCCACCATGCGGAGTATCACCGCTTGGAGGCGTGACATGACCAGGATCGAGCCACCAATCATATTGAACAACGTAATTAAGTAAATAAAACCAACCACAATACAATTGGTGACCAAAGCTATTTAACCAAGTTCAAATTAAACAGCGGAAGCATTGAAGGTAAAATCCAAAACATAAGTTCATAGTTCGTAAGTTTAAAGTCCAAAGCGTAAGTTTAATAAGTTCATAAGGATTTACATATTAAGCACGAAACATAACAGTCCGTATCCCACAATGACATCCTCCTCGTGCAAGCTCCGTAAGTATCTAACAACCTGTAAGGCATGTAACAACGAGTCAACAACAAAGTTGAGTGAGTTCACGGTTGGTTGTTTAGTTTTAAGTTTGTTTCCGAAAACATGGTTTGTGTTTCGTTGGCTTACTTGCCGTGGGGGTTACCCCATAGTTGAAAGTATGATTAACCAGTTCCTTCTTTATTACCCAAACCATATCCATAATTAGTGGGGGCTTCCCCAGGTGAACCACTAGACCGTTACCATATCGACAACTGACGAACAATAGTTGTGCCCTACGTCAATGTCTATCATCATTGACAGTTTGCCATAGTCCATTAGTACACGCCCGTCTGACTGGCACGGTGTGAGGTTTGTTAAACCTAATAGCGCTATTAACTAATGACCCGCTCGCCATTGGCCTCGGCGATTAAGTCGATATAAAATGAGGGACTTAATGATAGAGTTTTTGTCTACTAAGTTTTAAGGTTGTTGTCCTACTCAAGGAGGACGAACGTACGTATTTTACCCAAGGAGAATACGCATGATTAATATTGGCATCCTACCTATGGAGGATGGCGGTACATATCCTACCGAAGGAGGATATGTAGGTTCCATTTTAGTTTCTTAACCCATTCCCAAACCACTGGGAATCCCATGCCTTAGAAAGTGTGTGAACTCACCTTAGTTTGCTCGGTTAGATTAGTTACTCTAATAATCAGAAATCAAGTACGTCATAATAAAGTACATATAACAATCAATTTCTCGTGCATGCATAACACGTATCCTACGTACGGTTTATCTACTCATTACTTCTATCACATAGCACGCAATTCAAATGTCACGCTCTGACTTTTGTGGAAAGATCATAGTTAATAAAATACACTTGTAATACTTGTTAGAAAATATTTTCTATGTGTTGGAGTTTTTAGAAAATTTCGCCAGAGTCTCCTTTGTCTGGAGGCGTCCATGCTTATTAGCATATCATTTTCTTTTCGGAATATATTTAATCAATCAACAACAAGTTACTAAACAATATTACACTAGTCAAGTGCAAAAACAATACACTTTACATAACAACATGAACTTGGTTTTTCATAAAAACGTGTAGTAACTTTGTAGGGTGTTTAGTGGGTTTAGTTACCCTCCAAAGTGTGTTTAGTTTTTTAAAATCTCATTCTCGGGATTTTTGGATGTTCACAACTTGTGAACATATTTTGCAAAAAATATTTACTTATAACATCTTCTTGTGTTAAAAGTATTTCTACACTTATGTTGTTATTTAAAAATAGTGTAGGTTTAATAAAACCATGTTCTTCTAAAAATCACCCTTTTAAACTTGGTTTATTTAGAAAAGCCATATGTAAACCTCAGATCCATACGATCACCAACTTACTTTGTTTACTAATTTTTCAAGAAATCATCTTGTTATTAAGTTCATGTTTAAACATGGAGGTGATTCTCTTATGTAAATCACTAACCACCTCCTAACTTGTTAACTTAAGTTTTTAAATCTCACTTTAACAAGTTCCACCATGATGTTTAACATCATGTTACTAATAATCATCAAGCAAGCAACAAGTAATCAACTACATAACAAAACAACATCATACTTAACATTACTTCTTCATTTTAACAATATTTCATCATTAAGTTAGCTTTAAGTTCAAGACTTTTGCATATGATCTTTTAGTGTTCTTAAGTTTTCATCATGATCTAACTATTAACCATCATAAATATGAAGCAAATGAAGATCAAAAGAGCTTACCACTAGCTTTTAAGCTAGGGAAGAAACACTAGAGAAAACAGGTGGATAAAAGAAATCTAGAGAGGTCCTTCACAATCCGTGAGCTCCACACTCCGGGATTCACTTTGATACACCTTGGGATGGTCTTGAGACACTTGAATAAAAATCGAAAATAAAATGGTGGTGACAAGGGGGTTCGGCCGAGCTTTGTTTAGAGGGAAAGAAGGAATGTTTGTTTGATGAAGAGGATGATAAGCTTAGTGTACATATACCCACTAATCCTATTATCCCTTGGATCTTATGTCCTCATGAGTACATACAAAGTCACTTCATAATCCCACTAGAGATTGCATGGGGAATGAAGACTTATTCAAACTTGTGGTTGAGATTAGGGAATCGTATCGTGGGGGGACCACACGTGAACCGATTACATGCAATGGGGGGGGGGTAAGTGAAAGTTATTTGGTAACTAAGATGGTGAGTGCAAGTCCAATCATAACCTACACATTCCTAGGTAAGCACATGGGGATTTGCATGATTTATAAAAGTCTTGTAATGGGTCCCATGGGGACGGTTCTAACATAAGGGGGGGGGGGGTTAATTGGAAATTTGTTGGTAAATAAGGTAATTGGTGGGAGTTTAATGTTATGTCTAGTGTTTAGTGTGTACCGGGTATTATGTAATGTGTTACAGTGCTCGGGGACCATAACCAGCTCAGAAAAAAAAAGTGTAACAATGTTTTTAACAATGTTTTAGTGTTCCGGGTAATGTCCGGTTGTTCGGTTAGATACCGTTCCGTTAAAGTGCTAAGTTATTCCGTATAGTGTCTTTTATGTATCTTTTTGTAACGTTTTTAATTTCCCAATACTCAGGAAAGCATACAGGACTATTTAGTATCTTTTATGCGCAAGACTAGTATGTTAAAAAGCACAAGTAAATATGACATAGTAATCAGAAAGCAGTTAAGTAGTTCAATACAGTCATCAAGCACTTTAATTATCATTAATAAATCGTACGGATACATGTAATTACGAGGGTTGTCACATTCTTCCCCTGTTAAGAGAATTTCGTCCCGAAATTTAGCACGTGGTTATTGAGGAAGCTAATTAAGTTGCGTGGTTTTCCTGGGGTGTCACATCATCCCCCCGTTGGTTTGGAATTTCGTCCCGAAATTCTGCAGTAGCTTCAGTCTCAGTAGTGGTTGCACTTTTCTCAAACAACTGGGGATACTTGAGTTTCATTTGGTCTTCTCACTCCCATGCATACTCTGGGCCACGACGGGAATCCCAACGAACTCGAACAAGAGGTATTCTGGTACGCTTGAGAATCTTAACATCTCGATCAGTAATTTCTACCGGTTCCTCGACGAATCGCAGCTGGTCGTCGATAGTGAGCTCCTTTAAGGGAACTATGAGAGTCTCATCTGACATACACTTCTTCAGATTCGACACATGGAAAACATTGTGAACCTCGCTGAGTTCTTCAGGTAGATTCAGCCTGTAAGCGACTTTGCCAATTTTCTCAATGATTTCGAATGGTCCGACATAACGCGGATTGAGTTTGCCTCGTTTTCCAAAACGAACTACACCTTTCCAAGGTGAGACTTTGAGTAGCACTCGATCCCCAACCTGGAACTCGAGTGGTTTCCTGTGCTTATCAGCATAGCTTTTCTGACGGTCACGAGCTGCCGCCATTCGTTGTCGTATCTGAGCAATCCTCTCGGTTGTATCTACTACAAGTTCTGGGCCTGTGAATTGACTGTCGCCAACTTCTGCCCAACAAAGAGGTGATCGGCATTTACGTCCGTACATTGCCTCAAACGGAGCGGCCTGGATACTGGTGTGGTAGCTGTTGTTATATGAAAACTCCACTAACGGGAGTGTTTTTCCCAGCCATTACCGAAGTCGATTACACATGCCCTAAGCATGTCTTCAAGGGTTTGGATGGTGCGTTCATATTTCCCATCCGTTTGTGGATGATATGCCGTGCTCATGTCTAATAGAGAACCAAAGGACTTGTGCATAGCTTGCCACAATTCGGATGTAAAATGTGAGTCTCAATCAGTGATGATGGAGGTTGGCACTCCGTGCCTTGATACTACTTCCTTTAGGTAGATGTCTACTAGAGTAGAAAACTTATTCGTTTCCTTGATAGCCAGGAAATGTGCAGACTTGGTCAGTCGATCCACGATCACCCAAATGGTATCATTTCCGCGTTGAGATCTAGGCAGGCCAGTAACGAAATCCATGGAAATTGGCTCCCCTTTCCATTTCGGGATCTCTGGTTGTTGAAGTAGGCCTGATGGTTTCTGGTACTCGACCTTGACCCTAGCACAAGTCAAGCATTTGCTGACGTAGGTTGCTATGTGGGCTTTCATGTTAGGCCACCAGTATGTAGTCTTTAGGTCGTGGTACATCTTATCCGAACCAGGATGTACTGAATAACGAGACTTATGTGCTTCATCCATCACAAGCTCGCGTAAGTTTCCATAAAGTGGAACCCAGATGCGCCCGTTTAGATAGTAGGCGTCGTCTTCCTTTTGTTCTAACCGTTTCCTTGATCCTCGTAGGGACTCAGCCCTGATGTTTTCTGCTTTCAATGCTTCGACCTGAGCATCACGAATTTGAGCGGGAAGGCTAGAGTGAATGGTAAGCTGTAACGCACGTACACACTTAGGTATAGTATCCTTTCGACTGAGGGCGTCGGCCACAACATTGGCTTTGCCCGGATGGTACTTGATCGCACATTCATAATCATTCAAGAGCTCGACCCATCGACGTTGTCGCATGTTTAACTCCTTTTGCTTGAAGATATGCTCGAGACTCCTGTGATCGGTGTAAATGGTGCACTTGGTACCGTACAGGTAATGTCTCCATATCTTAAGTGCGAAAACAACTGCTCCCAGTTCCAAGTCGTGCGTAATGTAGTTCCTTTCGTGAACTTTAAGTTGGCGTGATGCGTAGGCAATGACCTTGTCACGTTGCATCAACACGCTACCAAGTCCTTGGATGGAAGCGTCGCAATAAACCACAAAATCATCTGTGCCTTCAGGCAATGAGAGGATAGGCGCGCTACAAAGTCTATCTTTTAAGTGCTGAAAAGCAGATTCCTGGGCATCACCCCAACGGTAGGTGACACCCTTCTGAGTCAGTGAAGTGAGAGGTTGCGCAATCTTTGAGAAATCCTTGATAAACCATCTGTAATATCCTGCCAAACCCAAGAATTGGCGGATTTCTGTTGGTGTACGGGGTGCAGGCCAGTTGTTGATCGAATCAACCTTGGATGGATCAACATGAATCCCATCCTTGTTTACTACGTGGCCTAGAAAGTGGACTTCGCGAAGCCAGAAGTCACATTTCGAAAATTTGGCATACAACTGCTCTGTTCGAAGAAGTTCCAAAATAAGCCTCAGGTGTTGCTCGTGTTCTTCCTGACTCTTCGAATAGATCAGGATGTCGTCGATGAAAACAATAACGAACTTATCCAGGTAAGGTTTGCACACTCGATTCATGAGATCCATGAAGACCGCAGGTGCGTTTGTCAACCCGAAAGGCATGACTAGAAACTCGTAATGGCCGTAACGAGTTCTGAATGCTGTTTTGGAGACGTCCTCATCTCGGACTCTCAGCTGATGGTATCCCGATCTCAAATCAATTTTAGAGTAATAGCTCGACCCTTGCAGCTGGTCGAACAAGTCGTCAATACGTGGAAGAGGATAACGATTCTTCACGGTCACCTTGTTAAGTTCGCGATAGTCAATACACATTCTGAAGGTACCGTCTTTCTTCTTCACAAACAAGACTGGAGCTCCCCAAGGCGAAGAGCTTGGACGTATGAAACCCTTTTCCAAGAGTTCTTGTAGTTGCGTGGACAGTTCTTCAAGTTCTGACGGAACTAGTCGATAAGGTGCACGAGTTATTGGTGCTGCTCCAGGAGCTAGCTCGATTTGAAACTCAACTTGACGATGAGGCGGAAGACCAGGTAATTCCTCAGGAAATACCTCGGGAAAATCGCGTACAATAGGTATATCTTCTATCTTCCTTTCTTCCGATGATGTATCAGAAACGAGGGCTAGGATAGCAGTGTGGCCCTTTCGCAAACACTTCTGGGCCTTAAGGAAAGAGATGATGCCCACAACAGCACCACTCTTGTCGCCATGAATCATGAGAGGTTCTTTGCCAGGACGAGGGATGCGGACAATCTTCTCGTTGCAAAGAATTTCCTCTTGTTGATGAGATAACCAATCCATCCTAATAACGACGTCGAAACTACCCAGAACGATAGGAATAAGATCGATAGAGAAGGTCTGACCAGCTAGGATGAGGTTACAGCCCTTAACTATGTGTGTGGCTTCAAGACTTTTACCGTTTGCTAGTTCTACCGTGTGTTTGGTGTTCAGAAGTGTTGGAGTACGCTTAAGCATTTGGCTAACTTTTAAGGGCACATTACTAGTATCGGCACCCGAATCAAATAAAATAGTAACAAAGAAATCATCCAGAAGAAACTTACCCATCACAACGTTGGGATCGTTCCTCGCGTCGCCCTGACCCAGCACGAAAACACGTCCCCTGGCACCATTGCCATTATTATTACCCCCGTTGTTGCCTCCATTGTTGCCTCCATTGTTGTTCCTATTTCCTTGGTTGTTGTTCTGATTCTGGTTCAGCTGAGGACAGTTCCTCTTAAAGTGGCCTTCAGCGCCACACTGAAAGCATCCTTTATTGCCCTGTTGTTGCTGTTGGTGGTGGTTCTGTGGAGCTTGTTGTTGTTGTTGTTGGCGATTCTGATTTGCTGGTCGCGTGCTTCTGCAATCCTTTGCTTCATGACCAAACTTGTTACACCTCAGACAATGACCCTTGTGGCACTGCCCGCTGTGGTGCAAATTACATCGATTACACTTAGGGTGATTTCCCTTGTACCCACCCTGGCCTTGATTCCCAGAAGACTGCTGACCAGGGCTCCTGTACTCATCTGTCTTTCGCTGCTGGGACTGAACTGAAGTAGAACCCTTGCCCAAATTTCCATCCCACTTCCGCTTGTTATCACTGGGAGCATCAGTAGTAGTAGCGCTAATATGCTTTGGCAGCTTGTTCTGCTCAACTGCCTGATCAGTGAGGCGATGAGCCAACTTGATGATTTGCTGAATGGTGCCAAGATTAGCTGAAGTCACGTGGCTTTGAATTTCTGGCACCAAACCCTTAAGGTACAGCTCGATAACCTTGATAGGAGGATCCACCATAGTGGGACACAGGATAGCTAATTCGTTCGACCTCTTTGTGTATGCCTCGATTTCAGACCCCGTCATCTTCAGATTGAAAAATTCTACCTCTAGCTTGTGGATGTCGTCACGACTACAATACTCTTCCTTGATCAGTTCTTTGAAAAGTTTCCATGGGGTGGCATTAGCAACCGCTAGCCCTAGCAGTTGAACCTGTGCTTTCCACCAGGTTAACGCAGGACCTTCGAGTGTTCCAGTAGCATATTTCACCCTACGATCTTCAGGGCATTCACACATCTCAAAAACAGACTCAAGCTTCTCGAACCAGTGAAGAAGACCTACAGCTCCTTCTGTGCCGCTGAATGTACTAGGTCGGCAATCCATGAATGTTTTGAACGTGCACACAGGAGGCTGAGCATGTTGACCTGTTGCGCGAGAATAAAAGACAAGGTTAAGCACGAGGGTTGGTTTGCGAAGGTAGGATCTAAACGTCCTAAGATAGGTCGAAATAGCAGGTTATACCTCCTGCTGGAACTGCTGCGAGTGCCTCAGCAACTCGTTCATTGATCAAAGCCGTCAACTGGGCTTGAGTTAGGTTGATACCACCACGTCCTCCACGTCCGTTCATGATCTTCACAACGAAGCAACGTAAGTGAGAAAAGTGTCGCGAAAGTGCGTAAGTGGAGGACGACAGTAGAGAGTAAGCACACAAGATTCAAATAGCAGTTATCACGTTAACTAGTGCACAGTGTGAACTATATAACCGACAATATAAACATAAATCATACCACCTATTGTGTCGAGTCTTGCACGTGAAGCGAAGCGTCGTTGTGGATCGTTGAGCACTATACAGGTTATAGTCTGGTTTGTCAAAAAGCTTTTCCCTTTTTAAAACCAAGTTCACTATAACCAATGGCTCTGATACCAATCTGTCACACCCCCAAAAACCACTATGCGGAGTATCACCGCTTGGAGGCGTGACATGACCAGGATTGAGCCACCAATCATATTGAACAACGTAATTAAGTAAATAAAACCAACCACAATACAATTGGTGACCAAAGCTAGTTAACCAAGTTCAAATTAAACAGCGGAAGCATTGAAGGTAAAATCCAAAACATAAGTTCATAGTTCGTAAGTTTAAAGTCCAAAGCGTAAGTTTAATAGGTTCATAAGGATTTAAATATTAAGCACGAAACATAACAGTCCGTATCCCACAACGACATCCTCCTCGTGCAAGCTCCGTAAGCATCTAACGACCTGTAAGGCATGTAACAACGAGTCAACAACAAAGTTGAGTGATTTCACGGTTGGTTGTTTAGTTTTAAGTTTGTTTCCGAAAACATGGTTTGTCTTTCGTTGGCTTACTTGCCATGGGGGTTACCCCATAGTTGAAAGTATGGTTAACCAGTTCGTTCTTTATTACCCAAATCATATTCATAATTAGTGGGGGCTTCCCCAGGTGAACCACTAGACCGTTACCATATCGACAACTGACGAACAATAGTTGTGCCCTACGTCAATGTCTATCATCATTGACAGTTTTCCATAGTCCATTAGTACACGCCCGTCCGACTGGCACGGTGTGAGGTTTGTTAAACCTAATAGCGCTATTAACTAATGACCCGCTCGCCATTGGCCTCGGCGATTAAGTCGATAGAAAATGAGGGACTTAATGATAGAGTTTTTGTCTAGTAAGTTTTAAGGTTGTTGTCCTACCCAAGGAGGACGAACGTACGTATTCTACCCAAGGAGAATACACAGGATTAATATTGGCATCCTACCTATGGAGGATGGCGGTACATATCCTACCCAAGGAGGATATGTAGGTTCCATTTTAGTTTCTTTACCCATTCCCAAACCACCGGGAATCCCATGCCTAAGAAAGTGTGTGAACTCACCTTAGTTTGCTCGGTTAGATTAGTTACTCTAATAATCAGAAATCAAGCACGTCCTAATAAAGTACAGATAACAATCAATTTCTCGTGCATGCATAACACGTATCCTACGTACGGTTTATCTACTCATTACTTCTATCACATAGCACGCAATTCAAATGTCACGCTCTGACTTTTGTGGAAAGATCATAGTTAATAAAATACACTTGTAATACTTGTTAGAAAATATTTTCTATGTGTTGGAGTTTTTAGAAAATTTCGCCAGAGTCTCCTTTGTAAATGGAGACGTCCATGCTTATTAGCATATCATTTTCTTTTCGGAATATATTCAATCAATCAACAACAAGTTACTAAACAATATTACACTAGTCAAGTGCAAAAACAATACACTTTACATAACAACATGAACTTGGTTTTTCATAAAAACGCGTAGTAACTTTGTAGGGTCTTTAGTGGGTTTAGTTACCCTCCAATGTGTGTTTAGTTTATTTAAAATCTCATTCTCGGGATTTTTGGATGTTCACAACTTGTGAACATATTTTGCAAAAATATTTACTTATAACATCTTCTTGTGTTAAAAGTATTTCTACACTTATGTTGTTATTTAAAAATAGTGTAGGTTTAATAAAACCATGTTCTTCTAAAAATCACCCTTTTAAACTTGGTTTATTTAGAAAAGCCATATGTAAACCTCCGATCCATACGATCACCAACTTACTTTGTTTACTGATTTTTCAAGAAATCATCTTGTTATCAAGTTCATGTTTAAACATGGAGGTGATTCTCTTATGTAAATCACTAACCCCCACCTAACTTGTTAACTTAAGTTTTTAAATCTTACTTTAACAAGTTCCACCATGATGTTTAACATCATGTTACTAATAATCATCAAGCAAGCAATAAGTAATCAACTACATAACAAAAAAACATCATACATAACATTACTTCTTCATTTTAACAATATTTCATCATTAAGTTAGCTTTAAGTTCAAGACTTTTGCATATGATCTTTTAGTGTTCTTAATTTTTCATCATGATCTAACTATTAACCATCATAAATATGAAGCAAATGAAGATCAAAAGAGCTTACCACTAGCTTTTAAGCTAGGGAAGAAGCACTAGAGAAAACGGGTGGATAAAAGAAATCTAGAGAGGTCCTTGACAATCCGTGAGCTCCACACTCCGGGATTCACTTTGATACACCTTGGGATGGTCTTGAGACACTTGAATAAAAATCGAAAATAAAATGGTGGTGACAAGGGGGTTCGGCCGAGCTTTGTTTAGAGGGAAAGAAGGAATGTTTGTTTGATGAAGAGGATGATAAGCTTAGTGTATATATACCCACTAATCCTATTATCCCTTGGATCTTATGTCCTCATGAGTACATACAAAGTCACTTCATAATCCCACTAGAGATTACATGGGGAATGAAGACTTATTCAAACTTGTGGTTGAGATTAGGGAATCGTATGGTGTGGGGACCACATGTGAACCGATTACATGCAATTGGGGGGGGGGGGGTAAGTGAAAGTTATTTGGTAACTAAGATGGTGAGTGCAAGTGCAATCATAACCTTCACATTCCTAGGTAAGCACATAGGGATTTGCAAGATTTATAAAAGTCTTGTAATGGGTCCCATGGGGACGGTTCTAACATAAGGGGGGGTGGGGGGGGGGTTAATTGTAAATTTGTGGGTAAATAAGGTAATTGGTGGGAGTTTAATGTTATGTCTAGTGTTTAGTGTTGTAGGACCGAGTTTCGGGGGCCGAAACCGTGATTCTTGTGATTATGTTCATACACGGGAAGATTAGAGATGATAAACAAACAACTTTGTATTAATCCGGTAGTAAAACATTACAAATCGGCCCGATTACAAGATAACCGAACTAATACCAAAGGAGTATACATTCCGGGAGAGATCAAGTGGTGATCTCTCCCCGGTGAGGTCTCAAACCTCCTCCAACTTCCTAGTGTTGCAAATGGCAAGGGTTTTCTATTTATAGTCACACCCCTTGTCTTGCAAACACACACGGTCAACCGAATAACCCTCTCGTTTGACCACTTCAAACGAGCGGGTCTATACACGTTCGATAGACCGTTTCACTAACTATTACAAATTCAGCGTAAAATAATAACTAATCTATTCGACAAGCATCGGACACAAAATCTGCATCAACAAATTCCCCCTTGTCCGTTGCTGTCGAATGCTGAAAATGCAACTGCAATCGATCTTCAGTCAAGTATTCATCTTCTCTGTGTTAACAAATTCCCCCTTGACCGATGATCCAGGTAAGTAGTATCTTGACGCTCCTTGTAAAATATTTCCCCCTTAAAGTACGCGTATCCGTGTTGGGTGTTGTGCAATTTCCTCAATTGACCGATCTTCCGCTGATCTTCCAATACTCCAACCGGCATTTGATAAGGGTTCCAATCTTTAAGAACTGCATCAAGTCTTGATCTTGTCATAAGAACTCTATTTCATCCAAGCATACTACATTGATAGAGATTTCTGGTGAACTGTCTTCTGTAAGCCGTCTTTGTGGAATCGACCAAGTAATGCACTTTAATCTTCAGCATCAACACTCAGGAAAGTCAGCTAGACCAAGTGTATCCCTTGCAAGCTCAACCAGCATGCTTAGTTGAACTACATCCAGATCTCATTGTCTCGCCTTTGTGAAGTTGACCACGTAATGCACTACGGATCTTCAGCATCAGTACTCAGGAAGTCAGCTAGACCAAGTACATCGTTTGCAAACTCAACGAATTGAGTTACCCCCAGATCCCTGTAAAATCCCAAAGAAACATCAAACCCAAAACCGAATCCTGCAGGTCTTCAGTCTTGAACTATCAGCTTTCATTAAGATTCCCCAGGTCTTCAGTGAACAGCGCTTTTGTAACTACTGTAGACTTTAGAAACCTGTATTTTTCCGTGCAAAACCCTTCACGCTGGCTGGAGAATTAATTAAAATCCTCAAATATGTGTATGTGCAAAACATTCCACGCCGAACCGTTAGTATCACCAGAAAATCACAAACTCTACCACCTGGGATTGCGTTTAGAAATTTACCGAAGAAATTCATTACGTTTATCCCCCCATTTCTTTGGTAAAATCTCTAAACCTTAACAGATTCTCTCCACTTCAAAGAAACTGTCGTCAAATGTTCACCAGTTCCCTCCACTGAGCGGAACTGTCGTCAATCTTCACTGAATGTTCTCGGTTCCGAAAATTCACGAAAACGACTTTCTTCTTTGCATATTCTAGTTGAATAAGAACGTCCCCTAGTACCTCGTAGGATCCGACTTGTATCCCTCCAAAGACTTTGTGAACTCGTTAGGACCGGTGTTGACATTCTAGGTTCATTCATTCGTTACCAAATGCGAGAATATGACAATAAACAAAAAAGATTTCTTCGTTGCATATTCTAGTTGATAAAGCAATATCGCCTAGTACCCCATCGGATCCGACTTGTATCCCTCCAAAGACTTTGTGAACTCGTTAGGACCGGTGTTGACGTTCAAGGTTCATACGTTCGTCATCAAATGCGAGAATATGACAATAAACAAAATGCTTTCGAACATTTACGAATAACCGGTAACAATCATAAACATTGACGTGCGGAAGTGAACATACCATTCCGTTTTTTTTTTTTTTTTGGCCCATAGTAGTCAAGTCACCAAATTTGACGTTTGCATTGGTAACCGTGACTACCCCACATTTTTCAAAAATCAAGTTTTCATCATCTCTTGTTTTCATCATGCCGCATCATCACACGCGCTCCCAAATTCGTACGAATTTGATGTTGAGATTTGGAAGCCCGGTTCAAATAATCTTCGTGAACACCCGACCCGACTCCCACTAGTAATTTGTTTACTCAAACAAATAAACTAATGAAAATCCAATACCCATAACCACTTGACTTTTAGATGAGCCCATCACTCTATTGGCCCATCATAGAAATCCAAGACCCATTTCATAAAAAGGCATCCAATATTAGCTAAAAGTCAACAACAGTCAAATTGTTTATCAGCCACTATACATCTGATCTGTCTTCCTCTCGATACAACCATATCCAAAACTCTTTCTCTTTCTTCAATTCTCACATCTCTAATGAAATCCAAAAAAAAATTTGTGAAGCCCTCGTCCACTTTCAAGTCCTTTTCTACGAAGAACAATATACAAAATCCCCAAAAAAAAAAATTTGAGCTGACAACTTTGTTTCTCCTTCAAACCCCAAATCTTTTGTTCCTTTCATCGATACACAAACAATCAGAGGTTCTCTGCAATACAGAGCCCCCTTCTCAATTAACTAACAAATTACCCCCAAATTCTCTCTTCGATTAACAAACATCAGCAAAAACCATCATCCATGAGGTTCATACTCCGACGACTCTTGTTTGTTCAAATTATAGATCGATTTGAGCAACCAAGAATCATCTTCATCATCCTCATCTTCTCGGCGATACCCAAAGAATCAAAAACCCTTCTTCAAACCTGCAAATTCACAAAGATCAAGAGTCTCTGGCACTACCGTAACTGTTGGTGGTGGGTTTATGATGGTGAGAGGAGGTGGTTGTGGCAGCTCTTCGTCAACTCTGAGTTTGTTTGTTTGTTTTTTTTTTTTTTTTTTTGTGTGAAAACAGAGTGACGAGATTGATTTCTTAATGTTTGCCACGAAACAGATCTCTGGTCGACGAAACAGATTTGAAGTGTGTTGAACGACGAAACAGATCTTGAATTCTTGTCGACGAAACAGAATGATGTCTAGACGAAACAGGAATACTGTTTCGCCGAAGGGTTTTGTTTCGTCATGGGAAGTGGTGTTTCGTCGGAAACCCTAAAATTTCTTAACAGCCGCCACCACTTCTTCAAGAACACAGCCTCTGTTCACTTTGCAGATCTGACGAAAATCCTTAAAAACATGATATTTGATGATGAAAACTTGTTGATTTCGGTGTGAAACATAAAACCCAACACTCGTTTCAGCACAGATCTGAATATTCGGGTCCAGATCTGAGTTTTTCTTGATTTTCACCATTTTTACATCTTGAACAAAAAGCACAAAAATCACAGATCTAGAGCACATGTGACTTAGTAAACGGTTAGATTTACTAAATCGGGCACCATGGCTCTGATACCAATTGTAGGTCCGGCTAGGGGAGGATCTAGTCGCCTAATCCCTGTATACGAACCACTCCGGTTGTGCGGAATCCAACCGGAATAGCAAACCGAGACGGAACACGTAAAAACACGACACGCAGATATCACCGTTAAAAACCACTGTATTATAACGATAAAAGGGTTCGGTTACAATCCAATGTTTACAATGCTCTTTGTAAACTCTCTCTAGTGTGTGTGTGTGTGTGCTCTGTTCTCTCTGTGTTCCTCTGTTCAAGTGTCTACCGAAACAGAACAACAGAACTCTATTTATACTACAGACACATACATACTCGACGAAACAGAAAACAGGCGACGAATCAGCATCATGGTCGACGAAACACACCTGTTTCGTCGACTTCTGGGCTGTTTCGCCAATGATGGGCTTCGGCCCAAAGCAGATAAGCCCAAGTCTTGTTTCGTCAACTTGTCTTAGCCCAAGGACTGTGATGTTGAGTCCAGTCCTTGTCTTGTCTCTTGTGTCGGCTTGAAGTCTTGTAAACAACGGAGGAAAGTCGTCACAAAATAAGCCGAGCAAAGTCGCGTCCACAATCTCGAATCAAGACGAGTCGAGTCGCGTCCATAAATATGTATCAACAAACTCCCCCTTGGACGCTACTCGCGAGATTATCTTCTCATATCTTCTATGTCGGAGGATCTTCAAAGTCTTCACGTCTTGAAAGTAGAAAGTGTATCAACAACCTCCCTGTTTCATGTAAGAAGTGTGTTGACAAAGTCCCCCTTAACATAAGCTCCCCCTTGAGTTATGCTCGTGAAAGTCTTTATCTTTATGAAGTGAGATCCTTGTGGTGTTGAAGGTCAGCGGCAACTCCATCATCTTTGTCTTTTGAGTGCCTTCACGTCGTGTCTTCATTCCGAAGCTTGTCATCGACCATGTTCTCCTAGCCTTTAGAATCTGCACATGCAAGAAATCTAAACGCGTAATGAGAACAACCGCTTGGAATATCATAACATAACCAACCGACACACGTGAGACCATTGTTCAAGCAAACACTGTCCGACAGTTTGAAAGTTTAAAGTATTTTATCAATTTTAGTTTTTAACTTTCAAAACTTGAAAATTCTAACCGTTTATGAAGATTCAGTCGTTTTGGTTTTCGTTCAGGTTTCAGGTAACGAAGACTCGAGTTCCAACATCGTACGATCGAAAATAAAATAGAAATAAAATCTTTTTGGATTTTATAAAGTTTATATTAAAACAAACTTAAAATCTTTTTGGTATTTTTGAATATTTCAAATGTAAAGACTGAAAGCAGTAAATAAATATATACAAACATTCTTTTTGCGAGTTTCGAGGGTAAGAGAATCATATCAGTTTACGGTCATGCCAAAACGCTCTTGTTGTTCAGTTAATTAACATTAAGATAAGCATCCTATAACAATTATCGGTATTGTTGTCCACATAAGCTCAACTTATCAGATGTAATCATGGCGAGGGGATACGTTAAGGTATGATTTATACTTACCGACCGGTGTTCATCCACATCACGACACATTCCCGTATCAAGGTATGCACGAGGGTTCATCTTACCGGTGAGTATACCGATTATCATCTGTTTGACCGTATATGATGTGAGATTCTCACTTATTTTGATTGAAAACAAGCCCTATGTGATAGAATCACTTATTGATGAGGAACTTGATTTTCGATGCATGAGGGCACAGGAGCAAGTCCGTGAACAGGTCAGTACTTTCGTACAGCAGAGAGACGAACTTGACTCCCGGAAAGAATCTGTGATATTTTATCACTTATTTTGTTGGACATGTGATTGTTGATCACTTATTGAGGTCGAATGCAATATGTACACGTATGTATAGTATCATGGAAGATCTAGACTTGCGTCCCCGTTATTTTTCGGTAAAAGAAACAACCATGATACCCAGATGATAAGCAGCATAAAGACCGAATATTTCAGAACCTCGGCAATCTCTCAAACGAAATTTCGGTACTAAGACCATATGCCAATGAATGGTTCCCACCTGATCTTCAGTCAATTTAAGTTTATATCACCCTGCACACTTTAAAATGATTGTGAGCCTACCGATACATCTTATATAGAGCTGCTTATCGCTTTTCATTTTGCATTTCAGTTTAAAAGAGGTTTGTAAAGACCACTGATGTACTATCATTTTCTCTTTTTCTCGCCAGGAAACTCATTTTTGCTTTTCTATTGTTTTTGTGTTTTTGAAATTTTTCGATGTTTTTGGATTTTCAAATTTTGATTTACTCCCCCTAAAATCAATAAAGTAAGATAAATTTAAAACACAAAGGTATTTACAAAAATGATTTTCCGATGTTGGTTTTACTCTTGCTTGACCTTAATGCCGTTTACCAATAAAAGATAGTCAAATCTTGATTTGTCAAAAGCTTTGGTAAAAAGGTCGGCACGTTGGTCATCGGTGTGGACGTAAGCAACATCGATTAGCCTTTTCTCAAAGCAATCACGTATGAAGTGATACTTAATTTCGATGTGCTTAGTCTTTGAATGCTGCACAGGATTTCTAGTGATCTGTAAGGCAGCAGAATTATCAACGTAAATAGGAGTAGTTAGGAATTCAAAACCGTAGTCGCGCATTTGTTGTTGGATCCACAGGACTTGGGAGCAACAACTTGAGGCAGCAATGTATTCAGCTTCGCATGTTGATGTAGCGACGCACGTCTGCTTCTTGCACTGCCATGTGACTAGGCGATTTCCCAAAAACTGACATCCAGCCGTTGTGGATTTGCCGTCAATTTTGCATCCGCCAAAATCAGAATCACTGAATGCGATCAAGTCAAAATTATTATCCCTAGGGTACCATAGACCGGTGTCCGGGCAACCCTTCAAATAACGAAAAATCCTTTTTACAGCTGCAAGATGTGAGGCCTTCGGGTTCACTTGATATCTGGCAAGCAGGCACGTTGGGTACATTATATCTGGTCTTGATGCTGTGAGGTACATAAGAGATCCGATCATCGCGCGGTAGTATGAGGGGCTAGTAGCTTCACCCTTCAAGTCTGGAGAAATTCCGTGATTTTGCGGCAATGGGGTACCGATGGGCGTTGCATCAGACATCTGGAACCGGCTCAAGATGTCACCAACATATTTAGTCTGATGGATGAAAATTCCAGACTCTGTCTGTTGTACTTGTAGGCCCAAAAAGAAGGTCATTTCCCCCATAGCACTCATCTCGAATTTATCCTGCATAATGCGCTCGAAATTCCTACACAAAACATCATTAGAAGAACCAAATATAATATCATCAACGTATACCTGAACCAGTAGAAGATCTCCATCTTGTTCTTTGATGAAGAGAGTACAATCGATAAGACCTCTTTGAAATCCATTCTCCAGCAGATAATTAGATAAGGTTGCATACCAAGCTCGCGGTGCTTGATGAAGACCATAGAGAGCTTTGTTGAGCAACCAAACCCGATCGGGATGGATAGGATCTTCAAAACCTGGAGGCTGTTCGACGTACACCTCTTCTTCTACCACACCATGTAAGAATGCACTCTTCACGTCCATCTGGTATACCTTGAAACCTTTGAATGAGGCATAAGCCAGAAAGATCCGAATTGCTTCTAGACGTGCAACAGGTGCATAGACTTCGTTGTAGTCGATTCCTTCAATCTGACGAAAACCTTGAACGACTAGCCTTGCTTTGTTCCGGATAACGATTCCACGGTCATCCTTTTTGCATTTAAACACCCAACGGGTTCCAATCTTCTTATAACCAGCAGGTTTCTCTACGAGTTTCCAGACACCAAGCTTCTGGAATTGTTGCAGTTCTTCCTGCATCGCTTCAACCCATGAGCTATCTTTCAAAGCATCTTTCCAAGTTCTTGGCTCTTCCTGTGAGACATAACACGCGAAAGACCAATCATTTTGTTGACCAGATTCTCGGATAGTTGCATACAAGCCTGCATTGTTGTTGTTTCGCAACATGTTTCTTGTTTGAACGCCACTCTGTACATTTCCGATGATGTTTTGTTGAGGATGGGTATTGTGAATCCTTGTTTCTGGATTATCTTGAACTGGAATATTTGTACCCAGATTGTTGAGATTGAGATCAACAATCAATTCAAGTCCCGGAATTGACGAAGAGGATGATCCAGTAGCTTCAGCTGTTCTAGGGACATCCACTGGAGGTGTACCTTCTGAAGTACCATGTACTGCTGCTGTTGGTCCTTGATCTGCATCAAGAAATTCGT
Source organism: Helianthus tuberosus (assembly GCA_030545235.1). NCBI lineage: Eukaryota > Viridiplantae > Streptophyta > Magnoliopsida > Asterales > Asteraceae > Helianthus > Helianthus tuberosus. The sequence goes on along the minus strand of CM060357.1, from coordinate 4,225,641 downwards.
CATCCTCTAAAGATTCGTTCAATTCGGAAGCATCCTGAAAATCCTCATTATCGAGAGCATTGTTGTTCACTGAAGATGGTTCTTGATTGACAATAATGGGACGAACCAACGGTGAATCTGTTGCATTGTCACTCTCGAAAAACATCATTGCCGCAGCATTTTCTTCAACTGCTTCAACATTGATCGAATTGAAAAAGTCATCGTACTCAAACATCCAAGGCTGACCAGGATTTCTAACTGGCAAAGTGTGCCTTTGTACTCTGACTTCAGACCATTCCTCGACCTTTATAGTCTCTAGATTCCAGACTCTTAAGTTCGGGGTGGAATACCCAAGAAAGTATCCCTCAATTGTTCTTGCCCCGAACTTTCCATTAGGATCGATAATTGTGCAAGGAGCTCCAAACGGTTCAAGATAGGACAAATCTGGTTTCCGTTTGTTAATAAGCTCAAAGCAGGTCTTGTTGTGCCTTTTGACTGTAAGGACTCGGTTCAATGTGTAACATGCAGAGGCCACAGCTTCAGTCCAGAATGGAATCGGCAATTGTGACTCTACCAACATAGTCCTAGCAGTCTCGATCAATGTGCGGTTCTTATGTTCAGCGACGCCATTCTGTTGAGGAGTATAAGCTGCACTAAATTCGTGAAGAATACCTTTTGAAGTGCAAAACTCCGCCATGGCATGATTTTTGAATTCGGTACCATTGTCGCTGCGTATCCGCCTAACCTTCAAGTTATAGAGATTCTCAATCTGAATGATCAAGTTTTTGATAATACCAAAGGTTTCACTCTTGTGTGCCATGAACGCCACCCAAGAAAATCTTGAATAATCATCAGTAATTACGAGGCAATATTGATCATTCCTAATGCTTTTGTGCTTCACAGGACCGAACAAATCCATGTGCAAACGTTCAAGAGGAACAGCCACCGTGTTGACTTTCTTTGTAGGGTGTCGCTTCTTCGTTTGTTTTCCTTTCTGTCACGAAACACAGACGTCTTGAAGATGGAAATTTTTGAGAGGAACACCATTCACCAATTCATTTGACACCAAATGATTCATTTTGCGTAAGTGAATGTGACCCATTCGTCTGTGCCAAGAGATTGTGTCTTTTTCTGTGGCTTTAGAAACGAAACAAGTTGCTTGTGCAGACGTAGTGATAGCTTGGCTCATATCAAGGACGTACAAATCATTTATCCTTGGAGCCGACAAGAGAATCCATTCTTTTGGAATTTTGAATCCGGGTTTCAGCACATAACATCCATTAGCATCAAAGTGTACTGAGAACTGCTTGTCACAAATTTGAGAAACACTAAGAAGATTGTGATCAAGTTGTTGCACAAAGTTGATCTTATCAAAGCTAACAACCCCGTTGGAAATCATTCCTTCACCCGTAATATATCCGCCCTTATCTCCAGCAAAAGCAACATAACCTCCTCTAATAGATTTGACGTCGTAGAGAAGCTTCATGTCGCCTGTCATGTGCCTGGATGCCCCACTATCAACAATCCAATGACTACTGATAGTTCCTCCTGGAACACCCTGCACATGAACTCACATAATTAGTTGGAGATGGGGACCCAAGCCATTGTGGTCTTGGGTCTTCCATTTTCATCAACAACAATTACTTCTATTCTTTGATGATTGGAAAATTGTGATGGTCCCCCTGAATCAGTAACCGTTTTTGGTTTCCAGGTCTGTTGAGTTTTACCAGTTTGATTGTTTGAAGTTTTTGAAAACTTTGTATTATCTGGTTTAACTGAAACAGATGGTTTGTGAACCACATCGGTTTTAATTGCTTTTTCAATTTTCTTGACCTGTTGGCGTTTCTGTTTCTTTTCCCTTTCTCTTATGAGTCGGGGATCTTGTTTTACAGAAACAGATTGCTTGCGGTCAGTTGGCCCACGGGGATCATCAGCTTTTGCTTTCAACTTATGAAGATACGGGCAATTTCGAATGATATGCCCAATTGTTCCACACTCAAAACATGATCTTCGTTCTACAAACCCCGAAGTATCATGTGATTGTCTTGCCGATGATGAACTTTGTGATTTCGAGGTACTAGGCTTTGAACTATTTGGTTCATTCCTTTTCCTCACTGTTACTTCTTGGACAAAATCTAAGTTAGATTGATTTGCAAACTTCTCAATTTTGTCCGTTCCCTTCGATTTCACAAAGTTCACATTCGTCTTCTTCTTCTGATTCGGTTTCCTTTGATTCTGAGTCGGTGCTTTACCTTTGGGTTTGGTATGATTTTGCTGTTTTTCCACTGTTGGTAATTTCTTGTTCCCAAATTGTTTTCTAACTTCAGCCTTTGGGATAGGAGGACACTGTGTGACTGTAACATGTGGTCCTTTCTTTCCCAAAAACTTACTTGTTGAATTTTCAAAGACTTTACTAATTAGAGATTGATTTACATTCTTAATAGGAAAATCTTTGTCTGAGTAAATTTTATCATCACCAACAAGAGTGTACAGCAAATCCACACTCTCCGACTCTTTCTCAGACGAGGACTCAGTTGCAACAGTCTTAGCGGGTTTTGCAACAGGATCACACAGAATGTGATTTTCAAGAGGTATGTCCTCATCTTTGATCACCGCATCAGACTTTGCTGAATCAGTATCATCAGATTCATCATCAGAAGAATCAGTATCCTCAATCACAACTGGAGGATCCTGATTCTGTTCGGCAGTTACACAGGTATCTGCTGACACATCTGAATCGGATGATACTTCTTTCTTATATCCGAGTCCTGCGGCAAACTCATTCACATCTAACGGAACAGAGGGCTCAAAGTGAGTTCTATATTCCTCATCAGGCAAGGCATCATAATTGTGTCTGACAGGTGGTGGACATTGCTTATAACCTATGCATGTGACATCCTTTTTCTCCTTTTGAACATCAATGATGTGATCCAACACATAGCTAGAACTCAAATAACTGTCTAACTTGAGTCGGATCGCCTCACTTTCTGTTTTAACACAAGCCATTTCTTTTTGCATCACCTCAAGACGAGTGATATACAAATTAATGTCAGTTTGTTTTCTGGAAACCATTTTAGTCAGCTCTGTTTTATCTTTCTTCAATGTTTCAATCATCCTTTTAAAATCCTTTTCATGGTTTTCATAAAACATATTGGCTTCAGTGCACTTGGAGATATCAACTGTCAATTTCTGATTGTGAATAAATGTCACATCATATTTCTCTTGCAAAGCCTCGTGTTTGCTTTGCAATTCACACCACTTATCATTTACTAGAACATGTTTGTCTTGCAATTCAAACAAACTAGCTTGTAAAGCATCGTGTTTGCCTTGCAACTCAGACATGTTTGCATCCAAATCAGCACATCTAGCATGCAATCTATCACAATTATTACAGCTAACAGAAGTGGGTTCATCGACACATACCTGACTTGATGAACTGTCGACATTCGCCATAAAGGCTGAATGGAGAGAAGACGAAGAATAAGCAGCTTGATCCACCAAAATAGATCTTCTTTGAATTCCTGCTGCTGCTTCATCCAAAAGCTCATCAATATTGGCATCGACTGACGCACTTGATGTGTCATCCACCTGATCATTGCCTGTAGTGGAGGATTCTTCATCCGAGCTTCCACTATAACCAGAAGAGTCTTCATCTTCAGAAGATACATCACCATTGGTGGAAGATTCTCCACCACTGGCGTGTTTAAGATCGTTAACCACTTCAGCAAAACAAGCTGTTCCATCTGGTGCGTCATTTCCAAACTGGATTGACCAATCACAGCCTTCATCTACTTGAACCACTAGTGCCTGGTTGGCATTAGATGGCCCTGCTAGACCTTGGTTGTTGACAGGCACCAATGTACGAACATTGTTCCTGTTCTGGTTCTGCTGGTTGCCTTGACCTCTGAAGGGATTCTGGTTCCCATGTTGAGATGGCCTTGTACATTCACGCTTGAAATGGCCACGTTCACCACAATTGAAGCACTTGACGGCCTGTTTATCAAACCCATACTTGGTGTCTTTCTTGCTTTCCAAGCTGGTTCGGCCCGTTCTTTCCATGAAATCCTTTGCTCGCCTAACAGCACTGGCAAAGGCCCACTTGATATCCATCATCTCCATCTCCTCTTTATCTATCTGCTGATAGTCTTCTTGAGTCAGATTTATGTTGCCAATCTGACCTTCTACTAAACCACAGTATGCGCTCACCAAAGTGTTTACCAGCTCCATGTGTTCCTTAGCTACTTCCACACTAACTTTTGAGAAGCTTGAAGTGTCGAGCCGTACTGTATTTGGCTTAGATTGCTGACTAGCAGATGATGTACTTCCATAACATGCTTGCTGTGGAGGATGAAGTGGATTCCCGTACATGTCTGTTGGTACGGTAGATTGAACAGGAGGAAGTGGATTCCCGTACATATCTGTTGGTACGGTAGATTGAACAGGAGGAAGTGGATTCCCATACATATCTGTTGTTGTGGATCGAACTGGTAAAGGATTTCCGAACATATCAGTTGGTCTGAGAGGTCGTTGCTGTTGTGGTGCTGATTGAGGGACTGGTTCCAGCAGATTTCCATACATGTCTGTCTTTGGAGGCACCGGAACTTGGATAGTATTGCCAAAAATGTCAGTAGTAGACACAAACGCTGTTTGGATTGGAGCGTGTGAAGCAGGTTTTGTAGAAGTGCTAGAAGTTCCAAAATACATTTCAGGATTTTGAGGCACGGGAATTCTTTTTGCCTTCAAAGTTTCTTCCTGATTCTTGTTTTCTAGAATTTGAACAAAGTCGTTGTAGCTTGTTGTAGCCAAAGTACCATTGTACTTCATGATTTCCAAGAATGTATTCCACTGAGGTGGCAATGCATCTGCAAACCTTTTCACAATCTCTACAGGAGTTGTAGCAACCCCAAAATTTTTCAATTCAGTCAACAAGTGATTAAATCGACTTGTCAAATCACCCAACGACTCATTCTCCATACAAGTAAAACCATCAAATTCTTTCTTCAGCAGTTCTTTTCTCAATTGACGTGTCGCTTCATTTCCCACGCCCCTTGTCTTCAATGCGTCCCACAACCTTTTTGTAGTCTTGTAACTGACGAACTGATGATAAATATCTTTACTCAATGCTTGAGTAAGAATGGCATACGCCTTCTTTTCCAAATCATAGATCTTCTTTTGATCTTCTGTGAGGTCTGCAAACGTAGCAGCAGATGATGCAGCAACCTCTATTGTTTGATCAAAATCTGTGATGAACCGCAACCACAATTCTGTATTTTGACCAAGAACGTATGTATTAAATCTATCAATCCATCCTGGATATTCATATAAATGATTCAACTTTGGAGGCCGAGTCAAACTTCCCGTTTCACTCTCGCTTAAGAGAATGCTTTGAACACTTGGAACTTGATTTGATACGAATGCCCATTGACCGGTAGACATTGCATTAGCTTGAGAAGATACCGGTGCGGAAGATGACGGAGTACCAAAATACATATCTGTATTTACCAGAGTATTCCACCTTGGATTCATTTTTGATATAGGATGATAAGTACCTGTGAAACCCACTCAAAACAAACTGTTAAGACACACTTGCAAACCCTCTGTTAAAAATTGATAAGTGTTTTGACGAAACGCAGATCCACGAAACAGATGTATGACGAAACACAGTTTCTTTATGAGTGGCGAAACAGATTTGTGTATTGGGTTTGACGAAACAAAGGGTTCGGCGAAACTGATATTGGGCTCCCAATTTTACGAAACAAGAAGTCCAGTCCAAGTCGACGAAATGAATCACAGGCCCAAAATATAAGCCCAACAGCAAGGATGTCGACGAAACAGGACTTCTGTTTCGTCGTGAAGGTGCTTGACGAAAGGGAGTCTGTTTCGTCTGAACGATGATTCGTCAAAGATGTAGCTGGGTTGGTGAGATCTGTCTGACACGGTACAACTTTTTCAAACAACCAACATGGTGAGACCACTAACCCGGTAAGGTGTGAATTATTTTAATCAAATTTCAATTCCCAATTCACAAACACTTTATAATTTAAATTTTTAAAGATCTAAAAGTTCAAACAACAAGAACACTTTGAATATATTTTGAAGATATGAAGAACACAACCCAGAAAATATGAATTTTCCGATAAAACGACAACTTTCCGAAACCCGACTTTGCCAAAATGTTTAATAAAAACCAATAACTAATCTGTGAACATTAATTTTACAAGGTTTTTAACAAAACATAAAGCAAAAACAACAACACTTAATCCGATTTTAAGATAAATTTCCAGAAAGTTCAACTTTTCAAACCCGAAAACACCTCGGTTTTAACAAGGAGAAGAGCCAAGGCTCTGATACCAATTGTAGGACCGAGTTTCGGGGGCCGAAACCGTGATTCTTGTGATTATGTTCATACACGGGAAGATTAGAGATGATAAACAAACAACTTTGTATTAATCCGGTAGTAAAACATTACAAATCGGCCCGATTACAAGATAACCGAACTAATACCAAAGGAGTATACATTCCGGGAGAGATCAAGTGGTGATCTCTCCCCGGTGAGGTCTCAAACCTCCTCCAACTTCCTAGTGTTGCAAATGGCAAGGGTTTTCTATTTATAGTCACACCCCTTGTCTTGCAAACACACACGGTCAACCGAATAACCCTCTCGTTTGACCACTTCAAACGAGCGGGTCTATACACGTTCGATAGACCGTTTCACTAACTATTACAAATTCAGCGTAAAATAATAACTAATCTATTCGACAAGCATCGGACACAAAATCTGCATCAACAAGTGTGTACCGGGTATTATGTAATGTGTTACAGTGCTCGGGGACCATAACCAGCTCAGAAAAAAAAAATGTAACAATGTTTTTAACAATGTTTTAGTGTTCCGGGTAATCTCCGGTTGTTCGGTTAGATACCGTTCCGTTAAAGTGCTAAGTTATTCCGTATAGTGTCTTTTATGTGTCTTTTTGTAACGTTTTTAATTTCTCAATACCCAGAAAAGCATACAGGACTATTTAGTATCTTTTCTGCGCAAGACTAGTATGTTAAAAAGCACAAGTAAATATGACACAGTAATCAGAAAGCAGTTAAGTAGTTCAACACAGTCATCAAGCACTTTAATTTTCATTAATAAATCGTACGGATACATGTAATTACGAGGGTTGTCACATTCTTCCCCTGTTAAGATAATTTCGTCCCGAAATTTAGCACGTGGTTACTGAGGAAGCTAGTTAAGTTGCGTGGTTTTCCTGGGGTGTCACAGTGTTGCACAGTGGGCCGATAGAAAAAGAGTGTGGAGTGTGTGGTGATGGGTTGGTGTGCGACCCTAAGGCTTTGTGTGATTGGATTTCATTATACATACACACTAACCACGTTCACAACACATATACATAACTAAACTCATAACCATTCAATTTCAACCAACATCTCAACCATTCAAATAGCGTAAACATAAATTACATCAAAGCACAAGGTGTGAAAAGGAAATCAGTACAAAGAAAAAGGCTCTTGAAATTAAAAAAAAAAAAGGAACCGAAAAGGAAATCAGTACAAGAATCAAGGAACCAATTAAAAAAAAGGATAGGTGCACGGTATCCTTAGCCGCGGAAGGGATCTCCCTTCCCAGTTCACGACCCGACAACGATCCCTGGTGGTAAATACCCTTGCCAACTTGGTTGGATTGAAGAGCCTGGAGTAACCAGGATTCGAACCCGCGACCTCCACGTAACGGGAGGCCTTAAGAGACACTAAATGGGTGTCGGTGGCCACTGAGCCAAGACCTAGTGGTTAAGGAACCGATTAAAGGGGATCAATCTCTCATCATTAGATAGAAATTTACCTAATTTAGTTCATCACAAACTTGTATAAATAGGAGCTATTATCAGTTGTTTCAATACATCGAAAATTCTCTCTCTTTTCTCAATCTATATTCTCGAGACAAGTATGTTATCGTAATCACACTAAAGGAGCAAAAACATAAATTACTCAAAATTAATTTTCGAATAAGAAAAAAAATAAAACTATCAATTTTTTTGGCTTAATTTGGATTAGTCTCCAAAAAAAAATGGCGTCGATTTATGAAGATAGAGATGAAAGGTTTAAAGAGATAAATTAGGTTTATAATTGAATTGTTTATTTTATCGGTTAGTTTTTTTTTTTTATTTCTTTTTTTTTTTGGTTAAGAGTTGGAGGAGCTTTAGTAGGACTATGTAATTGTTTTTATTCGTAACGAGTTTTCATTAACCAAATAGTTTCTTACGATAATTGTTGGTGTTCTAGGAAGGGTTTGGAGATTGACATTTTCGTATAACCATTTTGATATCAAAGTTGATTCATTGATTGTAACAGAACATTACTCAGCTTAAATGGCATTTGATATATACCACTTCGAAACAAAAGGTTACTGAAATTACAAATATATATATATATATATATATATATATATATATAGGGAGAAGATCATGCGAGAACCACCTCTTATTGTGAGAACCGCGAGAACCAATGTGAACATACCAAAAATGCCTAAAAATAGCTAAAAATGACACAAAATTTTTTTTTTTGAATTTTTTAATATTTTTTATAAAAAAATCGCTACTTTTCGAAGTAAAAAAAAAAAAATTTTTTTTTTTGCTTCGAAAAGTAGCGATTTTAACCTAAAAAATATTAAAAAAATCAAAAAAATTTTTTTAGATTTTTTTAGGTTTTTTGGGGGTTTAGTTTTTAGCATTTTAGCTTGGGGGGGGGGGGGGGCTTAGGTTTTTGGGGGGGTGGGGGAGGGGGGTTTAGGTTTTTTTTGGGGGGGGGGGGGGGGGGTGGGGTTAGGTTTTTTTTAGTATTTAGCTGGGGGGGGGGGGGGTTAGGTTTTTTTTGGGGGGTGGGGGGGGGGTTTAGGTTTTTGGGGGGTGGGGGTGGGGGTTAGGTTTTTTTAGCTATTTTAGGTTGTGTTCACATTGGTTCTCAAGGTTCTCACAATAATGGTGGTTCTCGCATGAGCCCCTCCCTATATATATATATATAGGGTTGAGTTCATTTCAGAACTCTAAATAACTACAGAACTTTCAGAACTCCTAATAAACAATCATTTTATATATAAGTTTTTGTATTTAGGATCTTTTTATCATCTATTATATGTATTTCTTTGATTACATACATGTTAAAAGTAGTTTACATATGTTTAATTGCCAAAATTATATATATGTGTCATAACTAATTACATATATGTAAAAAAACTAGTTTACATATGTGTAATTATAAAACTACATATAAAAAAGTAATAAAATTACTCGTAACATGTATGTAATCGTAAAAATACACATAATAAATGATAAAATTATCCTAAACATAAAAATATATAAATAAAAAGATTGTTTATTAGGAGTTCTGCGAGTTCTGTAAATATTTATGGTTCTGAAATGATCCTGGCCCTATATATATATATATATATATATATATATATATATTAGTCGACGACAACTTTGTTTTGCAAATTGTAGAGGATCCTGTACATTAATTCAGAAATGTGAGAAGTGTGCGAACTGTGAGAAGTGTATTATAACACTATATATAACATTATATAACACCATATAAACACCGTATAACACTATGTAACATCATATAACACCATATAATACTATATAACACTATATAACAAATATAACACTATATTGTGTATGATAGCATGTCTATGATAGATGTATAGTGTTATATATTGTTATATAATGTTACATAGTGTTATATGGTGTTATACGTTGTTTATATAGAGTTATATAGTGTTATAATACACTTCTCACACTTTTGAATTAATGTACACTATCCCTACCCATAATTAATATATATTTATGAAAGTATAATTTCCTTAAATTTCTCTTCATACAAAAAATAAATAAATTAAATAAGTAAATAAATAATCACTTTTTAAAATAAAAAAAATAAACAATGAATCAAATCTGTTATCTGAACCCAACAGGGGAACAAAGTCTTTATAATATTTCAAAACTATAAATTTCAAAACACTATAAATTGGCAACAAATTTATGCTTTATGTGGTTGTAACTTTGGTATTGGGAGTTTTTCAAAAAGAAAATGTATTTTTCAATTTAAACCCAAAGATTTTAATCTTTTGCATTTTAACCCCTTTGACTTTTTATTTTTAACAAAACACTTTTCTTCTTTTGCATTTTAACCCCTTTGACTTTTTATTTTTAACAAAAAACTTTTCTTCTTTTGCAATTTAACCCTAACGCATTTTATTTTCAACTTTGGTCACACATACTTTTCATCTTTCGCAAGTTTTTCGTTTTAAGTTTCGTTATAAATTTTTCGAGTCAACGCGCCAAAACGTGCGTGTAGGATTCAACGTTTTTTTATCTATTTTTTCGTCTGTTTGACAAGTAGTCGCAAGACGTCTATTTTTCTTCGTTTGAAAAGTTCGTCGCAATACGCGGGTCCTGGATCGACTTAGTTATTCTCTTCTACGTTTTACATTTATGTCTAATTTTTTCGTATTAACACGCTGCAACGGTCGTGCGTGGTTCAACGATTTTACGTCTATTTTTCGTTCGGTATTATTTTTTTACTTTTTTATTTATTTTATTTTTACGAGCTCTTCTGATGTTGGTGGTCGCTGGCACTGCTGTGGCATTAGTGCTACTTGGCACGATTTTTTACGAACGTATTTAACCTATTAAGTTTTCTACAATAATTTTTTTCGAGTTTACAACTATATCTTCTTTACTTAAGAAAAACTAATTTTTTATCTGCATATTTTTATGTACGTGTCGATATAAATTCGATTTGCTCTACGTTTCGATATGAACTTTTTATGGAAACGAGTCTGGTTAAACATAATATGTTTTCGTTTAAAAAAACAAATTTTACGTACATATTTTATATACGTTTCGGTATAAATTCGAGTTGGTGTATGATTCGACGCAAACTTTTTGGGAAACAAGTCAGGTCAAATATAATATGTTTTCGTGATTTTTATGAATGTTTTGTAAATTTTGTTTCGATCCAAGTGTAGTCAAATTGCGGTTTCTTTTTTTTTTCCCCTTTTTTTAAAGCTCCAATTAATCTCTTTTTATTATACGTGTCATCATTTCCGTTATAACTGTTACATTTTCTATGTATGACTCGGGCCACATATAATACGTTATAAATGTACGGTATAAATTTGATTTCTTTATGTTTTGATCCAATCGCAATGATTATATATGTTGCATTGAGTTCAATAAGCTACGTCGAAATACGTGTTTTCATATGATTAACGCATCACATAACGTTTGAACTAATCCACTCGATGTTTGCGATGTACCCATACTGCAATGCGCGCACGCCTTGTTCCTAGTTTAAATTAATATTGTATAGATAAGACTTCAATGGAAAACAACCCTTTCAATAGGGAGAATACAAAGTTGCCCTATCTCTAAACTTGGAAAATAATCCCCTTCTAATTACAAGAGATCACATCTATCTATACAATATTAATTTAAATATTATAAACATATATCGGCTAAAAGACAAAGATGTAAATAGCTCAATATTTATTTTGGAAGAATATAACCTCTGAATTTGATCCTTACATATCGTCAACCCCTTGTTTCAGCTTTCAATGGCGGAGGTTATTCATGACGATGTAGTTGAGCAGATACTGATACGATTGGACGTGAAGGATCTGATTCGTTACAAGAGTGTGTGTAAGTCATGGCATTCTTTAATCACGAGTCCTCGTTTCATTAGTTGTCATCTTAACCGCAGTTACAACAAAGATAGCTACAACAATCAACTTGCAAATAGAAGAATTACTTTATTTGAGCGTTCTGGTTTCTGTCATTATCTTGTTGGTTCTTCCAATGGCCTGGTATGCATCTTTTCAAATTTAATTCGTCCTCGTCGTCTTAGAGTAACCAATCCTTTGACTAGAGAGGTAAGACAACTGGAGTCTCCCCGTTTGATCAGTGTACGATTATGTTGGGGTTTTGGTTATGACTCGTCTAGAGATGATTACAAGGTCGTCATAGGGACCAAGAAAGGCGAGAATCAAACATGTTTTGAAGTCTTGAGTTTGAAATCAAATGTTTGGAGAGTTATTGGAGATGTAAAGTCTAAATGGTGTTTTACTAAGGATGGTATCTTATTCAATGGTGCATTTCACTGGATTTTCGAAAATCAAAATGATAAGTTCGTTATTATTTCTTATGATTTATCTAAAGATGAATTCAAAGAAATTCCCCTACCTGTTAATGCAATATGTACACGCCTGGGAATTATAAAAAATTGTCTGTGCGTATTTGGACATTATTTTGTTGACAATGTATGGTTGATGAAAAAGTACAATGTAAAAGAATCGTGGGAACTGCTGCCACGTGAGCGTGATCGTGAGATGAAGAATGATATTGTACACTTCTTGCGACTGGGATTACCCAAGGACGATGATGCATCATGGTTTTGCCGTTCTATTGAACATCTCTATTGGGAGTATATGGATGCGCCTATATTTGTGCAGAGCCTTGTATCTCCCCATATTAAAGAATAGAGTATCATTGTAATTTCTATTCTTTTCGTTTCGTTTATCACCTATCATATATAAGAGATTTGCCTGCAATCATTCTCTTCTCCTTTGGAATTATACTTATGTAACTACAGGGGCGGAACCAGAGGGGGGTCAAGAGGGTCCGTTAAGCCTCCGGTCACCGGAACTTTTTGAATTTTTATTTATAAATTTTGAGTTTTTGAAGAACAAACTTAGAGATGGACCCCCTAATTTGAACCAGTATAGAATATAAGCTTATGATGACCCTCTAACTAAATCGTTCTGGTTCCGCCACTGTGTAACTATATTTGTGCAGAGCGTTATATCTCTCAATATTAATGCAAGGTTGGTTCTATTTACTATGTACTTGGTATATAATATTTTCTTTTGATTTCTAATCAGTTACTTATCTTCTTTGTATGTCCTGCTTCTGGACCAAAGGCCTTAGTTTGATGCTGTTGAAGCAGATACTTCATCTTGCGGCGGCATCAATCTATCTTCTAGTATCTTTGTGAATGGTTATTATGAGGAATTTGTTTTAATTTAGTCTTGATCGTTTTTTGGTTTATTTTTAATTGTTGATGATTATTAAATTTCCATAGAGCAGTTTAACCCATGAGCATAAAAAGTACAATGTTAAAGAATTGGGTTGTTTCTAAATGGATTATGGTAGTCAGTACATGAGACTAGCTCCTTTGCCTCACGCATGACGTTTAAGGACACTAAGTGTCTTGGATCACCTCGCGCCTTATAAACACAAGGTGTGGTCAATGTTAAATGACAATCATATTAGACACTGGATCAGTTAAGTGGCAATCTATTTTATCGCATAGCGATGATCTATATCAGTCACTGGTAGATCATGTGTTGTTGCTGAATTTTCTGTTTGTTCTCGATAGCATGTCTCATGGTTGATTTGGTCACACTGTCACAGATCAATGGTGTCCTACAGTCACGAAAGGGTGTGAGGTGTGGTGTATAGGGGTGTATATTTTGATGTTTCTCAGCTCCTACAATGGGTGAAATGACTCTTTTCATAAGCCATTTGTGGCCTCTTGATATTAGTCACCATATCACATTGGATGGTCAAAACCACATATCAACGACACCTATCGCAACTTCCCATCGCTAACTGCCAAATGAACTTCATATGATGGCTCTACAGTTTACTAATAAAATGTGACTAACTCGGTTTGTAAGATCAGTTTCAACATACAAAAAGTGCTGAAATGAAATATTCAAAATAATAAGGTAAAACTTATACTAAAGGCTCAGACAAAGTTTCAGATAAAAATCTAATAATTTGTGCACCTCTAGTGATATATTACCCATTTTGACAAAAAAAAATAGAGCATACTTGTTATTCGTCATAAAAGTTTAATAATTTTTTAACGCAATCGACAACCACAGGTACTTGATTGTTGCGTTTTTTTTTCAACTGAGGTTTGTTCCTGCGTTTTGGTGTAAACCTCTGGGACGTAAATTGACATTTACTCTATATATATTTATCGATATACTGATTTTAATTTTTAAAGAGTAAAATGCACGGATAGTCCCTGTGATTTTGCAAAATAACACCTATAGTCCCCAACTTTTGTAAATTACACCGGTGCTCCATGTGGTTTGATAGTTTGTTACTCAGATAGTCCCTGGAGTGGATGACGGTTAGTTTTCTCCGTTAAGTAGATGTGAAATGACAAATTTACCCTTCATCGTCTCCACTCTATAAAAATAAAACAACCCCACCCCTAAAAGAACTTGGTCAACCTTCTCTTTTTTTAAATATCCCAACCTTAATTTGATCCACAATCACAGGTACACGTTTCCATATTTCCCACCATTCATTTTGCTATTCCTATGTTTAGATATTACCCATTTCGTATTTATTGCATCTTCTACATTGTAATGAGCATATCGAAATATACAGACATATTTGATATCATAGATTTTATGATGGTATCAGAGCAGTTCAAAAGCTAACCTAAGAAACTCCACGGGCAGCCGCCATGACGAACGACAAGAACCAGAAAAATGAAGCCAATGGGAGTGCACCAGATGCAAACTCTCCCTATTATGTACACGCTTCTGATTACTCCAAAACACGTGACAAGACTGTTGCAAAGGGTGGAAACGAAATGAAGAAGCCGAACGATGTGACTTCTGTGGCAAGGATGGTCACAACCAGAATGGATGTTTCAAGATAATCGGATTCCCACATTGGTGGCCGGGAAACAAACAAACGAAGGGTGCCAATGCAAAACCAAGAGCCACCTGTGGCAAGGCGGAACCGAGCCCCATATCCGGTCTCTGACAAAAAAAAACAGTACCAAACTTTCCTAAAGCATTTACTGGAAGCACAACCGACTGCCAATATGACAGGTAAGCAACACAAAGACGGGGATTGGGTTGTGGATTCGGGTGCCACCGAACACATGACCTATAGAAACGATCTTCTTAAAAACAAAAAGAAAGTGGCATATGAGCCTCCTGTTACTATACCGAATGGTGAGGCTATTCCTGTTGATGGAAGAAGGGAATATACCCTACCAGGAGGAATCAAAATTAAAGGAGTTCTCCACGTTCCCGAGTTTAATTGCAATCTGTTATCAGTTGGTCGGCTAACAAATGACCTCCAATGCTCTGTGACCTTTTTTCCAGATTTTTGTGTTATGTAGGGTTTACTCACGAGGACCTTGATTGGTGCGGGTAGATATAAAAATGGCTTGTACCGAATGGGGATGGTTGAGGGTGAAAGAAAAGCGATGAAGACAACTATTGACACATGGCACAAGAGGTTGGGCCATGCATTAAAGGAAAAGCTCAATAAAATTCAGTCTCTTGGTAATGTTTCCTTTAAACCTTTGAATAAAAATTGTGATTCATGTTTAAGAGCAAAACATATCAGATCTCCTTTCCCAACTAGTATCTCTAAAACAAATGAACTGTTTGAACTAATCCATTGCGAAATTTGGGGACGGTATCGCACTCCTTCGTTTTCTCGGGCAAATTATTTTCTCACCATTGTTGATGATTATAGTAGAGCAGTATGGGTGTTCCTAATTAAGTATAAAAATGAGGCTAGCAGATGCCTAATTAACTTTCATAAAATGGTGGAAGTGCACTTTAGGAAGTCCATCAAGAGAATTAGAAGTGATAACGTTGGTGAGTTTACATCAAATATGATGAAAGATTTTTACGATAAAATTGGTATTTTGCTTTAAACATCTTGTCCACACACACCCCAACAAAATGAGGTGGTTGAAAGAAAACATAGGCACTTGCTTGAAGTGGTACGTGGACTAAGGTTTGAAGCGAGTTTGCCTAAAAGGTTTTGGGGAGAGTGTGTGTTAACAGCCGCTTATATCATCAATCGCCTACCCTCTACGGTTATTGAAAATAAGACACCATATGAATTAATACTTGGAAAATAACCGTATTATGATCACATGAAAGTATTTGGTTGCCTCGCCTACTATAGAAACAATGAGACAAAAGGTGACAAATTTGAAGAAAGGGGGAGTCTGGGTGTTTTTTGGGGTATCCTCCAGGAGTAAAAGGGTACAAAATTTATGACATGAAAAGTGACAAAATAATAATAAGCAGAGATGTGAAATTTTGTGAAACAAATTTTCCTTTTACTCCTTTGACCATGAACAAAAAAAACCACTGATGACGAGTTCTTTGAACTCATAAATGAGCCAGCCCAAGGATAAGAGTTAGTCCATTCAAACTGTAAGTCCACCCAGAGGATCGAGTTAAACCGCTTCCCAGTTTTCCGACGAACCCGAGAGTGCGGAATCTAAACGGGTAAGTTAAACCAAGTTAGAACACGAAAACGACAAACACGGTTCAACGATTAACACTCAACTGTATTAATACGTATGACGGTTACAAAGCAATGTTTACAAGAACTCCTTATAAACTCTCAGTGTGTGTGTATTTTACAGTGTGTTCTCTCAAATCTATTCAGACTTTTCTATCTGATCTGTTCTGTTCTGCTGCTTATATACTGCATGTTTGACGAAATATCTGCAGTGGACGAAGTTGTGAGACGACGTTCCTAAGTTAACGAAGATTGGGATCTTCGTCACTCTCACATCATGGGGAACTTTAAAATTCATCATGGGGAACCTTAAACTTCATCATCAGGAACTTTAAAGTTCATCATGGGGAACCTTAAACTTCGTCATGGGGAACCTTAAACTTCGTCATGGGGAACCTTAAAGTTCATCATGGGGAACTTTAAACTTCGTGGTGGGGAACCATAAAGTTCATCATGGGGAACCTTAAAGTTCATCATGGGGAACTATAAAGTTCACTATGGGGAACTTTGCCATGGGGAACTTTGTCAACAGCAAACAACTTAACAGTTAACACACTGTTTTGGTCAAAAAATCTGATGAGGATATTGCAACCAAACTCTTTGTTTAGGGGAATGATGCTTTAAATATGTAACAGCGATGAGGATCACTTCAATGTAAATTGCACAAACAACACATGGATTTATACGGGGAAAAAGCCCTTGATCAAGAGTTGATCTCCGGCACAAAAAACCCCGGGTGATGGAAACTACCGATCACCAAGCTCCAATAAATGAATTAATGTTTACAACTTCGGATAGTAACGAGCTAGGTACAAGGATCACTACGGTGAAATGTGTAAAAAGTGTATGAAATTGCTAAGTGTTTGAACGAGAGCTTGTATGAGCGTTTGTATGTGTGTGTGTAACTGCTGAAAATGACTAAGTGTTTTTTACTAGCTCGTTACTCCCTTTTAAAATAGAAATAACCACCTAAACTAACTATCCGACTTTCGTGCCAAGCCTCCACGTTCTCCACAATGTCTATTTTTGGTCAAGCACGTGCAGAATAGTTTAGGAATATTCTCCAGGAATGTCGCCAAGACCTGGTCAAGCTCGTCATACCTGCGAGATAGTATAATACATAAGTAAACAATCGTTAGTACGAGGATCTTTAAAGTGATCCATGATCCTGATCCTGAAGCTCCTCTGAGGATCACCACCTGTCACAGAAGTAAGGATCACCAGTTAGGATAACGAATAAGGATCACTAATTGTTAGAAAATCCTCCCCTAACAATTGCCCCCAAAATATAAGGAGTGAAATTGTAAAATTAGCGAGTTATGTTTTCTTGATCTTATCCGTAACAAACTAACGGATATGTAGCCGTTAAAATAGAACTAGCCGTTGCGATGATGATGTCATGGAAGTGACAATCCTGCAGAATCATAATTATAAATAGAGATATAGATAGGATCAATATGCATTCAAATCCGAAAGAAACTCCCTTTATAATCTCAGTTGAAGATCAATCAGGTATCTCTTTCTCCTCTTTCTTCCTTCCTTACTCTGTTTTTCTTTCTTTATCTTCATCACTTCGAAAATGTTGCTCCGAAGTTCCCCGGCCAAGGATCACAAAAAGGATAGCCCTTTGAAGAGTCAGAAGATCATCAAGGACTCAATGAACGAGAGGTGTTGCTTTAACGATGCACAAATAGATAACATCCGTCACCGTTTTCTGGCGAATGTCTTTTTCAAACCTTTCGATCCAACTGCCCTGAGCGACTATGTTTCAGAAACATGGGTTGCCTTTCCAGTTACTCCATTTGCTATAGGGTACACCTATCCTTTCCCGGAATTCACACAATCCTTCTTTTCCCTTACCGGCATATCTTACATTCAAGCCATGCCGATGATTTGGAGGGTTTTATACACCCTAGAGAGGATCATCGAGCAGGAAAGCGTTGATTTAGGAATGTCGGAACTAGAGGAATTGTATGATCTTACTACCTTTGGATCCCACCGTTATTTGTTCAAACGGAAACCCGGTGCAGATCACCCTCTTCTCAAAGTCACCAAAAACGACAAAGATTGGAAACGTCGCTTCTTCTTTGTAAGAAGGGATACCATTTCAGATGGAGAGCATCTACCAAGAACATGGTCCACCCATGGTAGGCCGGAGGATCCTGGGAAGGATCACCAGATGGTCATGTTTTTGTAATAGGATCACTAACCCCTTTTTTGTCTTGTGTCATGCAGCCATCTCTGTTTCACATCTCATCACAACACCCGCAACCAGGGAGAGACTTGCTACTTTCTGGGGACTCGACCCTGAAACTAGAACTTTTAAGACAACAACCCAAGACTCACAGGAGGTATCCTCAGGCTCTGTCACAATGTCAAGTAAGTATCCTTGTTTAAAATTTAAATAAATAGTTAAATGTATATTAAGAAAAGATACTTATCTTATTTTGGTTGTGTAGGTGCTGGAAAATCTGCCAAAGCTGCTTCAAGGTTCAGTGTCACCGATCTCACCACTGTCAAATCCTCCAAAAGAAAGGTCCCTACTAGCCCAACAGCCTCAATCCCCAAGGCACCCCTCAAAGGGAAGGGAATCAAGAAGAGAAAGACTTCCGAGGCTGAGGATTTGCAGGGTCTGCCCTTAATTCGCCACCAGTTCCTCGAGTACTTCAATGATGTAAGGATCACTGTCTCTGCTTGTATATCCTGCTGATCTAAGGATCACTTGCTCTTGAACTGCTTTATCCTTTTCTTTTGCAGAAATTTGCTGAGATCGAGGATTACGTCGGCCATGTTGAGGATCAAGATAAGAAGATTGTCGATCTCCAGCAGGTTGCTGTGCTCAAGGATCTTGCACTTGCTGATCTTCAGAAGGAACTCCAGGATACCAAGCAGAAGATGGCTAAGGTGCTGGTTAACTTTGACTATGAAAGGCAGGAGATCACAAATGATGCTAAAGTTTCTGCCGCCATAGCAATGTACAAAACCAAGCTTCAAATGGCCTTGGAAGCTCAGGATCCTGCCTTTGACAAAAGTAGCTGGGAAATTGAAGAATGGAAGGCAAGGCTGGCTGAATTGGGTGATGAAGAGGAGGCTGAGGAGATTCTGGCAATTGAGGCTAGTGGCAGCGGGCTGAAGGATAAAGCTGAGGATGCAGCGAAAGTGTGAGCTGCAAAAATGGGCGATGATGGAAATTTCTAGACGTGGCCGGAGCCCATTTTTTATGGTTTGGTAGTTTTTTGGATTGTTGGTGTTTTTGAACAATGGTGGGTTTGTAATAACTCTAAACAATAGTTCTTAGGTTTAAGGATCATGTATGATCCTTTGGACAATAGGCAGGATTGCAATTGGTGGAGGGATCCTCTGTTTGGGGGATGAAGCCATTGTGATCCTGCCGCCTTTATATTCCTGCACTACCTTTGAACTCATTATCATGGACACCCTTTACCTACCCCAGCGGACGGGCCACGTTTTGCTGGTAGATGCTTGGGTAGGTAATTTTGACAACCTTTAAAGGGTTAGCCTTATGTTAATAAATAAAAACTTAACCTTTTGTCGCTTATCATGTGTTGTTATCCTTTTTAATATGTTACTTTCCAACTGTTGTAATGTTCATTCTGTTTATACTTATCAAGCCTTGAAAAATTAGAAAAGATATCCAAAAAGTTTAGGACATGAACAAGGATCACATATCCCATAACCGATAGGTTTTAAAAAGTGATATGATTTAAGAAATACAAGTTCAGTTGTCAAGTATAAGGGTTATTTAAAAGAATAATGAATAAAATCAAAAGAGTTAAGGATCATACCTGAGGATCCAAGTTAGAATCCTAACCATAATAAGGATAACTATAAGATAAACCTTAGAGTGAAATAAGGATCAAGGATCCCTAGCTGCCTATCTTCAAGGACCTGAAATAGAGCATAACTTGGGACTAAGCCAATATAAGAAAAGAGTTAGCAACTGGGGACAAGCCCAAGGATAACTGGGGACAAGCCCAAGGATAACTGGGGACAAGCCCAAGGATCGTGTGTAAACTGGAGTATGGCCCTAACTGGCGACTATCCAAACTTAGTGACATGAAAATGCCAAAACCTTAGCTAACGTGAAAACGTTAGAAACCTTAGCTAACGTGAAAACGTTAGAAACCTTATGAACGGATGTATGGTACGTCTACCATTATACGTAGGATCCTAAGCATAGCCAGAACAATGGAATTATCAGCCCCTAGAACGAGTACTGGTCCTAAAGCCTTGAACTACACCAGGATCATCGTGCGCTACAGGCGGAATCTGGGGACAAGCCCGAATAACTGGGGTTAAACCCAAAAGACGGATTGCTTCTGTGGATAACCGACGTTATGCTAAGGATACCTGAACCTTCAAAACTTAAACTCACGTGAGAGATGGATAAAGGATACATGATCCTTATCCTTATAAGAGAAAATAATGGAATGAAATAGCTCAAGTTTAGGATATTACCTAAGTAAGGATCACCGATACTTTGAGGATCCTTTAAGGATATCCTTTTCGCTAGGATCACCTCTGCCATGAGGATCCTGGTCACATAAAATATTTCTTCAAGTGGACAGCATTCCAAGCTCTTGGTAGCAGATCACCTTCCATGGTTAGCAATCTATATGCCCCCTTTCCTGCTTCAGCTTCAATCAAATAAGGGCCTTCCCATTTTGGAGCCAGTTTCCCATCAGCAGGATTGGTAGTATTTTGAAATGCTTTCCTTAACACCATATCTCCAACTTGAAACCTCCTGATCCTGACATTTTTGTTGTAAGCACCAGCCATTCTTTGTTGATAACTGGCCATCCTTATCCTAGCCATATCCCTGATTTCTTCGATAGTATCCAGGTCTTGAGCCAAGTTTTCATTATTTTCCTCAGGATCACGAGTACTTGTTCTAGCAGTTGGAACCACCATTTCTGTTGGGATCACCGATTCTGCCCCAAACACCAAAGAGAATGGTGTTTGACCAGTAGCATTCTTAGGGGTTGTCCTGTCAGCCCAGAGCACATAGGGTAGTTCTTCTGCCCATTTCCCTTTCTTGGATCCAAGCTTCTTCTTCAAATTGTTGATGATGATCTTGTTGGATGATTCTGCCTGACCATTAGCTTGTGGGTGGACTGGTGTTGATGTTATCATCTTAATCCCCCAGCTGTCACAAAAGTTAGTGGTTCTGCCCCCAATAAATTGGGAACCATTATCACATATAATCTCAGAAGGAATTCCAAATCTAGTTATAATATTTCTTTTAATGAAGGATATAACTTCCTTTTCTCTAACTTGGGCAAAAGCTTCAGCCTCTATCCACTTGGAGAAGTAATCAGTCATAGCTAGCATGAATACTTTTCCACCAGGTGCCTTAGGGAGCTTGCCAACTATATCCATACCCCATCTCATAAATGGCCAAGAGGAGGATATAGGATGCAATAATTCAGCTGGTTGATGAAGGATATTGCTGTGTCTCTGGCAAGGATCACATCTTCTGGCATACTCCACAGCATCTTTCTTCATGGTTGGCCAGTAGTATCCTGTCCTCAGGATCCTTGAGAATAGTGCCCTGCCCCCAGTGTGGTTTCCACAATCTCCTTCATGGAAGTCTTTTAAAACTTCTTGAACTTCAGGATCCTCAATGCATCTCAAGTATGGTCCTGCAAGAGATCGTCTATACAACATATTATTTAAAATTGTGAATTGAGATACCTTAGATTTGAAGGCCCTAGGGTTTTATCCTGTAGGAATCTCTCCATGTTGTAAGTATCTCATAATTGGTGAGATCCATGATCCTGATCCTGAATGGGATCGAGTATCCTCACTAGGGATCATTGCAGAATTATTCCCTATCTCCATAGCCACATGATCCTCAATAGTTGGGGTCAGGATATGAATAATAGGGATCTTGATATCCTCTGGGATCTTTAAAGATGATCCTAAGTTAGCCAATGCATCAGCTTCTGTATTTTCTTCCCTTGGTACCTGTGACAAACTAAAGGAAACAAAAGAGAGTGCCAAACTTTTGACTATCTCCAAATATTTGGTTAGCTTTTCACCTTTAACAGCGTATGATCCATTAAAGTGGTTTGTAATCAACAAAGAATCTACGTGTACCTCAAGATACCTGATCCCCATATGCTTTGCAATTTGCAAACCAGCAATTAAGGCTTCATATTCAGCCTCATTATTAGTGGTTTGGAACTCACAAGCTATAGAATGGGGTATTATGTCCCCCTGCGGCGATTTTAGTAGTATTCCAAGCACTGTGCCTTTGACGTTTGAGGATCCATCAGTATAGAGTATCCAAGGATCCTTGGTCTCTTCTAGCTGCTGGACTTCTAGCTCAGCTTCTTCTTGTAAATCACTACTGAAATCAGCCACAAAGTCAGCTAATGCTTGGGATTTGATGGCTGTCCTAGGCTCATATCTTATATCATATGCACTCAGCTTTACTGCCCACTTAGCCATCCTTCCTGACATCTCTGGTTTCCTGAGGACATTCTTAATTGGAAAATTAGTTTTAACGATGATAATATGAGTTTCAAAATAATGTCTTAACTTGGTAGATGCCATGATTAATGCAAGAATAAGCTTTTCAAGGTGGGAATACCTGGA
This sequence comes from Helianthus tuberosus, assembly GCA_030545235.1. Taxonomy (NCBI): domain Eukaryota; kingdom Viridiplantae; phylum Streptophyta; class Magnoliopsida; order Asterales; family Asteraceae; genus Helianthus; species Helianthus tuberosus. The sequence continues at coordinate 4,202,683 of CM060357.1, read as the reverse complement.
TTCGGCATCAAGTAAACTTTTACTTACATAATAGACAGGATGTTGTGTACCTTGATGATCCTTAACAAGGACCGCACTTACTGCTTTTGTGGATACCGCAAGATACAAGGATAACACATCACCTTTTTCTGGTTTCATTAAAGCCGGGGCCGAGGATAGGTAATCTTTGAGGGCTTTTAAAGCATTTTCATGCTTCTCCGTCCACTCAAATTTCTTGTTCTTCCTTAGGATATCATAGAATTCTTTACACTTCTCGGAGGACTTGGATATAAATCTGTTCAAGGCTGCTATCCTTCCTGTTAGCCTTTGAACATCCTTAGCATTGGCCGGAGATTTGATGTTCACTATTGCTTTGATTTGTTCCGGGCTAGCTTCAATGCCTCTCTTTGTCACCATATATCCTAAGAATTTACCTGCTTTAACACCAAAGTGACATTTTGAAGGATTAAGTTTCATGTTATATTTATCAAGGATATCGAATGCTTCCTCCAAGTCTCTTAGGTGATCCTCAGCTTTTAAGGATTTTACCACCATATCATCTATGTAAACCTCCATAGTTTGTCCAATCTGATCCTTGAACATCATATTCACCAGCCTTTGGTATGTTGCACCTGCATTTCTTAATCCGAACGGCATAGCAATATAGCAGTATATACCAGTTGGAGTCATGAAGGCTGTATCCTCTTGGTCGGATGGTTCCATTTGGATTTGTTGAAATCCAGATGAAGCATCCATAAAAGTTAACAGTTCATGACCCGCGGTTGCATCCACCATGGAGTCAATGTGGGGTAAAGGGAAAGGATCCTTGGGACATGCCTTATTTAAATCGGTAAAATCGACACATACCCTCCACTTTCCGTTTTTCTTTTGAACAACAACCACATTGGCTAACCATCTTGGATACTTGACCTCTCTAATCATACCTGCCCGGAGCAATTTCTCTACCTCTTCTTGGATGATGGCATTCCTTTCTGGTGCAAACTTTCTTCTCCTTTGATGGATTGGTTTGAAGGATCTGTCAATGCCGAGTTTATGAGTGATAACATCCTTGGATATACCAGTCATGTCTTCATGTTTCCATGCAAAGGTAGTCTTTCTCCTTTTGAGGAAGGATACGAGGTCTTCTTTCATTTCGCCAAGGATCCCTGATCCGATATAGATTTTGGATTCAGGATCATCGGGATCCATGAGGATTTCTACCACATCCTGCTCCCTGGCCTCCAAGACATTCCTTGGAGGATACCTTGATTGCTATTGCTCCCTTGACTTCGAGGCTGGTTTCATCGACGAAGTGTAACAATTCTTAGCCTCCTGCTGATCACTATCAATCTTTACTATTCCCCAAGGACTAGGGAGCTTCACACATTGGTGGTAAGTAGATGGGACTGCTTTCATATCGTGTATCCAGGGCCTGCCAAGGATAACATTACAACAAGATAAACAGTCAATAACACAAAATTTTTTATAAGAGTGTAAGCCTTCAATATATATTGGGAGTTTAATGTCCCCCAGGGTGTTCTTAGTTTCGCCACTAAACCCCACGAGCACGGAGGATCTTGGTATGATCTCTGATTCAGGAATACCCATCTTCTTTAGAACATCAAGCTGGATAATATTCACTGAACTTCCTCCGTCTATAAGGATCCTGCGGACAAAATGGTTAGATATAAAAAGAGTGATAACTAAACCATCGTGATGAGGATCCTGGATATCAACACGATCCTCTTCATCAAAGGTTATGACTTTTCCTTCGGAGACACTTGATGTTCGAACTGGTCTTTCTCCATTATCCATTTTAGTTTCCTTTGCATGCCTTTTAGCTGCTGAGAAGGATGTGCCACAAATGTCGGATCCTCCAGAAATAAAGTTTATCACTTGTGCATCTGCTGGAGGAGCTGGAGCCTTCTCAGGGATCCTTTCAGGATCCTGAGTCCTTGACTTTTTTCTTCCCAACAACTCTTTTAGGTGCCCTTTGCTCAACAAGTATCCAATTTCCTTCCTTAATGCAATGCATTCTTCTGTAAGGTGCCCAAAATCTTCATGATATGCACACCATTTTGATTTATCCTTAGTTGCAGCTGGCCTATCATTCTTTCTCGGCCATCTAGCTTTATCACCTAGGTTCTGCATAGCAAGGATTAGTTCATTGTTATCAACACTAAAACAATATTCAGAAATTGGAGGATAATCCTCATCATCCTCTTCTTGATCAACAGAATGCACGTTCTGATTATCAGATCTGTTGTAGGATCTGAACTTGTTGTTCCTGAATGAGGATCCTTGCTTATCCTGCTTTGAGGATCCTGCTAACCTCTCCTGGATCCTCTTGTCATCCTCTAGCCGAATGAATCTAAGTGCTCGGGTTCTTACCTCATCTAAGTTCCTGCATGGTGTCATAACAAGGTCATCATAGAAAGACGAATCCCTAAGCAATCCCATTTTAAAGGCCTCAACAGCCGTGGCTATATCTAAGTTGGGGATGTCTAAGGATTCTTTACTGAATTTGGTAATGTAATCCCTTAATGATTCATTATGACCCTGGGTTATCCTATATAAATCACTAGTTAATCGTTCAAATTTTCTACTAAAAGAAAATTGATTATTAAACAAATTAACTAGGTTAGCAAATGAGGTAATAGAATAGGGAGGAAGACTTAGCAGCCATTTGAGAGCTGATCCAGTA
>CM060356.1:147673658-147691158 GCA_030545235.1 Helianthus tuberosus | reverse complement strand
CTAAACCCTAAACCCTAAACCCTAAACCCTAAACCCTAAACCCTAAACCCTAAACCCTAAACCCTAAACCCTAAACCCTAAACCCTAAACCCTAAACCCTAAACCCTAAACCCTAAACCCTAAACCCTAAACCCTAAACCCTAAACCCTAAACCCTAAACCCTAAACCCTAAACCCTAAACCCTAAACCCTAAACCCTAAACCCTAAACCCTAAACCCTAAACCCTAAACCCTAAACCCTAAACCCTAAACCCTAAACCCTAAACCCTAAACCCTAAACCCTAAACCCTAAACCCTAAACCCTAAACCCTAAACCCTAAACCCTAAACCCTAAACCCTAAACCCTAAACCCTAAACCCTAAACCCTAAACCCTAAACCCTAAACCCTAAACCCTAAACCCTAAACCCTAAACCCTAAACCCTAAACCCTAAACCCTAAACCCTAAACCCTAAACCCTAAACCCTAAACCCTAAACCCTAAACCCTAAACCCTAAACCCTAAACCCTAAACCCTAAACCCTAAACCCTAAACCCTAAACCCTAAACCCTAAACCCTAAACCCTAAACCCTAAACCCTAAACCCTAAACCCTAAACCCTAAACCCTAAACCCTAAACCCTAAACCCTAAACCCTAAACCCTAAACCCTAAACCCTAAACCCTAAACCCTAAACCCTAAACCCTAAACCCTAAACCCTAAACCCTAAACCCTAAACCCTAAACCCTAAACCCTAAACCCTAAACCCTAAACCCTAAACCCTAAACCCTAAACCCTAAACCCTAAACCCTAAACCCTAAACCCTAAACCCTAAACCCTAAACCCTAAACCCTAAACCCTAAACCCTAAACCCTAAACCCTAAACCCTAAACCCTAAACCCTAAACCCTAAACCCTAAACCCTAAACCCTAAACCCTAAACCCTAAACCCTAAACCCTAAACCCTAAACCCTAAACCCTAAACCCTAAACCCTAAACCCTAAACCCTAAACCCTAAACCCTAAACCCTAAACCCTAAACCCTAAACCCTAAACCCTAAACCCTAAACCCTAAACCCTAAACCCTAAACCCTAAACCCTAAACCCTAAACCCTAAACCCTAAACCCTAAACCCTAAACCCTAAACCCTAAACCCTAAACCCTAAACCCTAAACCCTAAACCCTAAACCCTAAACCCTAAACCCTAAACCCTAAACCCTAAACCCTAAACCCTAAACCCTAAACCCTAAACCCTAAACCCTAAACCCTAAACCCTAAACCCTAAACCCTAAACCCTAAACCCTAAACCCTAAACCCTAAACCCTAAACCCTAAACCCTAAACCCTAAACCCTAAACCCTAAACCCTAAACCCTAAACCCTAAACCCTAAACCCTAAACCCTAAACCCTAAACCCTAAACCCTAAACCCTAAACCCTAAACCCTAAACCCTAAACCCTAAACCCTAAACCCTAAACCCTAAACCCTAAACCCTAAACCCTAAACCCTAAACCCTAAACCCTAAACCCTAAACCCTAAACCCTAAACCCTAAACCCTAAACCCTAAACCCTAAACCCTAAACCCTAAACCCTAAACCCTAAACCCTAAACCCTAAACCCTAAACCCTAAACCCTAAACCCTAAACCCTAAACCCTAAACCCTAAACCCTAAACCCTAAACCCTAAACCCTAAACCCTAAACCCTAAACCCTAAACCCTAAACCCTAAACCCTAAACCCTAAACCCTAAACCCTAAACCCTAAACCCTAAACCCTAAACCCTAAACCCTAAACCCTAAACCCTAAACCCTAAACCCTAAACCCTAAACCCTAAACCCTAAACCCTAAACCCTAAACCCTAAACCCTAAACCCTAAACCCTAAACCCTAAACCCTAAACCCTAAACCCTAAACCCTAAACCCTAAACCCTAAACCCTAAACCCTAAACCCTAAACCCTAAACCCTAAACCCTAAACCCTAAACCCTAAACCCTAAACCCTAAACCCTAAACCCTAAACCCTAAACCCTAAACCCTAAACCCTAAACCCTAAACCCTAAACCCTAAACCCTAAACCCTAAACCCTAAACCCTAAACCCTAAACCCTAAACCCTAAACCCTAAACCCTAAACCCTAAACCCTAAACCCTAAACCCTAAACCCTAAACCCTAAACCCTAAACCCTAAACCCTAAACCCTAAACCCTAAACCCTAAACCCTAAACCCTAAACCCTAAACCCTAAACCCTAAACCCTAAACCCTAAACCCTAAACCCTAAACCCTAAACCCTAAACCCTAAACCCTAAACCCTAAACCCTAAACCCTAAACCCTAAACCCTAAACCCTAAACCCTAAACCCTAAACCCTAAACCCTAAACCCTAAACCCTAAACCCTAAACCCTAAACCCTAAACCCTAAACCCTAAACCCTAAACCCTAAACCCTAAACCCTAAACCCTAAACCCTAAACCCTAAACCCTAAACCCTAAACCCTAAACCCTAAACCCTAAACCCTAAACCCTAAACCCTAAACCCTAAACCCTAAACCCTAAACCCTAAACCCTAAACCCTAAACCCTAAACCCTAAACCCTAAACCCTAAACCCTAAACCCTAAACCCTAAACCCTAAACCCTAAACCCTAAACCCTAAACCCTAAACCCTAAACCCTAAACCCTAAACCCTAAACCCTAAACCCTAAACCCTAAACCCTAAACCCTAAACCCTAAACCCTAAACCCTAAACCCTAAACCCTAAACCCTAAACCCTAAACCCTAAACCCTAAACCCTAAACCCTAAACCCTAAACCCTAAACCCTAAACCCTAAACCCTAAACCCTAAACCCTAAACCCTAAACCCTAAACCCTAAACCCTAAACCCTAAACCCTAAACCCTAAACCCTAAACCCTAAACCCTAAACCCTAAACCCTAAACCCTAAACCCTAAACCCTAAACCCTAAACCCTAAACCCTAAACCCTAAACCCTAAACCCTAAACCCTAAACCCTAAACCCTAAACCCTAAACCCTAAACCCTAAACCCTAAACCCTAAACCCTAAACCCTAAACCCTAAACCCTAAACCCTAAACCCTAAACCCTAAACCCTAAACCCTAAACCCTAAACCCTAAACCCTAAACCCTAAACCCTAAACCCTAAACCCTAAACCCTAAACCCTAAACCCTAAACCCTAAACCCTAAACCCTAAACCCTAAACCCTAAACCCTAAACCCTAAACCCTAAACCCTAAACCCTAAACCCTAAACCCTAAACCCTAAACCCTAAACCCTAAACCCTAAACCCTAAACCCTAAACCCTAAACCCTAAACCCTAAACCCTAAACCCTAAACCCTAAACCCTAAACCCTAAACCCTAAACCCTAAACCCTAAACCCTAAACCCTAAACCCTAAACCCTAAACCCTAAACCCTAAACCCTAAACCCTAAACCCTAAACCCTAAACCCTAAACCCTAAACCCTAAACCCTAAACCCTAAACCCTAAACCCTAAACCCTAAACCCTAAACCCTAAACCCTAAACCCTAAACCCTAAACCCTAAACCCTAAACCCTAAACCCTAAACCCTAAACCCTAAACCCTAAACCCTAAACCCTAAACCCTAAACCCTAAACCCTAAACCCTAAACCCTAAACCCTAAACCCTAAACCCTAAACCCTAAACCCTAAACCCTAAACCCTAAACCCTAAACCCTAAACCCTAAACCCTAAACCCTAAACCCTAAACCCTAAACCCTAAACCCTAAACCCTAAACCCTAAACCCTAAACCCTAAACCCTAAACCCTAAACCCTAAACCCTAAACCCTAAACCCTAAACCCTAAACCCTAAACCCTAAACCCTAAACCCTAAACCCTAAACCCTAAACCCTAAACCCTAAACCCTAAACCCTAAACCCTAAACCCTAAACCCTAAACCCTAAACCCTAAACCCTAAACCCTAAACCCTAAACCCTAAACCCTAAACCCTAAACCCTAAACCCTAAACCCTAAACCCTAAACCCTAAACCCTAAACCCTAAACCCTAAACCCTAAACCCTAAACCCTAAACCCTAAACCCTAAACCCTAAACCCTAAACCCTAAACCCTAAACCCTAAACCCTAAACCCTAAACCCTAAACCCTAAACCCTAAACCCTAAACCCTAAACCCTAAACCCTAAACCCTAAACCCTAAACCCTAAACCCTAAACCCTAAACCCTAAACCCTAAACCCTAAACCCTAAACCCTAAACCCTAAACCCTAAACCCTAAACCCTAAACCCTAAACCCTAAACCCTAAACCCTAAACCCTAAACCCTAAACCCTAAACCCTAAACCCTAAACCCTAAACCCTAAACCCTAAACCCTAAACCCTAAACCCTAAACCCTAAACCCTAAACCCTAAACCCTAAACCCTAAACCCTAAACCCTAAACCCTAAACCCTAAACCCTAAACCCTAAACCCTAAACCCTAAACCCTAAACCCTAAACCCTAAACCCTAAACCCTAAACCCTAAACCCTAAACCCTAAACCCTAAACCCTAAACCCTAAACCCTAAACCCTAAACCCTAAACCCTAAACCCTAAACCCTAAACCCTAAACCCTAAACCCTAAACCCTAAACCCTAAACCCTAAACCCTAAACCCTAAACCCTAAACCCTAAACCCTAAACCCTAAACCCTAAACCCTAAACCCTAAACCCTAAACCCTAAACCCTAAACCCTAAACCCTAAACCCTAAACCCTAAACCCTAAACCCTAAACCCTAAACCCTAAACCCTAAACCCTAAACCCTAAACCCTAAACCCTAAACCCTAAACCCTAAACCCTAAACCCTAAACCCTAAACCCTAAACCCTAAACCCTAAACCCTAAACCCTAAACCCTAAACCCTAAACCCTAAACCCTAAACCCTAAACCCTAAACCCTAAACCCTAAACCCTAAACCCTAAACCCTAAACCCTAAACCCTAAACCCTAAACCCTAAACCCTAAACCCTAAACCCTAAACCCTAAACCCTAAACCCTAAACCCTAAACCCTAAACCCTAAACCCTAAACCCTAAACCCTAAACCCTAAACCCTAAACCCTAAACCCTAAACCCTAAACCCTAAACCCTAAACCCTAAACCCTAAACCCTAAACCCTAAACCCTAAACCCTAAACCCTAAACCCTAAACCCTAAACCCTAAACCCTAAACCCTAAACCCTAAACCCTAAACCCTAAACCCTAAACCCTAAACCCTAAACCCTAAACCCTAAACCCTAAACCCTAAACCCTAAACCCTAAACCCTAAACCCTAAACCCTAAACCCTAAACCCTAAACCCTAAACCCTAAACCCTAAACCCTAAACCCTAAACCCTAAACCCTAAACCCTAAACCCTAAACCCTAAACCCTAAACCCTAAACCCTAAACCCTAAACCCTAAACCCTAAACCCTAAACCCTAAACCCTAAACCCTAAACCCTAAACCCTAAACCCTAAACCCTAAACCCTAAACCCTAAACCCTAAACCCTAAACCCTAAACCCTAAACCCTAAACCCTAAACCCTAAACCCTAAACCCTAAACCCTAAACCCTAAACCCTAAACCCTAAACCCTAAACCCTAAACCCTAAACCCTAAACCCTAAACCCTAAACCCTAAACCCTAAACCCTAAACCCTAAACCCTAAACCCTAAACCCTAAACCCTAAACCCTAAACCCTAAACCCTAAACCCTAAACCCTAAACCCTAAACCCTAAACCCTAAACCCTAAACCCTAAACCCTAAACCCTAAACCCTAAACCCTAAACCCTAAACCCTAAACCCTAAACCCTAAACCCTAAACCCTAAACCCTAAACCCTAAACCCTAAACCCTAAACCCTAAACCCTAAACCCTAAACCCTAAACCCTAAACCCTAAACCCTAAACCCTAAACCCTAAACCCTAAACCCTAAACCCTAAACCCTAAACCCTAAACCCTAAACCCTAAACCCTAAACCCTAAACCCTAAACCCTAAACCCTAAACCCTAAACCCTAAACCCTAAACCCTAAACCCTAAACCCTAAACCCTAAACCCTAAACCCTAAACCCTAAACCCTAAACCCTAAACCCTAAACCCTAAACCCTAAACCCTAAACCCTAAACCCTAAACCCTAAACCCTAAACCCTAAACCCTAAACCCTAAACCCTAAACCCTAAACCCTAAACCCTAAACCCTAAACCCTAAACCCTAAACCCTAAACCCTAAACCCTAAACCCTAAACCCTAAACCCTAAACCCTAAACCCTAAACCCTAAACCCTAAACCCTAAACCCTAAACCCTAAACCCTAAACCCTAAACCCTAAACCCTAAACCCTAAACCCTAAACCCTAAACCCTAAACCCTAAACCCTAAACCCTAAACCCTAAACCCTAAACCCTAAACCCTAAACCCTAAACCCTAAACCCTAAACCCTAAACCCTAAACCCTAAACCCTAAACCCTAAACCCTAAACCCTAAACCCTAAACCCTAAACCCTAAACCCTAAACCCTAAACCCTAAACCCTAAACCCTAAACCCTAAACCCTAAACCCTAAACCCTAAACCCTAAACCCTAAACCCTAAACCCTAAACCCTAAACCCTAAACCCTAAACCCTAAACCCTAAACCCTAAACCCTAAACCCTAAACCCTAAACCCTAAACCCTAAACCCTAAACCCTAAACCCTAAACCCTAAACCCTAAACCCTAAACCCTAAACCCTAAACCCTAAACCCTAAACCCTAAACCCTAAACCCTAAACCCTAAACCCTAAACCCTAAACCCTAAACCCTAAACCCTAAACCCTAAACCCTAAACCCTAAACCCTAAACCCTAAACCCTAAACCCTAAACCCTAAACCCTAAACCCTAAACCCTAAACCCTAAACCCTAAACCCTAAACCCTAAACCCTAAACCCTAAACCCTAAACCCTAAACCCTAAACCCTAAACCCTAAACCCTAAACCCTAAACCCTAAACCCTAAACCCTAAACCCTAAACCCTAAACCCTAAACCCTAAACCCTAAACCCTAAACCCTAAACCCTAAACCCTAAACCCTAAACCCTAAACCCTAAACCCTAAACCCTAAACCCTAAACCCTAAACCCTAAACCCTAAACCCTAAACCCTAAACCCTAAACCCTAAACCCTAAACCCTAAACCCTAAACCCTAAACCCTAAACCCTAAACCCTAAACCCTAAACCCTAAACCCTAAACCCTAAACCCTAAACCCTAAACCCTAAACCCTAAACCCTAAACCCTAAACCCTAAACCCTAAACCCTAAACCCTAAACCCTAAACCCTAAACCCTAAACCCTAAACCCTAAACCCTAAACCCTAAACCCTAAACCCTAAACCCTAAACCCTAAACCCTAAACCCTAAACCCTAAACCCTAAACCCTAAACCCTAAACCCTAAACCCTAAACCCTAAACCCTAAACCCTAAACCCTAAACCCTAAACCCTAAACCCTAAACCCTAAACCCTAAACCCTAAACCCTAAACCCTAAACCCTAAACCCTAAACCCTAAACCCTAAACCCTAAACCCTAAACCCTAAACCCTAAACCCTAAACCCTAAACCCTAAACCCTAAACCCTAAACCCTAAACCCTAAACCCTAAACCCTAAACCCTAAACCCTAAACCCTAAACCCTAAACCCTAAACCCTAAACCCTAAACCCTAAACCCTAAACCCTAAACCCTAAACCCTAAACCCTAAACCCTAAACCCTAAACCCTAAACCCTAAACCCTAAACCCTAAACCCTAAACCCTAAACCCTAAACCCTAAACCCTAAACCCTAAACCCTAAACCCTAAACCCTAAACCCTAAACCCTAAACCCTAAACCCTAAACCCTAAACCCTAAACCCTAAACCCTAAACCCTAAACCCTAAACCCTAAACCCTAAACCCTAAACCCTAAACCCTAAACCCTAAACCCTAAACCCTAAACCCTAAACCCTAAACCCTAAACCCTAAACCCTAAACCCTAAACCCTAAACCCTAAACCCTAAACCCTAAACCCTAAACCCTAAACCCTAAACCCTAAACCCTAAACCCTAAACCCTAAACCCTAAACCCTAAACCCTAAACCCTAAACCCTAAACCCTAAACCCTAAACCCTAAACCCTAAACCCTAAACCCTAAACCCTAAACCCTAAACCCTAAACCCTAAACCCTAAACCCTAAACCCTAAACCCTAAACCCTAAACCCTAAACCCTAAACCCTAAACCCTAAACCCTAAACCCTAAACCCTAAACCCTAAACCCTAAACCCTAAACCCTAAACCCTAAACCCTAAACCCTAAACCCTAAACCCTAAACCCTAAACCCTAAACCCTAAACCCTAAACCCTAAACCCTAAACCCTAAACCCTAAACCCTAAACCCTAAACCCTAAACCCTAAACCCTAAACCCTAAACCCTAAACCCTAAACCCTAAACCCTAAACCCTAAACCCTAAACCCTAAACCCTAAACCCTAAACCCTAAACCCTAAACCCTAAACCCTAAACCCTAAACCCTAAACCCTAAACCCTAAACCCTAAACCCTAAACCCTAAACCCTAAACCCTAAACCCTAAACCCTAAACCCTAAACCCTAAACCCTAAACCCTAAACCCTAAACCCTAAACCCTAAACCCTAAACCCTAAACCCTAAACCCTAAACCCTAAACCCTAAACCCTAAACCCTAAACCCTAAACCCTAAACCCTAAACCCTAAACCCTAAACCCTAAACCCTAAACCCTAAACCCTAAACCCTAAACCCTAAACCCTAAACCCTAAACCCTAAACCCTAAACCCTAAACCCTAAACCCTAAACCCTAAACCCTAAACCCTAAACCCTAAACCCTAAACCCTAAACCCTAAACCCTAAACCCTAAACCCTAAACCCTAAACCCTAAACCCTAAACCCTAAACCCTAAACCCTAAACCCTAAACCCTAAACCCTAAACCCTAAACCCTAAACCCTAAACCCTAAACCCTAAACCCTAAACCCTAAACCCTAAACCCTAAACCCTAAACCCTAAACCCTAAACCCTAAACCCTAAACCCTAAACCCTAAACCCTAAACCCTAAACCCTAAACCCTAAACCCTAAACCCTAAACCCTAAACCCTAAACCCTAAACCCTAAACCCTAAACCCTAAACCCTAAACCCTAAACCCTAAACCCTAAACCCTAAACCCTAAACCCTAAACCCTAAACCCTAAACCCTAAACCCTAAACCCTAAACCCTAAACCCTAAACCCTAAACCCTAAACCCTAAACCCTAAACCCTAAACCCTAAACCCTAAACCCTAAACCCTAAACCCTAAACCCTAAACCCTAAACCCTAAACCCTAAACCCTAAACCCTAAACCCTAAACCCTAAACCCTAAACCCTAAACCCTAAACCCTAAACCCTAAACCCTAAACCCTAAACCCTAAACCCTAAACCCTAAACCCTAAACCCTAAACCCTAAACCCTAAACCCTAAACCCTAAACCCTAAACCCTAAACCCTAAACCCTAAACCCTAAACCCTAAACCCTAAACCCTAAACCCTAAACCCTAAACCCTAAACCCTAAACCCTAAACCCTAAACCCTAAACCCTAAACCCTAAACCCTAAACCCTAAACCCTAAACCCTAAACCCTAAACCCTAAACCCTAAACCCTAAACCCTAAACCCTAAACCCTAAACCCTAAACCCTAAACCCTAAACCCTAAACCCTAAACCCTAAACCCTAAACCCTAAACCCTAAACCCTAAACCCTAAACCCTAAACCCTAAACCCTAAACCCTAAACCCTAAACCCTAAACCCTAAACCCTAAACCCTAAACCCTAAACCCTAAACCCTAAACCCTAAACCCTAAACCCTAAACCCTAAACCCTAAACCCTAAACCCTAAACCCTAAACCCTAAACCCTAAACCCTAAACCCTAAACCCTAAACCCTAAACCCTAAACCCTAAACCCTAAACCCTAAACCCTAAACCCTAAACCCTAAACCCTAAACCCTAAACCCTAAACCCTAAACCCTAAACCCTAAACCCTAAACCCTAAACCCTAAACCCTAAACCCTAAACCCTAAACCCTAAACCCTAAACCCTAAACCCTAAACCCTAAACCCTAAACCCTAAACCCTAAACCCTAAACCCTAAACCCTAAACCCTAAACCCTAAACCCTAAACCCTAAACCCTAAACCCTAAACCCTAAACCCTAAACCCTAAACCCTAAACCCTAAACCCTAAACCCTAAACCCTAAACCCTAAACCCTAAACCCTAAACCCTAAACCCTAAACCCTAAACCCTAAACCCTAAACCCTAAACCCTAAACCCTAAACCCTAAACCCTAAACCCTAAACCCTAAACCCTAAACCCTAAACCCTAAACCCTAAACCCTAAACCCTAAACCCTAAACCCTAAACCCTAAACCCTAAACCCTAAACCCTAAACCCTAAACCCTAAACCCTAAACCCTAAACCCTAAACCCTAAACCCTAAACCCTAAACCCTAAACCCTAAACCCTAAACCCTAAACCCTAAACCCTAAACCCTAAACCCTAAACCCTAAACCCTAAACCCTAAACCCTAAACCCTAAACCCTAAACCCTAAACCCTAAACCCTAAACCCTAAACCCTAAACCCTAAACCCTAAACCCTAAACCCTAAACCCTAAACCCTAAACCCTAAACCCTAAACCCTAAACCCTAAACCCTAAACCCTAAACCCTAAACCCTAAACCCTAAACCCTAAACCCTAAACCCTAAACCCTAAACCCTAAACCCTAAACCCTAAACCCTAAACCCTAAACCCTAAACCCTAAACCCTAAACCCTAAACCCTAAACCCTAAACCCTAAACCCTAAACCCTAAACCCTAAACCCTAAACCCTAAACCCTAAACCCTAAACCCTAAACCCTAAACCCTAAACCCTAAACCCTAAACCCTAAACCCTAAACCCTAAACCCTAAACCCTAAACCCTAAACCCTAAACCCTAAACCCTAAACCCTAAACCCTAAACCCTAAACCCTAAACCCTAAACCCTAAACCCTAAACCCTAAACCCTAAACCCTAAACCCTAAACCCTAAACCCTAAACCCTAAACCCTAAACCCTAAACCCTAAACCCTAAACCCTAAACCCTAAACCCTAAACCCTAAACCCTAAACCCTAAACCCTAAACCCTAAACCCTAAACCCTAAACCCTAAACCCTAAACCCTAAACCCTAAACCCTAAACCCTAAACCCTAAACCCTAAACCCTAAACCCTAAACCCTAAACCCTAAACCCTAAACCCTAAACCCTAAACCCTAAACCCTAAACCCTAAACCCTAAACCCTAAACCCTAAACCCTAAACCCTAAACCCTAAACCCTAAACCCTAAACCCTAAACCCTAAACCCTAAACCCTAAACCCTAAACCCTAAACCCTAAACCCTAAACCCTAAACCCTAAACCCTAAACCCTAAACCCTAAACCCTAAACCCTAAACCCTAAACCCTAAACCCTAAACCCTAAACCCTAAACCCTAAACCCTAAACCCTAAACCCTAAACCCTAAACCCTAAACCCTAAACCCTAAACCCTAAACCCTAAACCCTAAACCCTAAACCCTAAACCCTAAACCCTAAACCCTAAACCCTAAACCCTAAACCCTAAACCCTAAACCCTAAACCCTAAACCCTAAACCCTAAACCCTAAACCCTAAACCCTAAACCCTAAACCCTAAACCCTAAACCCTAAACCCTAAACCCTAAACCCTAAACCCTAAACCCTAAACCCTAAACCCTAAACCCTAAACCCTAAACCCTAAACCCTAAACCCTAAACCCTAAACCCTAAACCCTAAACCCTAAACCCTAAACCCTAAACCCTAAACCCTAAACCCTAAACCCTAAACCCTAAACCCTAAACCCTAAACCCTAAACCCTAAACCCTAAACCCTAAACCCTAAACCCTAAACCCTAAACCCTAAACCCTAAACCCTAAACCCTAAACCCTAAACCCTAAACCCTAAACCCTAAACCCTAAACCCTAAACCCTAAACCCTAAACCCTAAACCCTAAACCCTAAACCCTAAACCCTAAACCCTAAACCCTAAACCCTAAACCCTAAACCCTAAACCCTAAACCCTAAACCCTAAACCCTAAACCCTAAACCCTAAACCCTAAACCCTAAACCCTAAACCCTAAACCCTAAACCCTAAACCCTAAACCCTAAACCCTAAACCCTAAACCCTAAACCCTAAACCCTAAACCCTAAACCCTAAACCCTAAACCCTAAACCCTAAACCCTAAACCCTAAACCCTAAACCCTAAACCCTAAACCCTAAACCCTAAACCCTAAACCCTAAACCCATAAACCCTAAACCCTAAACCCTAAACCCTAAACCCTAAACCCTAAACCCTAAACCCTAAACCCTAAACCCTAAACCCTAAACCCTAAACCCTAAACCCTAAACCCTAAACCCTAAACCCTAAACCCTAAACCCTAAACCCTAAACCCTAAACCCTAAACCCTAAACCCTAAACCCTAAACCCTAAACCCTAAACCCTAAACCCTAAACCCTAAACCCTAAACCCTAAACCCTAAACCCTAAACCCTAAACCCTAAACCCTAAACCCTAAACCCTAAACCCTAAACCCTAAACCCTAAACCCTAAACCCTAAACCCTAAACCCTAAACCCTAAACCCTAAACCCTAAACCCTAAACCCTAAACCCTAAACCCTAAACCCTAAACCCTAAACCCTAAACCCTAAACCCTAAACCCTAAACCCTAAACCCTAAACCCTAAACCCTAAACCCTAAACCCTAAACCCTAAACCCTAAACCCTAAACCCTAAACCCTAAACCCTAAACCCTAAACCCTAAACCCTAAACCCTAAACCCTAAACCCTAAACCCTAAACCCTAAACCCTAAACCCTAAACCCTAAACCCTAAACCCTAAACCCTAAACCCTAAACCCTAAACCCTAAACCCTAAACCCTAAACCCTAAACCCTAAACCCTAAACCCTAAACCCTAAACCCTAAACCCTAAACCCTAAACCCTAAACCCTAAACCCTAAACCCTAAACCCTAAACCCTAAACCCTAAACCCTAAACCCTAAACCCTAAACCCTAAACCCTAAACCCTAAACCCTAAACCCTAAACCCTAAACCCTAAACCCTAAACCCTAAACCCTAAACCCTAAACCCTAAACCCTAAACCCTAAACCCTAAACCCTAAACCCTAAACCCTAAACCCTAAACCCTAAACCCTAAACCCTAAACCCTAAACCCTAAACCCTAAACCCTAAACCCTAAACCCTAAACCCTAAACCCTAAACCCTAAACCCTAAACCCTAAACCCTAAACCCTAAACCCTAAACCCTAAACCCTAAACCCTAAACCCTAAACCCTAAACCCTAAACCCTAAACCCTAAACCCTAAACCCTAAACCCTAAACCCTAAACCCTAAACCCTAAACCCTAAACCCTAAACCCTAAACCCTAAACCCTAAACCCTAAACCCTAAACCCTAAACCCTAAACCCTAAACCCTAAACCCTAAACCCTAAACCCTAAACCCTAAACCCTAAACCCTAAACCCTAAACCCTAAACCCTAAACCCTAAACCCTAAACCCTAAACCCTAAACCCTAAACCCTAAACCCTAAACCCTAAACCCTAAACCCTAAACCCTAAACCCTAAACCCTAAACCCTAAACCCTAAACCCTAAACCCTAAACCCTAAACCCTAAACCCTAAACCCTAAACCCTAAACCCTAAACCCTAAACCCTAAACCCTAAACCCTAAACCCTAAACCCTAAACCCTAAACCCTAAACCCTAAACCCTAAACCCTAAACCCTAAACCCTAAACCCTAAACCCTAAACCCTAAACCCTAAACCCTAAACCCTAAACCCTAAACCCTAAACCCTAAACCCTAAACCCTAAACCCTAAACCCTAAACCCTAAACCCTAAACCCTAAACCCTAAACCCTAAACCCTAAACCCTAAACCCTAAACCCTAAACCCTAAACCCTAAACCCTAAACCCTAAACCCTAAACCCTAAACCCTAAACCCTAAACCCTAAACCCTAAACCCTAAACCCTAAACCCTAAACCCTAAACCCTAAACCCTAAACCCTAAACCCTAAACCCTAAACCCTAAACCCTAAACCCTAAACCCTAAACCCTAAACCCTAAACCCTAAACCCTAAACCCTAAACCCTAAACCCTAAACCCTAAACCCTAAACCCTAAACCCTAAACCCTAAACCCTAAACCCTAAACCCTAAACCCTAAACCCTAAACCCTAAACCCTAAACCCTAAACCCTAAACCCTAAACCCTAAACCCTAAACCCTAAACCCTAAACCCTAAACCCTAAACCCTAAACCCTAAACCCTAAACCCTAAACCCTAAACCCTAAACCCTAAACCCTAAACCCTAAACCCTAAACCCTAAACCCTAAACCCTAAACCCTAAACCCTAAACCCTAAACCCTAAACCCTAAACCCTAAACCCTAAACCCTAAACCCTAAACCCTAAACCCTAAACCCTAAACCCTAAACCCTAAACCCTAAACCCTAAACCCTAAACCCTAAACCCTAAACCCTAAACCCTAAACCCTAAACCCTAAACCCTAAACCCTAAACCCTAAACCCTAAACCCTAAACCCTAAACCCTAAACCCTAAACCCTAAACCCTAAACCCTAAACCCTAAACCCTAAACCCTAAACCCTAAACCCTAAACCCTAAACCCTAAACCCTAAACCCTAAACCCTAAACCCTAAACCCTAAACCCTAAACCCTAAACCCTAAACCCTAAACCCTAAACCCTAAACCCTAAACCCTAAACCCTAAACCCTAAACCCTAAACCCTAAACCCTAAACCCTAAACCCTAAACCCTAAACCCTAAACCCTAAACCCTAAACCCTAAACCCTAAACCCTAAACCCTAAACCCTAAACCCTAAACCCTAAACCCTAAACCCTAAACCCTAAACCCTAAACCCTAAACCCTAAACCCTAAACCCTAAACCCTAAACCCTAAACCCTAAACCCTAAACCCTAAACCCTAAACCCTAAACCCTAAACCCTAAACCCTAAACCCTAAACCCTAAACCCTAAACCCTAAACCCTAAACCCTAAACCCTAAACCCTAAACCCTAAACCCTAAACCCTAAACCCTAAACCCTAAACCCTAAACCCTAAACCCTAAACCCTAAACCCTAAACCCTAAACCCTAAACCCTAAACCCTAAACCCTAAACCCTAAACCCTAAACCCTAAACCCTAAACCCTAAACCCTAAACCCTAAACCCTAAACCCTAAACCCTAAACCCTAAACCCTAAACCCTAAACCCTAAACCCTAAACCCTAAACCCTAAACCCTAAACCCTAAACCCTAAACCCTAAACCCTAAACCCTAAACCCTAAACCCTAAACCCTAAACCCTAAACCCTAAACCCTAAACCCTAAACCCTAAACCCTAAACCCTAAACCCTAAACCCTAAACCCTAAACCCTAAACCCTAAACCCTAAACCCTAAACCCTAAACCCTAAACCCTAAACCCTAAACCCTAAACCCTAAACCCTAAACCCTAAACCCTAAACCCTAAACCCTAAACCCTAAACCCTAAACCCTAAACCCTAAACCCTAAACCCTAAACCCTAAACCCTAAACCCTAAACCCTAAACCCTAAACCCTAAACCCTAAACCCTAAACCCTAAACCCTAAACCCTAAACCCTAAACCCTAAACCCTAAACCCTAAACCCTAAACCCTAAACCCTAAACCCTAAACCCTAAACCCTAAACCCTAAACCCTAAACCCTAAACCCTAAACCCTAAACCCTAAACCCTAAACCCTAAACCCTAAACCCTAAACCCTAAACCCTAAACCCTAAACCCTAAACCCTAAACCCTAAACCCTAAACCCTAAACCCTAAACCCTAAACCCTAAACCCTAAACCCTAAACCCTAAACCCTAAACCCTAAACCCTAAACCCTAAACCCTAAACCCTAAACCCTAAACCCTAAACCCTAAACCCTAAACCCTAAACCCTAAACCCTAAACCCTAAACCCTAAACCCTAAACCCTAAACCCTAAACCCTAAACCCTAAACCCTAAACCCTAAACCCTAAACCCTAAACCCTAAACCCTAAACCCTAAACCCTAAACCCTAAACCCTAAACCCTAAACCCTAAACCCTAAACCCTAAACCCTAAACCCTAAACCCTAAACCCTAAACCCTAAACCCTAAACCCTAAACCCTAAACCCTAAACCCTAAACCCTAAACCCTAAACCCTAAACCCTAAACCCTAAACCCTAAACCCTAAACCCTAAACCCTAAACCCTAAACCCTAAACCCTAAACCCTAAACCCTAAACCCTAAACCCTAAACCCTAAACCCTAAACCCTAAACCCTAAACCCTAAACCCTAAACCCTAAACCCTAAACCCTAAACCCTAAACCCTAAACCCTAAACCCTAAACCCTAAACCCTAAACCCTAAACCCTAAACCCTAAACCCTAAACCCTAAACCCTAAACCCTAAACCCTAAACCCTAAACCCTAAACCCTAAACCCTAAACCCTAAACCCTAAACCCTAAACCCTAAACCCTAAACCCTAAACCCTAAACCCTAAACCCTAAACCCTAAACCCTAAACCCTAAACCCTAAACCCTAAACCCTAAACCCTAAACCCTAAACCCTAAACCCTAAACCCTAAACCCTAAACCCTAAACCCTAAACCCTAAACCCTAAACCCTAAACCCTAAACCCTAAACCCTAAACCCTAAACCCTAAACCCTAAACCCTAAACCCTAAACCCTAAACCCTAAACCCTAAACCCTAAACCCTAAACCCTAAACCCTAAACCCTAAACCCTAAACCCTAAACCCTAAACCCTAAACCCTAAACCCTAAACCCTAAACCCTAAACCCTAAACCCTAAACCCTAAACCCTAAACCCTAAACCCTAAACCCTAAACCCTAAACCCTAAACCCTAAACCCTAAACCCTAAACCCTAAACCCTAAACCCTAAACCCTAAACCCTAAACCCTAAACCCTAAACCCTAAACCCTAAACCCTAAACCCTAAACCCTAAACCCTAAACCCTAAACCCTAAACCCTAAACCCTAAACCCTAAACCCTAAACCCTAAACCCTAAACCCTAAACCCTAAACCCTAAACCCTAAACCCTAAACCCTAAACCCTAAACCCTAAACCCTAAACCCTAAACCCTAAACCCTAAACCCTAAACCCTAAACCCTAAACCCTAAACCCTAAACCCTAAACCCTAAACCCTAAACCCTAAACCCTAAACCCTAAACCCTAAACCCTAAACCCTAAACCCTAAACCCTAAACCCTAAACCCTAAACCCTAAACCCTAAACCCTAAACCCTAAACCCTAAACCCTAAACCCTAAACCCTAAACCCTAAACCCTAAACCCTAAACCCTAAACCCTAAACCCTAAACCCTAAACCCTAAACCCTAAACCCTAAACCCTAAACCCTAAACCCTAAACCCTAAACCCTAAACCCTAAACCCTAAACCCTAAACCCTAAACCCTAAAC
>CM060356.1:147666158-147668658 GCA_030545235.1 Helianthus tuberosus | reverse complement strand
AAACCCTAAACCCTAAACCCTAAACCCTAAACCCTAAACCCTAAACCCTAAACCCTAAACCCTAAACCCTAAACCCTAAACCCTAAACCCTAAACCCTAAACCCTAAACCCTAAACCCTAAACCCTAAACCCTAAACCCTAAACCCTAAACCCTAAACCCTAAACCCTAAACCCTAAACCCTAAACCCTAAACCCTAAACCCTAAACCCTAAACCCTAAACCCTAAACCCTAAACCCTAAACCCTAAACCCTAAACCCTAAACCCTAAACCCTAAACCCTAAACCCTAAACCCTAAACCCTAAACCCTAAACCCTAAACCCTAAACCCTAAACCCTAAACCCTAAACCCTAAACCCTAAACCCTAAACCCTAAACCCTAAACCCTAAACCCTAAACCCTAAACCCTAAACCCTAAACCCTAAACCCTAAACCCTAAACCCTAAACCCTAAACCCTAAACCCTAAACCCTAAACCCTAAACCCTAAACCCTAAACCCTAAACCCTAAACCCTAAACCCTAAACCCTAAACCCTAAACCCTAAACCCTAAACCCTAAACCCTAAACCCTAAACCCTAAACCCTAAACCCTAAACCCTAAACCCTAAACCCTAAACCCTAAACCCTAAACCCTAAACCCTAAACCCTAAACCCTAAACCCTAAACCCTAAACCCTAAACCCTAACCCTAACCCTAGACCCTAACCCTAACCCTAGACCCTAGACCCTAGACCCTAGACCCTAACCCTAGACCCTAGACCCTAGACCCTAGACCCTAGACCCTAACCCTAGACCCTAAACCCTAGACCCTAGACCCTAAACCCTAACCCTAGACCCTAGACCCTAAACCCTAAACCCTAAACCCTAAACCCTAAACCCTAAACCCTAAACCCTAAACCCTAAACCCTAAACCCTAAACCCTAAACCCTAAACCCTAAACCCTAAACCCTAAACCCTAAACCCTAAACCCTAAACCCTAAACCCTAAACCCTAAACCCTAAACCCTAAACCCTAAACCCTAAACCCTAAACCCTAAACCCTAAACCCTAAACCCTAAACCCTAGAACCCTAAACCCTAAACCCTAAACCCTAAACCCTAAACCCTAAACCCTAAACCCTAAACCCTAAACCCTAAACCCTAAACCCTAAACCCTAAACCCTAAACCCTAAACCCTAAACCCTAAACCCTAAACCCTAAACCCTAAACCCTAAACCCTAAACCCTAAACCCTAAACCCTAAACCCTAAACCCTAAACCCTAAACCCTAAACCCTAAACCCTAAACCCTAAACCCTAAACCCTAAACCCTAAACCCTAAACCCTAAACCCTAAACCCTAAACCCTAAACCCTAAACCCTAAACCCTAAACCCTAAACCCTAAACCCTAAACCCTAAACCCTAAACCCTAAACCCTAAACCCTAAACCCTAAACCCTAAACCCTAAACCCTAAACCCTAAACCCTAAACCCTAAACCCTAAACCCTAAACCCTAAACCCTAAACCCTAAACCCTAAACCCTAAACCCTAAACCCTAAACCCTAAACCCTAAACCCTAAACCCTAAACCCTAAACCCTAAACCCTAAACCCTAAACCCTAAACCCTAAACCCTAAACCCTAAACCCTAAACCCTAAACCCTAAACCCTAAACCCTAAACCCTAAACCCTAAACCCTAAACCCTAAACCCTAAACCCTAAACCCTAAACCCTAAACCCTAAACCCTAAACCCTAAACCCTAAACCCTAAACCCTAAACCCTAAACCCTAAACCCTAAACCCTAAACCCTAAACCCTAAACCCTAAACCCTAAACCCTAAACCCTAAACCCTAAACCCTAAACCCTAAACCCTAAACCCTAAACCCTAAACCCTAAACCCTAAACCCTAAACCCTAAACCCTAAACCCTAAACCCTAAACCCTAAACCCTAAACCCTAAACCCTAAACCCTAAACCCTAAACCCTAAACCCTAAACCCTAAACCCTAAACCCTAAACCCTAAACCCTAAACCCTAAACCCTAAACCCTAAACCCTAAACCCTAAACCCTAAACCCTAAACCCTAAACCCTAAACCCTAAACCCTAAACCCTAAACCCTAAACCCTAAACCCTAAACCCTAAACCCTAAACCCTAAACCCTAAACCCTAAACCCTAAACCCTAAACCCTAAACCCTAAACCCTAAACCCTAAACCCTAAACCCTAAACCCTAAACCCTAAACCCTAAACCCTAAACCCTAAACCCTAAACCCTAAACCCTAAACCCTAAACCCTAAACCCTAAACCCTAAACCCTAAACCCTAAACCCTAAACCCTAAACCCTAAACCCTAAACCCTAAACCCTAAACCCTAAACCCTAAACCCTAAACCCTAAACCCTAAACCCTAAACCCTAAACCCTAAACCCTAAACCCTAAACCCTAAACCCTAAACCCTAAACCCTAAACCCTAAACCCTAAACCCTAAACCCTAAACCCTAAACCCTAAACCCTAAACCCTAAACCCTAAACCCT
>CM060356.1:147633658-147661158 GCA_030545235.1 Helianthus tuberosus | reverse complement strand
ATTCGCTGGGTGCTGCTACTTCTGGGATCACTACAGCATCTCCGTTAGTTTTGGGAGGCATGTCTGGCCAGTCTGCAGACCCGAAAATGGATGCTGCCTCGGCTAATGGCCAACAGAAAAATGGTGTAAAGGATGGTGTAAACTCTGTTCAGCCTTCTGTCCAGCAGAACTTATTTGGCCAAGACCAACTTATGGGGGAGGCTATGGCTATTAAAGGAGCTGATGTAGCCAAACACCCAAACAGTGATGTCTTTACGTCTGCGGTTCATGCCCCTGGTGTTAATGTTATTCCGAAACAGGTTTCGGTTTGGGATAGGCAAGCGTCAGGTCAGCTTTCGTATGGTCAAATGATTAAGCGCCATTCAGAGGAAAATGCAGTTAAGATGGAATACTTTCCTCCTATTATTACGCCTGAAGGTAAAACAAGAATCATCATATCTCAAGAGGACCTAAAAGTGTCGGCTCAGGTATACCCCCTGCACTTGTATGGATATTTTCTTGGTACGTCTATGGATTTTAAAGTAGTGGATCGGTGTCTACGTCGGCTTTGGAGAGCGTATGATATTGATGAAATAACTAAGAGCCCCGCGGGTAATTTTTATTTCAAATTTAAAAGTGAAAAAGGTTTAAATGAAGTGCTTGAAAATGGCCCATGGATGGTGAATAATATTCCAGTTTTCCTTGACAAATGGGTTCCCGGTTTATGTTTGGAAAAGGTTGAACCTTCCGTTGTTCCATTATGGGTCACAATTCATAATGTGCCGTTAGACTTGTGGACTACCATGGGCATAAATAAACTTATGAGTGGTATGGGGGAACCTAAGCTCATGGACAAATTAACTCTCGAGAGGTGTGCTAACCAAACGGGTAAACTTGGGTATGCCCGAGTCCTTGTTGATGTGAAAGCCTCAAGCAATCTCCCCTGTGAGATTGAAGTTGTTTACCCGAATCGCATAACCAGCCTTCAGGTGTCGTATCAATGGAAACCGCCAATATGCTCACATTGTACTGTTTTTGGTCACTCGCTCAGTCAGTGCAAAAAGTGCCCGAAACAGGTTGAAGATGAGGCTATGCTGGATGCAAATGGTCCGGTAGGTTGCTCTAGCAGTGTAGACAAAGGTAAAGGCATTGATAAAGACGGATATAAAACAGTGACCAATAAAAAGAGTGGATCTCACAAGCAAAACCCAGAGAAAAGGCCTGCAGTTGCGTCTTGTTCCTACCCGCACCCGCCTGCTTCTCAATCTGTTCCTAGAAAGGCTCCAAATGGGCCTGCCAGAAAGCCCAATTCAGCTCCCAAAAAGTTGCCAGGTTTCAATTATAGCCGTGCTGTTCAAGGTCAACCCCAGGCCCAAAAATCTCTGCCAGTTAAGCCCAATATTCCCAAACCGATTCCCCCTACCAAAACTGATGTAAAAACACAGCTTAGCACTCATAACAGGTTCGCGGTGTTGGATGTGCAGGCCAGTGTTAAATCTGGTACTCTAATCGAAGAGCAGGCTGATTTATATCCCCATGTTCCTGTTAATGAGGAGTCTTTTGTGTGCACTACGAATCAGCAATGCCCCATTGATCCGGGACGTGTTCTCCCTTCTTGGAGTCAGTTTAGTCCAGCGGACACTTTAAACCGTATCTTAGATAAAGATTACGGTATCACGGATGTTCAGAAAAAACGTATCACTGACGCCCTTCGTAGTGAAGCGAAAGCGGTTAAGGCGGAGGATCAAGAAGAGTGGGTTGACGGGGAATGGGAGTTCTTTTATGATAAATGCATGGAACTCGATCTGGACCCTGATTATTGCGTCGAGGATGTTTACGAAGATGAAAGCGGCTCAGCTCAATTTATTGCTCAGCTAGCGAAGACGGGTAAATACTTTGATCCCGTTGTAGCGAAACCCTCTAAACGGTAATTTATGGGTTTTTCGTTTTTGGTTGAAGGGGTTCTATGCTGGGTTTTAGTTTTGTGTGTCTGCGTTTTGCGGTTGGTTTTATTTTCTGCTCGGAAGCTTCTCCTTTTCGGCACTTTCTGTATAATATTGTTTGGTCGATGGGTTATCTTTTTCTGGAATTTGCATTGGGTTTTCGGCTGGAACTGTAATTTTTTCTGGATACACTGGATTTGGGTAAACAGTATGCGAGTTGCTGAGTATATTGGCCTCTGTTTGCTGTCCTCCGGGTCTGCTAGATGCCCCAGAATCTGCTCCGTATCTGCTGTTCTGGTCCGGGTTTGTAGTTTGCCCTTCACAGCTTTTTCCGGGCTTGTTTGGGTTAGTTATCCGAGTAATCAGATTAGCAGCAGGTGTGTTGAGTATTCCGGGTATAGTAATTTGGAATCCTTTTTTGCCTATCAAAAGCTGCTTCTGGTCTGGGGTATCCTATTCAACTCCGAGTGGTGCAGTTTTTCCAAAGCTACGGTACTAACTTGGCAGCTGAGTTTTTGTTCCGTGTCTGTTCTTCAACGGCAGCCCAGTTTTTTGTTCAGTTTACGGGTTTTCGATATGCTCCGAAATGCTTTAGTCCGTCGATGTGTGGCCCAGTCTCGTTATTCTTCGGCCCAGCTCAGTGTGAGTGAGGATGTGGGTAGTAAGCGGCTCAGCTTTGGGTCTGTTTGGTTTCGGAAGTTGCAGCCCAGTTTTAAATTTTGTAGAAAGTCCACTGAGGTAACCACTAGTAAGTCTGATGGGCCTGTCTTTATAAGCTGGAGCCCAGACTTTCGGACAAAATTTTTGGAAGGCTCGTTATTGCATGCAGGTATTAATTTTGGGAATTATATTTATAGAACGGGCGTTTTATTTTGGACGTTGGCTGCTATAATCTGGAGTAGGGGGTATGTTTTTGTCAAAGTGGTGGGCCATTTTAATTTTCATCTAGTGGGTAATTCTATCAGTGGGCCGATTCAGTGTTTGAAGGCCCATACTCGGATATTTTACTTTGGTGGAGTGGCCTCATCTCAAGCCCATTTTGCACTCCTGCTACCAACGATTAGAAGGCCCATCAGTGGGTTTTGCTTGTTTTTTATATGAACGCCCAATCTATTTGGGTATTTGCTTTAGTTTATGTTCGGTTGGTTTATTGTTGTGGTGATGTTAGGGTAATGCTAGAAAAGATATCTCGCCTGCTATGTTGTAAAAATTTAGTAGGCGAAGTATGTTTTCATTTGGTTTGGTTTCGACCTCCAAAGCTTGTTTGGTGAGTCGTTTTGTTTTTTTGCGGGGGTATGCCCCTTTAAACATGTAACTATTTTTATTTATAAAAGTTTGCCGGGCGAAAGCTCATTTACCCAAACGAAAGCGGTCAAGGCGGAGGATCAAGAAGAGTGGGTTGACGGGGAATGGGAGTTCTTTTATGATAAATGTATGGAGCTTGATTTGGATCCTGATTTTTGTGTTGAAGATGTGTACGAGGATGAAAGCGGCTCAGCCCAATTTATTTCTCAGCTTGCAAAGACGGGTAAGTATTTTGATCCCGTTGTAGCGAAGCCTCCCAAACGTTAAGTTTTATGAGTCCGTCGCGGATGTTTGAAGGTCCTTTTTGTTGGGTTTTGGTTCTGTATATACTCGGTTTTTGGATGGTTTTGGGTTGGGCTCGGAAGCTCCTTATTTCCGGGACGTTTTGCTTGCTCTTATTCGGTCACGGGGTAATGGTTTTTTGCAGCCGTACAGGGTTTTTTAGGCTGGTTGTTTACAGTTTAGTAGTTTTTTGGGAACGCACAGCTCTTTCGAGTTTTTTTGGTTGGTCTGGATTGTGTTATTTAGCTCCAGGTGGGCTGTCCGGGTTTAATCTGCTGTCCGGGGATCAGGTTTTAGCTGCTGTCCGGGTTGTCTTAAATATCTGGGTTTATGACTCTGCTATCGATTTAATTTGGCTGCTGATTTTTTGTTCCGAGTACGGTTACCAGCTCTGCGGTTTGTGCAATTTCTGGATGTTAGTCAAGACCCAAGCTGTGCTGCTCAGGGATTATTGTCTAATTATTGGGCCTTGTATTAGAAATGGATGCCGCTGCTTTTTGGGCCGAAAGTCTCCTGCCAGCTACAAGCCTCATAAATGGCCCAGTGAGTTATTTTTGGTCCGTGTTGTAGTGGGTCCAAGCTTATATCTGTGCAGCCTGGTCTGGTTGAATACGGTCCATGTTTGGGCTTCAAAGCAGGCCCTTCTTTTGTTTACTATTGGACTATGTTTTAGTTGTTGCTGCCATACGAAGTGGAAGGCCCATTCTTGGGTTGTTTTGTTTCTGGTGGACGGGATCCTTTTCTGGCCCAAGGTATTTCGTGAGCTGAAGAATGGTACCGAATCTCGGTTTGATAAAGACATGTTTAGTTTGGTTTTATTATGTAATAGTTTAGAGTATCTTGTTATTGTTTGTGGTTGGAGATACACCCGTTTTTTGTTTGGAAAAGATATCATCCCTACTAGTATGTTGCAAGCTAGTAGGCGTTGTATATTTTCCAAGTTAGCGACTACCAAAGCATGTTTTGGTAGTTTGTTGCTAGGTTTGCGGGGGTATGCCCCTTTAAACATGTAATCTATTTTTCTATTAATACAGTTTGCCGGGCGAAAGCTCATTTACCCAAAAAAAAACCCTAAACCCTAAACCCTAAACCCCTAAACCCTAAACCCTAAACCCTAAACCCTAACCCCTAACCCCTAACCCCTAACCCCTAACCCCTAACCCCTAACCCCTAACCCCTAAACCCTAAACCCTAACCCCTAACCCCTAACCCCTAACCCCTAACCCCTAACCCTAAACCCTAAACCCTAAACCCTAACCCCTAACCCCTAAACCCTAACCCCTAACCCCTAACCCCTAACCCTAAACCCTAAACCCTAAACCCTAAACCCAAAACCCTAAACCCAAAACCCTAAACCCTAAACCCTAAACCCTAAACCCTAAGATTTTTCATTTGCTCAATTTTTCTCTCTCTCTAACTTCTCTCTCTAGAAAACTCTCTCTACGGCTCCCCACTTTCCATGTCCAAACTATCTTCATTTCATCCAATCTCACCTCCGATTCCCCCTCACCCTCTTGATCCTTACTCAAATCTTCCATCAATTGAGCTTGATTTACGTTCTGGTGGTCCAATCGGGCCTCTACCTGTGCCGATTGAGGTTGTGGATAGGCAGCCGCCACAACATAACTCGCCTCCCTCTGCTCTGGTGTCTTCTCTGAACCAGATTGAGGATGCTTCAGTCATTCCCGTGTTGGATATGAGCCAAAATCGAGCAGCATCTCCCTCACTATCCAGCGATTTGAAGGCAGGCGCTGTGAAGATTACAGCCGTTAGTGATGGGAATTCGAAACCACAAGTTCCGTCGTCTAAACCAGAGCTTGACAAAGGTGTTCCATTCACTCCTCATTCCATCCCAGATACTGGTAAGGTTCCTTTCAAACCTGCGTCTAGTTCCCCTAAGAAAGTTACCAAGAACTTGAGAAGTAGGGGTCAGAATTCTAGCTCTGGAGACCCAGAATTAGATGCTGTTCGTGCCGAAAATATAGCCCATGATGCAAAAATCCAACAAGATTATGACAGGGCTAATGGAATTACCCGTGCATCTAGATATCGGAGTAAACAGGGTGGTGTGCAAATTGCAGGATTTGGAGTTGTTAGGAAGCAAAGAAAGACTGTAAAATACAGTCCTATGTTGTCCGAATTGAAAGTGAAAGAGTTTGACTCTAAAACTTCACAACTGTGTAAGCCCAAACAGAAGAAAGACATGGTGTCGGCTCAACAGGAGGGAGTTGGGTGTGATACAGAAAGTTGTAATATGGCTGAAGATGTTAATGAGCAAGTTATGTCTTTTTCAGAACAAAACCAGCAGGCTCCTAGTGAGGCAGTCAGATCTAAACCGGCTGTGGATATCCATATGAACCATACGCAGGGGCAAAATAGTCATAATCAGGATTCGCTGGGTGCTGCTACTTCTGGGATCACTACAGCATCTCCGTTAGTTTTGGGAGGCATGTCTGGCCAGTCTGCAGACCCGAAAATGGATGCTGCCTCGGCTAATGGCCAACAGAAAAATGGTGTAAAGGATGGTGTAAACTCTGTTCAGCCTTCTGTCCAGCAGAACTTATTTGGCCAAGACCAACTTATGGGGGAGGCTATGGCTATTAAAGGAGCTGATGTAGCCAAACACCCAAACAGTGATGTCTTTACGTCTGCGGTTCATGCCCCTGGTGTTAATGTTATTCCGAAACAGGTTTCGGTTTGGGATAGGCAAGCGTCAGGTCAGCTTTCGTATGGTCAAATGATTAAGCGCCATTCAGAGGAAAATGCAGTTAAGATGGAATACTTTCCTCCTATTATTACGCCTGAAGGTAAAACAAGAATCATCATATCTCAAGAGGACCTAAAAGTGTCGGCTCAGGTATACCCCCTGCACTTGTATGGATATTTTCTTGGTACGTCTATGGATTTTAAAGTAGTGGATCGGTGTCTACGTCGGCTTTGGAGAGCGTATGATATTGATGAAATAACTAAGAGCCCCGCGGGTAATTTTTATTTCAAATTTAAAAGTGAAAAAGGTTTAAATGAAGTGCTTGAAAATGGCCCATGGATGGTGAATAATATTCCAGTTTTCCTTGACAAATGGGTTCCCGGTTTATGTTTGGAAAAGGTTGAACCTTCCGTTGTTCCATTATGGGTCACAATTCATAATGTGCCGTTAGACTTGTGGACTACCATGGGCATAAATAAACTTATGAGTGGTATGGGGGAACCTAAGCTCATGGACAAATTAACTCTCGAGAGGTGTGCTAACCAAACGGGTAAACTTGGGTATGCCCGAGTCCTTGTTGATGTGAAAGCCTCAAGCAATCTCCCCTGTGAGATTGAAGTTGTTTACCCGAATCGCATAACCAGCCTTCAGGTGTCGTATCAATGGAAACCGCCAATATGCTCACATTGTACTGTTTTTGGTCACTCGCTCAGTCAGTGCAAAAAGTGCCCGAAACAGGTTGAAGATGAGGCTATGCTGGATGCAAATGGTCCGGTAGGTTGCTCTAGCAGTGTAGACAAAGGTAAAGGCATTGATAAAGACGGATATAAAACAGTGACCAATAAAAAGAGTGGATCTCACAAGCAAAACCCAGAGAAAAGGCCTGCAGTTGCGTCTTGTTCCTACCCGCACCCGCCTGCTTCTCAATCTGTTCCTAGAAAGGCTCCAAATGGGCCTGCCAGAAAGCCCAATTCAGCTCCCAAAAAGTTGCCAGGTTTCAATTATAGCCGTGCTGTTCAAGGTCAACCCCAGGCCCAAAAATCTCTGCCAGTTAAGCCCAATATTCCCAAACCGATTCCCCCTACCAAAACTGATGTAAAAACACAGCTTAGCACTCATAACAGGTTCGCGGTGTTGGATGTGCAGGCCAGTGTTAAATCTGGTACTCTAATCGAAGAGCAGGCTGATTTATATCCCCATGTTCCTGTTAATGAGGAGTCTTTTGTGTGCACTACGAATCAGCAATGCCCCATTGATCCGGGACGTGTTCTCCCTTCTTGGAGTCAGTTTAGTCCAGCGGACACTTTAAACCGTATCTTAGATAAAGATTACGGTATCACGGATGTTCAGAAAAAACGTATCACTGACGCCCTTCGTAGTGAAGCGAAAGCGGTTAAGGCGGAGGATCAAGAAGAGTGGGTTGACGGGGAATGGGAGTTCTTTTATGATAAATGCATGGAACTCGATCTGGACCCTGATTATTGCGTCGAGGATGTTTACGAAGATGAAAGCGGCTCAGCTCAATTTATTGCTCAGCTAGCGAAGACGGGTAAATACTTTGATCCCGTTGTAGCGAAACCCTCTAAACGGTAACTTATGGGTTTTTCGTTTTTGGTTGAAGGGGTTCTATGCTGGGTTTTAGTTTTGTGTGTCTGCGTTTTGCGGTTGGTTTTATTTTCTGCTCGGAAGCTTCTCCTTTTCGGCACTTTCTGTATAATATTGTTTGGTCGATGGGTTATCTTTTTCTGGAATTTGCATTGGGTTTTCGGCTGGAACTGTAATTTTTTCTGGATACACTGGATTTGGGTAAACAGTATGCGAGTTGCTGAGTATATTGGCCTCTGTTTGCTGTCCTCCGGGTCTGCTAGATGCCCCAGAATCTGCTCCGTATCTGCTGTTCTGGTCCGGGTTTGTAGTTTGCCCTTCACAGCTTTTTCCGGGCTTGTTTGGGTTAGTTATCCGAGTAATCAGATTAGCAGCAGGTGTGTTGAGTATTCCGGGTATAGTAATTTGGAATCCTTTTTTGCCTATCAAAAGCTGCTTCTGGTCTGGGGTATCCTATTCAACTCCGAGTGGTGCAGTTTTTCCAAAGCTACGGTACTAACTTGGCAGCTGAGTTTTTGTTCCGTGTCTGTTCTTCAACGGCAGCCCAGTTTTTTGTTCAGTTTACGGGTTTTCGATATGCTCCGAAATGCTTTAGTCCGTCGATGTGTGGCCCAGTCTCGTTATTCTTCGGCCCAGCTCAGTGTGAGTGAGGATGTGGGTAGTAAGTGGGACTCAGAGGATGATCAGGCCCAATGTCTGGGAACCCCGGAAGTTGACTGGGCCATACATACTGCCCAACTGTTGGGCCGCATAACAGAGCCCGTAGAGATCCAGCAAGGGCCTCGGTAACAGCCAAACGAACCCAGCCCAGTCTGGGCCAAAAAATAGGCAACGGATTACTGCCTAAACCGTTGGGTTTTCTTTTTATGTTTAGGGTTTAGGGTTTAGGGTTTAGGGGTTAGGGTTAGGGTTTAGGGTTTAGGGTTGTTTAGGGTTTAGGGTTTAGGGTTTTTTTTTTTTGGATAAATGAGCTTTCGCCCGGCAAACTTTTATAAAAGAAAAATTGTTACATGTATTTTTGGAGGGGCATACCCCCCCGAAGAACAACACACTTGGACACCCAAAACAAGCTTTGGGGGACACCAAAACCGAAAACCATACTATTCCTACTAAAATAAAGAATCCTAGTAGGGATAATATCCTTTTCTATCTTTTATGATAAATGTATGGAGCTTGATTTGGATCCTGATTTTTGTGTTGAAGATGTGTACGAGGATGAAAGCGGCTCAGCCCAATTTATTTCTCAGCTTGCAAAGACGGGTAAGTATTTTGATCCCGTTGTAGCGAAGCCTCCCAAACGTTAAGTTTTATGAGTCCGTCGCGGATGTTTGAAGGTCCTTTTTGTTGGGTTTTGGTTCTGTATATACTCGGTTTTTGGATGGTTTTGGGTTGGGCTCAGAAGCTCCTTATTTCCGGGACGTTTTGCTTGCTCTTATTCGGTCACGGGGTAATGGTTTTTTGCAGCCGTACAGGGTTTTTTAGGCTGGTTGTTTACAGTTTAGTAGTTTTTTGGGAACGCACAGCTCTTTCGAGTTTTTTTGGTTGGTCTGGATTGTGTTATTTAGCTCCAGGTGGGCTGTCCGGGTTTAATCTGCTGTCCGGGGATCAGGTTTTAGCTGCTGTCCGGGTTGTCTTAAATATCTGGGTTTATGACTCTGCTATCGATTTAATTTGGCTGCTGATTTTTTGTTCCGAGTACGGTTACCAGCTCTGCGGTTTGTGCAATTTCTGGATGTTAGTCAAGACCCAAGCTGTGCTGCTCAGGGATTATTGTCTAATTATTGGGCCTTGTATTAGAAATGGATGCCGCTGCTTTTTGGGCCGAAAGTCTCCTGCCAGCTACAAGCCTCATAAATGGCCCAGTGAGTTATTTTTGGTCCGTGTTGTAGTGGGTCCAAGCTTATATCTGTGCAGCCTGGTCTGGTTGAATACGGTCCATGTTTGGGCTTCAAAGCAGGCCCGTCTTTTGTTTACTATTGGACTATGTTTTAGTTGTTGCTGCCATACGAAGTGGAAGGCCCATTCTTGGGTTGTTTTGTTTCTGGTGGACGGGATCCTTTTCTGGCCCAAGGTATTTCGTGAGCTGAAGAATGGTACCGAATCTCGGTTTGATAAAGACATGTTTAGTTTGGTTTTATTATGTAATAGTTTAGAGTATCTTGTTATTGTTTGTGGTTGGAGATACACCCGTTTTTTGTTTGGAAAAGATATCATCCCTACTAGTATGTTGCAAGCTAGTAGGCGTTGTATGTTTTCCAAGTTAGCGACTACCAAAGCATGTTTTGGTAGTTTGTTGCTAGGTTTGCGGGGGTATGCCCCTTTAAACATGTAATCTATTTTTCTATTAATACAGTTTGCCGGGCGAAAGCTCATTTACCCAAAAAAAAAACCCTAAACCCTAAACCCTAAGTTTTTTCATTTGCTCAATTTTTTCTCTCTCTAGATTTTTCTCTCTACGGTCTCTTCCCCCTCCATGACTGAAAATCCTTCATCAGTGGGTCAAATCCCACTAAATCCTCCTCTAATCCCTCCTGATAAACCTCCTGATCCTTCATTTAAGTCATACGTAGATGGTGGAACAAGTGTGGAGCTTAATGGGAGTGTTTCGGTCCAGCCGCCACCCCTCAAAGAGGTTCAAAAATCTGCTCTTTGGAACTCATCGCCCTCAAATCCATCAGTTATTCCATCTGCTGTGAGTTCTGGTTGTTTATCTCCTACTTTTGAAGATAATTGGTTACAGCCGCCACCATTGTCTGAGGTTTTAGGGTCTGCCGCTCACCCTAATCCATCGAATGGTGTGCCTTCTTCTCATATCAGTAATGTTTCGTGCCCTATTCCAGATGTGCGACCTCCAATCGGTGCAAACGACAACAATTTATCGACCCCCCATATGATTCCAAAACCAAAAGCTGGTTCCCCAAAGAACAACTCAAAACCGAGCAGAGGCAAAGGGGCTAAATCGAGTTCTGGTGATCCGGAACTGGATGCTGCTAGGGCTGCGGCAGTCGCCCATGATGCTAAGCTTCAACAAGATTTTGACCAAGCAAGAGGTATTACTCGAACTACTAGGTCTCGTTCTAAACATAATTCTGTTCAAATTGCTGGGTTTGGGGTTATTAGGAAGCAAAAGAAATCGGTTAAATACAGCCCTCTGCTATCGGATTTGAGAGTCAAAGAGTTTGTTGCCAACACGCCAAAAACTGATAACAACCTGCAGGATCTTGGGTCTGTTATTTCCGGGTCAACCCTTGATGTGTCTGTTGCTCCCCCTAAGGATCAAACCCCAGTGGAGATGTCAGCTAATGCTAGTCCTGTTCTGGCTAATAATCTGCAACAGGCTGATGAAGATATTGTGTCGATCCATTCTAAGGAATCGGATGACGAGATGGCTGGGGATACAGCAGTGGCTGGGGCTGCTTCGCCTAAGGGGCAGTTTGGGAATAATATTGGTACCGCTATGACAACAGAACAAAGGGAGTTGCAATATGATTTGGGGACTGCAACGCTGCATTCGGGTAATAGTACGAAGGGGGTGGGAAATGTCTGGCAAAAACAGGCAGCCACAGGCTTGTCTTATGCAGATCAGATTAGACAAAATTCAGCAGCGGGAGCTATCCACCTGGAATACATCCCTCCCGTCATCACCTCAGAGGGTAAGTGTCGTGTTATTCTCTCTAAAGATGATTTATCCCATGCTGCTAAAGTTTATTCGTTGTATTTGTATGGGTATTTTATTGGGACGTCCATGGATTTTAATGTCGTTAATCGATGTCTTAGACATCTATGGAAAGCTTATGATATTGCGGAGATCACCAAAAGTAGTAGTGGCTTCTTCTACTTCAAATTTTTTAGTGAAAAAGGATTGAATGAGGTTCTTGAAAATGGGCCTTGGTTGGTTAACAACGTCCCGCTATTTATAAACAAGTGGGAACCTGGCTTATGCTTAGAGAAAGTTGAACCGAAGACCATTCATATATGGGTTACCATCCATAACGTCCCTTTGGAATTCTGGACGGACATTGGCCTGAGCAAAATCTTTAGTGGAGTAGGACGGCCATTGTTACTGGATAAAGTCACTCAAAAGCGGGTTATAGAGCAAACGGGGAAACTGGGGTTTGCTAGGGTGTTAGTTGAAGCTAAGGCGTCGGCTAATCTGCCTAGTGAGGTTGAAGTGGAATTCCCGTCTGGTGATAATAGGGCTGCCCGTGTGGGAGTGTTACAAGTCACTTACCAATGGAAACCGTCAGTTTGCTCCTTTTGTCAAGTTTTTGGGCATTCGTTGTTAGCCTGTAAAACTAGACCTAGAACGGAGGAAGAAACCCTTAAATTGGCTGCCAATAGTACTCCTACCCCTGATATTCGTGGTGATGCTAATAAACCAAGAAATAGTGACGAGCGGTACACTCAAGTTACGAGAAAGCAGAAAGGTATAGCTGCTACAAACAAAGGTAAAAATATTTTTAATAGTGGAGTGCAACAAACAGAAGAGGTTAAAAAAGGTGGTAAAGGGATTGATCATAGTAGGGGCCAGCCTTTCAAAGGTGCTACTGTTAGTACACCTAAGAGTGGTCCGGGCTTTAACTTTCAGCGTGCGGTTCAAGGTACTAAGACAATCCAAAAACCAGCCCAAAAGGCTGCCAAAAATGGGCTGGGTAATCAGGCTTCAAAGCCGGTGTCCAGACAAAACAATGGTGCTCCAAATCCGTCTCATGCGTCCACATCAAATAGTTTTGCTGCCCTCTTTGATCTAGATGCCGATGTCTTGATGTCTGAGGATCAGCATAGTACTGCAGATTTGCCTCCAAAGTTCTCAGTGTTTGATGGCGTGGCTAGTGCTAAGAGGAATACGCTAATTGGTAATCCAGTGGATCTATATCCACATGAGAATGGTGTTGAAGATTTATGT
Source organism: Helianthus tuberosus (assembly GCA_030545235.1). Taxonomy (NCBI): domain Eukaryota; kingdom Viridiplantae; phylum Streptophyta; class Magnoliopsida; order Asterales; family Asteraceae; genus Helianthus; species Helianthus tuberosus. The sequence goes on along the minus strand of CM060356.1, from coordinate 147,648,431 downwards.
AACGAGAAGTGCACCACTAACAAACAGATTTTGATTGACCCAGGTAGAATCTTACCTAAGTGGAGTCAGTTTAACCCGGTAGAGTCGCTGAACCGAATTGTAGATATTGACTACGGCATCTCGGATGGCCAAAAAAAGCGTATTCTGGACTGCCTTCTAGGTGAAAGACATGCGGTTAAAGCAGCTGATCAAGATAACTGGGTCCAAGGCGAACATGATTTTTTCTGGGATAAATGCACGGAGCTGGGTTATGACCCCGATTATTGTGTCGAGGATGTGGAAGAGGATGATAGCGGCTCGGCCCAATTCATCGCGCAATTGGCTAAAACGGGTAAATACTTTGATCCCGTTGTTAGCAAGGGCCCCAAAAATAAAAAGTAACTTATGTTCGGTATGTATAGCAGTTTTTTCTGTTCGTTGTGGTGGTTTTTTGTGTTTTCGGGGTTATTGCTGCTTGTTTTTGGGTGTTTCTACCTTCTTATATTCGGGGTTGACCAAGTTTTTTGGAGCTGCTTTGCTGTTCCTGTTGGAAGGATAGAAGCTGGGCATTATTTTTTGGTGGGAGTTCAATGGTTCCAGGTTCTGTTTTGGCCTATTTTCGGTAAGGATTGTCTGTACACTGTTATAATTTTTTGGGGTGTGCTCTATGTGTCCGGGTTTGCTGCTGTGGTTCTGTCTTTCTTTTGGTCAGGGTTGTCCAGGTCTGCCGGGTTTGGTACTTTCTTTTGGTTTATTCCGAGCTTGTGGGTCGACAATGGTATGGAGCTGGGTTCCGAGGTTATTCTTTCGGCCGGGATTGGGTTTATTATGTGTACCGGGTCCGAGTTTATCTTCTGTAATATGCAACCTATCAGATCTCGGAAGTTCAGAATTTTAGTGGGCGGCCCAGGTCACTTGGTTGGGATGTATTTGGCCTGGTTATTGTTTTGTTTTTGTGCGGCCCAATTTTGGGATTCAAATCAGGCCCAAGTTGTTATTATCTTTAGAGCCCATCTTTGGGTTAAGTTTGATGATGATGCGGATCAGATTTTGAAGGCCCACCTATGGGGATGTGTTCTTTGGAGCCAGAAAAGTGTTGAAAGTTTGGGGCCCATATGGATGTATATGCCATATGCTGTGCGGCCTATTTTGTGGGAATTCAAGTTTGGATCAGGTGGTTTTTTCTTATTCGAAGAAGACCCTATTTTTGGGGCTTGGAGTTATAAAGTTTATTGTTTAGTTGTTATGTTAGGGCCCGGGTCCTTGTTTGTTCTAGAAAAAGATATCATCCCTACTAGGATGTTAAATATTAGTAGGTGTTGTATGTTTTTCGTTTTTATGACGGTCTCCAAAGCATGTTTTGGTGATTCGTCTATAGGTTGGCGGGGGTATGCCCCTTTAAACATGTAACTTTTTTTTTTTATATAGTTTGCCGGGCGAAAGCTCATTTACCCAAAAAAAAAAAAAAAAAAAACCCTAAACCCTAAACCCTATGGTTTTTCTCTCTCTTACTTTCTCTCTCTAAAATTTTCTCTCAATTTTCGGCTGTATCCCTCCTCTTATGTCCGAAATTCCATCACCTGGTGGATTAATTCCACCTAAAATCCCTCCAGTGCCACCGATTCCTCCAGATTTGGTTTCTAATTCCCCTGTTTCGGATGTCATCGGCCCCAATTTGAGCATCTCCTCAAATCTGGTTGAGGGAACCTCTTACGTCGCCCCTTCAGCTTCTATTGGGATCTCAAATCTGGGTCCTTATGAGTGTTCTTCCACCCCTGTGGAGAACAATTACTCTCAATCAGCTCCTATCAATTCCCCAGGTGGTCTCACAAGCCGCAAAAAAGCCTCATTCAGGAACCCTAGGCATGTCAAGTCCTCTGGTGATGAAGAACTTGACAAAACTCGAGCAGAGATGGTAGCTCATGACTTGAAATTGATGCAAGATGCTGGCTTGCCCCCTGGTGGCTACAGATCGGCGAATAAAAAAGCTGTGGGTGTCAAAATCAAGGGTTTTCGGAGCAGTAAGAGAGCAAAACCTCCAGTTCGGTTTAGCCCCCTTCTATCGGACCTCAGGATTAAGGGTGTTGTGGAAGAAACTAATCGTATTGCAACCAAAACCAAGCGGGTTCTTCCCAACTGGTCTGCTCTTCTCGCTGAAAAGTCTGTTGTGTTGGAGGAATCAGAAGAATCAGAGGAAGACCCGGTTGAAGTTATCCCTGCTGTTACGAACACAGTCAGTCTGGAAGTTGATCCCCTGCAGCAACAAAACAACAACTCTTTCATGGAGGAAGATGACCAGGCTAGCCCAGACATTCTGCAATCGGTCCAGAAAAAAAGCGTGAATAATGTGGCAGGTATAAACGCTAATCCCCCTGGTATGAATTCTGGTCACAAAACAGGTGGTTTAGATACCCCTGCTGTTAATGTTTGGCAAAAACATAAGCATTTGGGAGTCTCTTTTGCGGAGCAAATTAGAATTAATGATGCTGCTCTTGATTTAAAATTGGAATACATACCTCCAGTTATAACTACGGAGGGCAAATGTCGTGTTTTTATCACTAGAGAGGACCTCTCATTGTCTGCAAAAGAGTTTCCCCTATACCTGTACGGTCAATTTTTGGGTACTTCTATGGACTTTACGAAGGTCAATCTATCCCTAAAACGGCTGTGGAAAGCCTATGATATTTCAGAAATTTCAAAAAGCTCGTCAGGTTACTATTTTTTCAAGTTCACAAGTGAAGCTGGGTTGACTGCGGTGCTTGAAAACGGGCCATGGTTTGTGAATAATGTGCCCGTTATTCTTAATAAATGGGAACCGGGATTATGTCTGCAGCGTGTGGAGCCGAAAGCCATCCCATTATGGGTCACGGTGCATGATGTGCCCATGGAACTATGGACAAAACGAGGGATGAGTATTGTGTTTAGTGGGGTGGGCAAACCTCTCTTAATGGACAAGGTAACCCAAGCAAGAGTGGTTAATAAGACTGGGAAAATAGGCTATGCTAGAATGCTGGTTGATGCCCAAGCTGAATTTAATTTACCAAATCAAGTGGAAGTTGAGTTTCCTTGTGGGCCGAATGGTGAGAGCAGGGTTGGGGTGCTAGAAGTTACGTACCAGTGGAAACCTCAGGTATGTGGCAATTGTGTTGTATTTGGCCATTCGACTAAATTATGTAAGCACCAGATAAGTACCGACGAGCCAACGCCTGAGGTAGCCACGAAAACAGTGAATGACCAAACTCAGCATAGTGCCCCGAAAGGATTAAGAGATGTGGACGCTGAATATACGAAGGTTTCTCATAAGAAAAAGGCATCGAATTTTAATGCCAAGGATAAAAAGGCAGCAAGTCTTAATTCAGGTAAGGATGTGAGGATGAAGGGCCAGGTTACTGTCAATAACAGTGATAATTTTAACAAAGCGGATACAAGTAAGGGATCAAATACTGCTAGCACAAGTGGCGTCAATAAAGGTGTTCCGAGTGGTATGAAAAAAGGGGGATCGGGTTTTAATTTTGGTCGAGCAGTTCAGGGGTTGAGCGATAAAAAATCTGCTGCCAAACAGCCCTAAAAAAATGTTGTTGATCAGGCCCAAAATGTTGTCAAAAAGGCTCAAAATGTTGCTGTGAATCAGGCCCAAAATACCCCTACAAGGCCTAAAAATTCTGCAGCAAATATGGCGTCTCATGCAGGTATAAAGGCTGCTGGTAACCAACCGGTTTGTTCAACCTTCAATAGATTTGCTACTCTGGGTAATGACAATTTAGAATCGAATGGTTTTTCGGAGATGGATTTTGAAGCCAGTTTAAAAACAAATTCCCTGGTGGGAACCCCTTTAGACATGGAGCCGCAATGGAGTGGTTGCAATGAAAAGCGTACCACTAATCAGCAATCTCCGATTGATTTGGGTAGGATCCTACCCAACTGGAGCCAGTTCAGTCCCCAAGATTCGTTGAACAGAATCTTAGACAAGGATTATGGTATTACGGACGCGCAGAAAAAACGCATCCTTGATGCCCTTATCAGTGATGCTAAAGCGGTTAGAGCGGAAGACCAAGAAGAGTGGGTCGACGGTGAATGGGAATTTTTTTACGACAAATGTATTGAGCTTGACCTGGATCCAGATTTCTGTGTCGAGGATGTGTACGAGGACGAGAGTGGCTCTGCTCAGTTTCTTTCACATCTTGCGAAGACGGGTAAGTATTTTGACCCCGTTGTCGCAAAACCCTCTAAAAGATAAGTTTTATGTGTCGTTTGTCCCCGTTTGATGGGTCGGTTTGTTGGTTTTTGTGTCGGTGGATGTTCTTTCCTTCGTTGTTTTTGGGTGGTGTTCCGAGGCTTCTTATTTTCGGGACATTTTCATTGATTTTATTTGGTAGCTGGTTGATCTTTTTTGGCAGCAATTCAGTTTGTCTCCAGGGGGAAAAACGCTGTTTTGCTTTCAGATATTCCAAGTTTTGCTGTCTGGTCGTCTGTTTGGTGTCCGGGCTTGTCTTTCGTACCCGTGTGTCGGAGTTTGGTGTTCAGATTTTGTTGCTTTTGTTGCTCGTGTATGCCCTTGTCGGCTTTATTATTTGGGTCAGTCTTTTGGTGCTTCGTCTCGTGTATATTTTTTCTGTGCCGGGTTCTTGTTGCTGGTCCGGTTTTATCTGCTGGGGTCCGAGTTTTCCTGTGGGGTTTGGAGTGGGCTGGGATTATTTGGGTGGGCGGCTCAGCCCATTTGTTTGGTCCATCTCTTGTTCTCCCTTGCTAATGGCTGAAGCCCAGTTAGGCAGGCCCAACCCAAAAAGACAGCAAATAGTATGGCTGCAAGGCATTATTTTTTTCTTTGGTAAGCTGAAGCCCAGCTTTGGGGGTGTTTGTTTTGCGGCCCGGATGTCTTCTGTGGCTTGTAGATCTCTTTCAAGCCCTCTTTGGGCCTTTAGTAATCATGTCCGGCCCTGGTTTATTCCTGGAGTGAGTGCAGCCTGGATTATGTGTATGGGATTCAGCTTTGGGCTTCTGATGTGGCCCAATCAGTGTTAATCTCTAGGCCTTTTCTGAGTTGTTGCTGCCGTATCATTTTGAAGGCCCTTTGGTGGGTTACTTTGGTTGTTAGTGTGATGGTTGTTTGTAATAGATTAGATTTCATTGTTAGAGGTTGGAGGTTTGATTGTTTTTGTTAGGAAAAGATATATCGCCTACTAGTTTGTTAAAAGGTAGTAGGTGTTGTATGTTTTTCCGTTGTTGGATTTTACGATCTCCAAAGCATGTTTTGGTGACTCGTAGATAGGTTGATGGGGGTATGCCCCTTTTTTCATGTATCATATTTTATATTTATAAATGTTTGCCGGGCGAAAGCTCATTTACCCAAAAAAAAAACCCTAAACCCTAAACCCTAAACCCTAAACCCTAAACCCTAACCCCTAACCCCTAAACCCTAAACCCTATGGTTTTTCATTTGCATAATTTTTTTCTCTCTCTAACTTCTCTCTCTAAAATTCTCCCTCAAAACTACGGCTGATTTCTCCTTCTAATGTCCGAAATTCCATCAATAGGTGGTTTAATTCCACCTAAAATACCACCTGATCCACCGAATCCTCCACCCCTGGTGTCAATTTTGTCTTCTACAACATCTGATACCCACTCCCTTAATGAATTTCCTGCTCCAAACGTGGAGGGTGCTTGTGCCGCCACCCATATCCTCGAAGATGTAACTGATGTTCGAGCTCAAAATGGTGCACATGATGCTCGAGTGATGCAAGAAGCTGGCCTCCCCCATGGCGGCTGTAAAACCTCAAACCCTAAAAGAGGTACAGTGAAGATTAAGGGTCTGCGGAACAAGAATCGGGCAAAACCAGTTATCAGGTATGGTCCCCTTCTCTCGGACCTTAGAATTAACGGTTTTGTGGAGGAAACAAACCGTATTGCAGCGAAACTGAAACAGGCTCAGCCTAATTGGGCCTCCGTCATTGCGTCCCAGTCGAACAACATCACTCAGGAAGTGGATACTGATGTGGATAACGACCTTCCTCATCCAATTTCTGCTCATACGGATGGAAAGGCAAGTTCTGTTGTGGATACTAGCTCTCTGATGGAAGAGGATGTGCAGTTTGCAGGCCAGAATATGGGGGTTAAAACGAACTCACCTAATAATGTTCATTCTGTAGGTGCAATGCCATTTGTGTGCCCAATATCAGGTATGAAGTCTGGTCCTGCTCAATTGAATTCGAGTATAAATACAGGGAGCCCCCCTGCTGTCCATAATGAGAATGTCTGGCATAAACACAAGACATCAGGTCTCTCGTTTGCTGAACAGATAAAGTATAACCAGGCTGAAAGTAAGGTGAACTTGGAATACATTCCGCCTATAGTTACTCCGGAGGGTAAATGTAGGGTGGTTCTCACGAAGGAAGATCTGATGTTATCAGCCAAGGTTTTTCCTCTCTACTTGTACGGCTACTTCTTAGGCACATCCATGGATTTCCAAAAGGTTAACCTCTGCCTAAAACGCCTTTGGAAAGCTTATGATATTTCTGAAATATCAAAGAGTACTACCGGATTCTATTACTTTAAATTTAGCAGTGAAAATGGTTTGAATAGTGTGCTTGAAAATGGCCCTTGGCTAGTTAATAATGTACCCATCCTGCTTAATCGTTGGGAACCAGGGCTATGTCTCGAACGTATTGAGCCTAGTACCATTCCTATTTGGGTAACGGTTCACAACGTGCCTATGGAATTGTGGACGGATAGAGGGATGAGCAAGGTTTTTAGCGGTGTTGGTAAACCTCTCCTGCTAGATAGGGTTACTCAAGCTCGTGTAGTAAACTGCTCTGGTAAGCTGGGGTATGCTCGTATGCTTGTGAATGCAAAGGCTGAGTTAAACCTCCCGAGTGAGGTAGAGGTGGAATACCCAAGTGGTAATGATGGGGTTGTCCGCGTTGGTAATTTAAATGTCACATATCAATGGAAACCAGCAGTTTGTAAGCATTGCTTGGTGTTTGGCCACTCTTTCAAATTATGTAAAAACCGCCCTAAAACGGCTAAGGAATTAGCTGCCCCTGTGAACAAAGATGATCCGGTTAAGGCAAATAGTAATCACGTTGGCGCTGAAAAACAGTTTACGGCAACTGCCCCGAAGAACAAAAATTCTACAAATCCCAAAAAAGGGAAAGGTTTAATGAATCCGGGTACTAAAGTAGGCAATGAAGAGCCGGTTCAGCCCAAAGAAAAGATCACGTCAGAGAAAAAACAGCAAGGCACAGTGAAAGAGGCGACTAAACCAAGCACGAGTGGGGTTAAAAAGGGTGGAGGGGGTTTCAACTTTGCCCGGGCAATTCAAGGAGCTAGATCGCCTAAAGGCATGCCAAAAACCAGTCCTATAAATGCTGGTAAACAGCCTTCGGTGTCTGTTTCTAACCGTTTTTCTGTGCTTGATGTAGAAGCTAGTTGTAAGACGTCTAGCTTGGTTGCTGAAAAAGATGATAATCTTCCAAAGGATCCGTTCAATACGGATACCTTTACATGCTCTATGAATCGGGAGAATACGTTTGACCCAGGTAGAATTCTCCCTGAATGGTGTCGTGTTGATCCGCAGGAGCATATGAATAAGGATTATGGGATTACGGACATCCAAAAGCAGTGGATCACTGATCGGCTTCTGAGCAAAGCTGGTGCAGTTAGAGCTATAGACCAAGAAGATTGGGTAGAAGGAGAATGGGAGTTCTTTTACGACAAATGTGCAGAACTTGGATTAAACCCGGATTACTGTATTGAAGATGTGGAAGAAGATATGAGTGGTTCAGCCCAATTTTTTGCCAACCAGCTCAATGTAGGTGTGTTTCGAGATCCTGTGGTGGCGAAACCGCCAAAGAAAAAGTGGTAATCATGCAAGCCTCCCCTTTCCTTTGGTTTATTTGGTGGTGGGTCTGTTTCGCTAGTTCGGTGTCCTTTTTGTCTGTTATGTTCGGCCATAAGATCCTTCTCTTTGGCACCTTTTGTTTAATCTTGTTTGGGCTTGTACTTGCTGCAATGGTTCAACTTTTTTATCGTCTTTATTTGATTTTGGTCCGTGTTTACTTCCTGCACAGCTGCACTGTATGTAGTCCAGCTCTGGAGTTTTTTTCCAGCTTCGGGTTTCTTCCAGATCCTACTACGGATTGCTGTTCAGCTCCGGGGTGTTCTTATTCAGGTTTTATCATGCTAGGATTGTTATTTCTCATGTTTTGGTCCAACAGAATTTTGGGTTAAATTTATTGGAGAAGCAGGCTGGATTTGGTTCGATTGGTTTGGGCTTATCTATTTCCGAAATGGGGTACACGGCTGTTAGCTTCTAATTTTCTTTGGTGGGGTGTATTTTTTGGAGCTGGGTTATGCTTTAATTATCCAAGTTCGAAAGTGGTGGGCCTTTCTAAGGTGCATGGGGCCAAATTATCTTATCGGTGGGCCTGGAAACACTTTAATGTGGGTGGGCTGCATGTTACCGTGGGGCCCTTGTTCTCTCTACTTCGGTGCTGCTGTGGTCTCCGTAGGCCCTTTATGGCATTAGTTTTTTGTTTTGATTGGGCAGTTTCTAGTATAGGCCCTTGTAGGCCCAAGCCGGTTTTTGGGTCTTTGTTTGTTGCTGGTTTCAGCTCTAGGCTCGCTTGGGATCATGACCAGTTCTATGGGCTTTGGCATGGCTAACTCGTATTGAAGGCCCATCCTTAGGATGTTGTGGGTATCCTTAGTTTTTTATGTGGCAGTTTGTATGTTATCGGTAGAGTTATATAATTTTCCTACTAAAGTTGTAATCTTAGCTTAGTAGGTTTAGTATATAATTCTCGTTGTAGAGGTTCCCGAAGCTTGTTTCGGTGTGTCCTCTTTTAGGTGTTTCGGGGGTATGCCCCTTTAAACCTGTAACACGTCTTTTTTGGAATATATTTGCCGAGCTATGCTCATTATCCAAAAAAAAAAAAAAAACCCTAAACCCTAACCCCTAAACCCTAACCCCTAAACCCTAAACCCTAAACCCTAACCCCTAACCCCTAACCCCTAAACCCTAACCCCTAGACCCTAGACCCTAGACCCTAGACCGCCCTAGCCCTAACCCCTAACCCCTAAACCCCTAAACCCCTAACCCCTAACCCCTAACCCTAAACCCTATGGATTTTCATTTGCACAATTTTTTTCTCTCTCTAACTTTCTCTCTCTAAGATTTCTCTCTACTACGGCTGACTCTCTCCTTCCCATGTCCGTAAATCCATCTACAGGTGGGGAAATCCCACCACAAATACCTCCAATACCTCCGATTCCACCAGATCCAACACCATCGGTTAGCCCTAATCCCTTGATAGCCCCCCATACGATACAATCTGGAGAGACGACCCAAGAACCAATGAGCGCCGCCCATACCCTTCTCAGAACTCCACTGAATTGCGGCTTAGAGGAGGGCTACACCTCCCATTATCACTCGATTAAGGCTCCAATCAGTATAAAAAGAAGGAAGAAAGTATCGTACAAGAACCCTAGGCATTCCGTCTCATCTGGAGATGAAGATCTTGACAGAGTACGAGCAGAAAATGTTGCTCATGATCACAAGCTTATGCGGGAAGCTGGATATCCTCCAGGGGGATTCCGTTCGGCCAACCCTAAACAAGGAGGCATCAAAATTAAGGGCTTCAGGAAAACGAGTAGAGCAAAGCCGGCTGTCAAATACGGCCCCCTTCTATCTGACTTGCGTATTAAAGGATTTGTTGAAGAAACTCAACGAATCACTGCAAAGGCAAACAAAGGTAAATTAAATTGGTCTGCAGTTCTAGCCGATAGGTCAAATAATGTGGTAATTGATGAGCAGGTTGAAGAATTTGCTGGTCAACTGCTCTCAAAACCTGATGCTAGCTCTCGTATGGAAGAGGATGGTTTGAGCAAAGAACCAGTGGCCAATGATTCTGCTGCCCGGATGGATGAAGACGAACAGAGTATGGGCCCAATTGGGAGCCCAAAGGAGCAGAGTACTGCTACTGAACTCCCATCTTCGGGACTGAATGCTCAGGTCCACCAAGTCACAGGTATATCTCAGCCCCTGCATCAAGATAGTAACACTCGTGACAATGTGGGCACTTCTGATAATGTGTGGCAAAAACATAAAGTTTCGGGCTTATCGTTTGCTGATCAGATTAAGAACAATCAGGCTGACAATAAGGTTAACCTGGAATACATACCTCCGGTCATCACACCGGAGGGAAAGTGTCGGGTGGTTCTGACGAAAGATGATTTGGATTTGTCAGCAAAAGCATTCCCTTTATACTTGTACGGGTACTTTTTGGGCATGTCAATGGACTTCCAAAAGGTGAACCTTTGTCTAAAACGCCTCTGGAAAGCTTATGATATTTCTGAAATTGCTAAGAGTTCATCCGGTTTCTATTATTTCAAATTTACCAGTGAGAATGGGTTAAACTATGTGCTTGAAAATGGTCCTTGGCTTGTTAATAACGTTCCAATTATCATCAATAGATGGGCTCCGGGTATATGTCTTGAACGTATTGAACCAAGCTTTATTCCCATTTGGGTGACGGTTCACAATGTGCCAATGGAATTATGGACGGATAGGGGGATGAGTAAAATCTTTAGTGGTGTGGGGAAACCTCTTTTACTCGATAGGGTTACTCAAGCTCGGGTGGTGAACAAAACGGGTAAGTTGGGTTATGCTCGTATGCTTGTGAATGCTAAAGCTGAGCTAAATCTTCCAACTGTGGTTGAAGTAGAGTATCCGAGTGATCATAATGGGGAGGTGCGTATTGGTAGCCTAAATGTCTCGTACCAATGGAAACCAGCCGTTTGTAAACACTGCAAGGTGTTTGGGCATTCTTTTATGTTATGTAAAAAAAGGTCTAAAACGGAGGAGGAACTAGCTGAACAAGTGAAAAAAGATATATCGTCAAAGTCTAGTAGTGGTAATAATGGCGCTGGAAAAGAGTCTAACAAAAAAGGTTCTCAAAACATAGCTGTTGGGCAGCCGAATAAAGGCAAAGGCCTGATAAATTCGGGTACCAATGTGAGCAGTTCTAAAGCGGATCAGAATAGTATTAAGGCTTCTGCAGCCCCTAGAAACATAAGCATGAAGGTTGAAAAGAGTAATCCTAGCTCCAGTGGGGTTAAAAAGGGTGTAGGGGGTTTCAATTTTGCTCGGGCTGTCCAAGGTGCTTCTTCTCCTAAGGGTAAAACCAAATCGGGGCCGGCCTTGGCTGTTAAACAGCCCCCTGTTACTGTTTCCAACAGTTTCTCTGTGCTGGATTTGGAAGCAAGTTATTTGAAGTCCAATTTGGTTGCAGAACCGGCTGGAAGTTTACCCTCTGACCCGTTCAATACGGATGCTTTAGAGTGTCCTATGAATCGGGAAAACACCTTTGACCCGGGAAGAATTCTGCCTGATTGGTGCCGGGTTAACCCGTCGGATAACGAGAACAAGGATTATGGAATTACAGACTCTCAAAAGCAGTGGATCCTTGACCGTCTCTTGAGCAAAGCTGGTGCGGTTAGAGCGGAAGATCAAGAAGATTGGGTTGAAGGGGAATGGGAATTTTTCTATGATCAATGTGCAGAATTAGGTTTGAACCCGGATTACTGTGTAGAAGATGTGGAAGAAGACATGAGCGGTTCAGCTCAATTCTTTTCGCAACAGCTGAAAGCAGGGGGGTTTAGGGACCCTGTAGTGGCTAAACCATCAAAGAAAAAGTAATGTTCATGACTGCTTCCTACTGTTTTTGGTTGGTGATGTGGTGCTGGTTATTTGTGTGTTCGGTTTGTTTTCTTTCTGCTTTCTCTATTCATAAGCTGCTGATTTCGGGTACGTTTTGTTTATTGCTATTTGGGCCCAGCCAGTTTAGACAGCAGATAGGTCTCCGGCTTCTGCTTTTGACTGAAGTTGTGCTCGGAGGTTTATTGCCTAGCTATCTTGTTTGGTGGTTTTTCGTTTTCTGCAGTCCTGCTCCGGGTTCTAGCTATACACCGGTTATTGTTCTTGCTCTGAATTTCTGCCAAGACCGGATCAGATTTTTGGGTATGAGTATCTTGGTGTCGTCAGGAGGTGGGCCGTTTGTTTTTGTTGTTTGGCCGGTCTGCGGGTTATCCATTGATATGGGTTTGGCTGGGTTTGCGACCCTTAATTTGTTTGGTGTTATGTTGGGCTGGTCACCTAATCAGAGCCCAGGGGTTATTTATTTTGTTGCTGATTTTGGGCCTGCTTGTTCCGATAGTGGTGGTCCTTTAAAAGAGTTTGGGGCGGTTTTATTTATTTTGGTGGGCCTGGTTTCTGTTGGAGTTAGGTAGGCTGCATCTTGGTATGGGGCCCATCTCATTTGGTGCTGCCACCGTTTCCATTGGCATTCTTGGGACCTAGGCTTTTGTTGTTTTGGTTGGGCCGTCCCTTGATGTGGCCCAGTAGCGTTTTGAGCTGTTTGAGTGTAGTCGGTAGTTTTATATATTTTTCCTACTAAATGTGTAATTTATTTAGTAGGTTTAGTATATATTTCTCGTTATAGAGGTTCCCGAAGCTTGTTTCGGTGTGTCCTCTTTAGGAGTTGCGGGGGTATGCCCCTTTAAACCTGTAACACATCTTCTTTTTTGGAATATATTTGCCGAGCTATGCTCATTATCCAAAAAAAAAACCCTAAACCCTAAACCCTAAACCCTAAGATTTTTCATTTGCTCAAATTTTTTCTCTCTCTTCTTTCTCTCTCTAGAAAAAGCTCTCTACGGTTCATCCCTTCTATGCCCGAAATCTCTTCTTTAGGTGGTCAAATTCCACCTTCAATCCCTCCATTACCTCCAGATCGTCCCCCAGATCCATTATCTTACCCATCTGATACGCTGAACCATCAATCGGAGCTAAAAGGAGACTTATGTCTCCAGCCGCCATCGGATATCACGAACCCCATTTCGCCCCCATCTGCTTCCTGTCGAATTGATACTCATTCTCCCTCAATCGAGACCTCAAAGGGAGAGTTAGGATCTTCTATTGCTGCCGATAAGAACCCTAACAGCGGTTTGAAGAACCCTAAGGCTCCGAGTCAGGGTGTGAACAGGACTGAGGATGTCACTTGTGAGCAGAGTTCGATCAATGATGATGAAATCCGTTCAATTTCAGGTAATATTCACTCAACTTTTGCATCTCCCCCTGATTCTTTCAGCCCTGCAAATCATTCCCCTAAGAAAACTGCTAGAAGTTTGAGGAGCAGGGGATTAAGTTCAAAGTCTGGCAACCCGGAGCTGGATGCTAAACGTGCAGCAGATAGGGCTCATGATGAAAAAATCCAGCAGGAATTCGACAAGTCCAGAGGTATCTCCCGTTCCACTCGTTCCCGTTCCAAACAGAATAATGTTCAGATTGCTGGGTTTGGGGTAATTCGTAAGCAGAGAAAATCGGTAAAATATAGCCCAATGCTAGCTGATCTGAAGGTTAAAGATTTCGTTGAAAAAACCCCTCAGGTTACGAAATCTCTTAAGCAGGGAATGGATGTTTGTGAAGTGAATTTAGGTGCTGATGTAGAAAAGTGTATGGGAGAGGATGATTTAGTGTCTATGCATTCTTGGGACCAGGAAGATGAGCAGGAGGAGATGGTCCAAAATTCTGTAACTGCGTCAGTAATAGGGACTGAGAATTCTGGACAGCGGGGGGGTTTGACGGTAGCAGATATGCAGGGTGGCACTGGCATTTCTGTTGTGGCTGTTAATGATCAGGTAGTGCAACAGGAAGACCATCATATGGGTATGGTTCAAACATCTGTTTTTCAACAGGCAACACCAGGTGGGGCTGGTGAGGATGTACAATCTCTTGCTGCTGATTGTGTATCAGGCCATACTAATAGAGGGTCGGGTTGGGACAGGAATCCATTGGGTCCTCTTTCATATGGACAAATGATGAAACGCCATAAGGAAGAAAATGACATTAAGATGGAGTATTACCCGCCTACTATTACACCTGAGGGGAACACTAGAGTTTTTATTTCGAAAGAAGACCTTCTAGTCTCAGCTCAGGTATATCCTCTTCACCTATATGGTTATTTCCTTGGGACTTCCATGGATTTTAGAGTTGTGAATAGGTGTCTTTACCGGCTATGGAGAAAATTTGACATTGATGAAATCACAAAGAGCCCAGCGGGAATTTTTTATTTCAAATTTAAAAGTGAAAAAGGCCTTAATGAAGTGCTAGAGAACGGGCCGTGGATGGTGAATAGCATCCCTATCTTCCTGGATAAATGGGTGCCAGGATTGTGTTTGGAGAAGGTGGAACCCTCGGTTGTTCCTTTATGGGTGTCCGTTCATAACATCCCTTTGGATTTATGGACTACCACAGGGATTAACAAGCTCATGAGTGGGATGGGAGAACCTAAACTTATGGACAGGCTGACCTTGGAAAGATGCAAGAACCAAACGGGCAAACTTGGATATGCTCGAGTCCTAGTGGATGTTAAAGCCTCAAGCAATCTCCCTAATGAAATTGAAGTTGTTTATCCGACCCGAGTCACCAAACTTCAAGTTACGTATCAGTGGAAGCCGCCTATTTGTTCTCACTGCGTGGTGTTTGGCCATTCTTTGATGCAATGTACTAAACGGCCCAAACCAATGGAGGATGCTACCATGTCTGATGTTAGTGGCACTAGTGGTGATCAAAATGTGCAGCCGGTTTACTCTAATACAATCCCTAGTCCGAATAATGGCAAAGCTAAAGGTAAAATTATAGACGTGGAGGGGTATGAGACGGTTGTTAAAAAGAAAAGTAGTTCTGCTAAGCACCCTATAGAGAATAATGTTTCAAATGCATCGTGCTCCTATTCGA
>CM060356.1:147616158-147628658 GCA_030545235.1 Helianthus tuberosus | reverse complement strand
CTAGAATCGGTACTATTACCCTTTCTTACCATTGGAAGCCAGCAGTCTGCAACCACTGCTGTGTCTTTGGGCACTCTCTGAAGCAATGCAAGCATCGCCCCAAATCTGATGCAGAATTAGAGGAAATAGAAACGGCTAAACAGCAAAATGTTACTCATAGTCACGGGAGTGGGAACAGACAACAACTAGATGATGAGGGGTATACGGTGATAACTCGAAAGCATAAGGGAAAAGCGGTACAAGGGGCAAACAAGCAAGGTGATCAGGGCCAGCGAAAGGCTCCAGGGAAACAACCTGTCCAGGAAGAAAATTCAGTTATGAATAGGCAAGGGAAAAAAGATGGTGCGTCTACCAGTAGTGATCCGTTTGTTCAGAGGAAAATGGGAGCCTTACATGACTCTTTTGTTGCTAATAACACCAGTAAGCAGAGTAGTGGCCAAAAAAGAAAGACTATGCATAAGAAGAACGTGACAGTTAACACAAAACCAGCTGCCAAACGGGGTGCTCCACCTTCAGGTGCTGCTGCAACTTCTGTTCCCAAACCCCCAGCTGCTACTCAGCCTCCTCCTCCACCTGTCCATACAGCTAACAAATTTTATGTCCTAAATGAGTTATCCGCGGATTTACTGTTGAAAGGGGCTGACCTATCAGATCACGTCATGACAGAAACTGAATCAGTGGATGTTCCTATGATGAAAGCTGCTAATTTTGTAGAAGGCTCTGTTGATTTAAGCATGGCAGATGACAAGAATACAGATTATGATGAAGAGTCATGGGACTTTGGTATATCCGATGGTCAGAAACGTGCTATTCTGAACAGCTTATCCTCCAAGGGTGCAGTTAAAAGTGTGGACCAAGCGGGATGGGAACAGGGAGAATGGGAATATTTCAGGCATCAGTGCCAACTTCTTAACATCAACCCTGAGTTTGCTGTGGAAGATGTTGGCCAGGATGTGTCTGGGACAGCTACATTCCTAATGGGTCAAGCTAAAAAAGGAGCGGTGTGCAATTCAGAGTGCAAGGAGTCACATACCTCAGCTACTGTTTAAATGGTGTTAAAAATCACGGCTTGGAATGTGAGGGGGTTGTCTAACACCTCTAATCAAAACGCTTTGATGAAACACTTGGCTGATGGTGAATATAATGTGTGTGGTGCCCTTGAAACCCACTTATCGAACAAAAATCTTTCAGGTACGTGTACGAGAGTTTTTGGTAGATGGTCATAGGATTCGAATGCTAATGTGTGCAGGAATGGGTGTCGGATTATTGTGGGCTGGGACCCTAATATAGTCAATGTTATGGTGGTGGAACGGCATCCTCAGGCCATCCATTGCTTTGTTGAGCCTCTAAATGGCACGACTGGTTTCTACTGTTCGTTCATTTATGCTCATCATAGAATGGTTCCAAGGAGGGACTGTTGGAAGTCTATATGTAAGCATAAACTGGCTGTTCAAAATCATCCCTGGGTTCTCTTAGGTGATTTCAACGCCATTCTCGATCACAATGAACGCTCTCATGGTAGTTCGTTTATCAATGATAGTATGAAAGAAGCTAGGGAATGTTTTAATGAAGCGGAGATAGAAGATATTTGTATGTCGGGCCTCAAATTTACCTGGAACCAAAGTCCGGGTAATCCTAATGCTCTCCTAAAAAAGTTGGATAGGGTGATGTCGAATAGCAAGTTTATTTCAGACTTCCCAACGTCTAACGCTGTGTTCCTGCCATTCTTGAGATCGGACCATTCTCCTATGGTCCTCTCAATTCCTGATGTCCCCAACCCAAAAGCTAAACCTTTTAAGTTCCCTAATTACATTGTCAACAAGAAGGAGTTTATTCCGGCTGTGCAAAAAGTGTGGGCTTCCCCTAGATATGGTGTTGCTATGTTTACCCTTGTTACACGTCTTAAACTGCTCAAGAAAGATATTCACAAACTGAACTTTAAACAAGGGAACCTTTTTGAGAAGGTGACTAAACTTAAGGCTGAGTTGGAAAGCATTCAAGCTGAAATTGTCAATGACCCGGACAATGTGGCTCTTAGGGAAGAGGAAATTATTTATTTGGAGGCCTACAAAGAGGCGGTTAGGGACGAAGAACTTTTCCCCCAACAAAAGGCGAAGGTGTTATGGCTAAAAGAAGGGGACCATAACTCGAAGTACTTCCACCGAGTGGTTAAAAGCAATAACAATAGGAACAGAATACATATGGTGGAGGATCTGAATGGTACGTGCTTTTCAGGTGTGTCGGTGGGAACAGCTTTCGTTAACCATTTTCAGTCAGTTTTGGGTGTATCCTCCCCTGTAGCCCCTATTCCGGACCCCCTGTCTCTCTTCACAAAGCGTGTGTCTCAGGCTGAAGCTGAACAAATGATAGCTGATGTTACGAATGAGGAAATTAAAAATGCTATTTTTGATATTGAGGACTTAAAGGCCCCGGGTCCTGATGGCTACTCGGCTAAATTTTTTAAGGCTGCCTGGAGTGAGATTGGTAATGATGTGTGTTTAGCTGTTAAAGATTTTTTTAGAAACGGCAAACTGCTGAAAGAAGTCAATGCGACGGTGCTAGCGTTAGTCCCTAAACTGGACACCCCGTGTAAAGTTTCTGATTTTCGACCAATTGCCAGTTGTAATGTCCTCTACAAGTGTATCAGCAAAATCATTGCGAACCGTATTAAAATGGCCCTGGTGTCTGTGGTCAATGAAAATCAATGTGCGTTTATCCCGGGCAGGCAAATTAGTGATAACATTCTCTTAACGCAGGAGCTCATGAGAAATTATCATCTGGATAAAAATGAAGCTCGGTGTGCTTTCAAAATTGATATCCAGAAAGCTTATGATACGGTTGAATGGGACTTTCCTCGAACTACTTTGAGGCACTTTGGATTCCCGGCTAAAATGATCAAGTGGATAATGACATGTGTGTCCACGGCGTCCTTTTCCATTGCCATCAATGGAGATCACCAGGGATTTTTCAAGGGCAAACGTGGGTTAAGACAAGGCGATCCTATGTCTCCTTACCTGTTTACCCTGGTCATGGAAGTGCTTACTCTGTTAATTACGCGACAAGTCCAGCAAGATGTGAACTTTAAGTACCACTGGAGATGTAAGGACGTGAACCTCACCCACTTGTGCTTTGCGGATGATTTGTTCTTATTCTGCTATGGTAATAGCAATTCGGTAAACACCCTGATGTCTGCTCTGGATACTTTTAAACAAATCTCTGGACTTACGCCTAGCCTCCCAAAAAGCACTATCTTCTTTGGTAATGTGAATCAGGAAGAACAGGAGCAAATTTGTAGTCACATCCAATTCAGGGTAGGTGAGCTTCCGGTTAAATACCTTGGAGTGCCGCTTATCTCTACTAGGCTCAACCATGTTAATTGCCTGCCTCTCATTGATAAAGTCAAACGTAAAATCCAGAACTGGAAGAATAAGGCCCTCTCTTTTGCAGGAAGACTTCAGTTGATATCCTCTGTCCTCAACTCTCTTCAGGTGTATTGGTCTTCGGTGTTCATCCTTCCTGTTTCTGTCTCGAAAGAAATTGAGAAGCTCATGAGAGGTTTTTTATGGTGCCATGGCGAGATGAAAAAAGGAAAAGCAAAAGTTAAGTGGAAAGAGGTATGTACTCCTATGGTGCATGGTGGATTGGGTCTAAAACTCCTTCGTACGTGGAATCAGGCCCTTATTTCCAAACATACCTGGAATATCATCTCTCGTAAGGATTCGCTATGGGTTAAATGGATACATGCATATCGTTTAAAAACAATAATTTCTGGGAGATCAAAAGTAAGGCTGAAACGTGCTGGGGCTGGAGGAAGATTCTTGAATTCCGGGATAGCCTACGACAACATATTATCCACCAAATTGGAAATGGCAAAAGCACTTCTGTGTGGTTTGATAACTGGCACCCCCTTGGTCCATTATCTAATATCATATCTCACAGGCACATGTGTGAAGGAGAAATGGCCCGAGGTAGTGTGGTGGCTGACATTGTTGAAAATGGTAGGTGGAAGTGGCCTCAGGATTGGCAAACCAGGTTCCCAATGCTGTTCAATTCAGTACCTGTTCCTATAATCCCTGATGTGGAAGATAAAGTCAGCTGGAAATCCAATAATGGTAAACTAGTCCCTTTTTCTGTGGGGGATGTCTGGCTGGATATTCGGGAAACAGGGGCTGTCGTTCCTTGGTTTAAGCTTGTGTGGTTTAGCCAAAATATTCCGCGCCACGCCTTCATCTTGTGGCTTGCTGCCAAGTATAGATTAAAAACGCATGATGTTGTGGGAGCCTGGATGGATATTTCTAATGTGCGGTGTGTGTTCTGCAATTCTGTGCATGATAGCCACAGCCACCTCTTTTTTGAATGTCCTTTTTCGAACGCCATTTGGTGTGAGCTGGGGCCTTTCACAAAATGGGGAGATATTCCTAACAGCTGGCCAGCCATCATTGAACACTTGTGTAACCTCAACTCGAACAACTCTGTTTGGAGTATTGTCAACCGGTTAACGTTGGGTGCTGCAGTTTACTACATTTGGCAGGAACGGAATATCCGAATCCATGAGAATAGAGCCCGGCCAAAGAATGATGTGTTGAAACTCATTAAAAATTCAGTTAGGTTTCGTTTGCTGGGCCTTAATCTTCACAGCTCTATTGCCACGCTGCAAGTTCAAAGGATATGGGATATGAACAATGTTCATTGGCTTATTACCGAAAATACCCCTGTTTATTCTAATGGAGTCTGACCCATTTATTCTTCATAGGAAAATGTGCTGGGCTCTTAGTTATCTGCTGGAGTGTATTATTCGAGAGGGTGTGCAGAGATTGAGATCATACTGGGGGGAGACGGCCTTCACACTTTTTATGAAAAACCTTACCCATATCGCCCCACTGGTGATATGGTCATTTTTTCTGTTTTATCCTTTCTCGGGCATGGGGGGTTGGGGCTGGGCTGTTTATATTTCTGATGGCATGTACAGGTCAGCTACGTGGGATGCCCAGGGGCTTTTTGGTCATCTCACATGGATGGAGGCTGTTTTTGATAATTCTGATCACAAGCATGGGGTGGGGCCTGGGGTTGGGTACATTATGGCCACTGCTTTCTCCTGGGATGGGTGTTTTTTGGGCTGGGCTGGTGTTATAAGGGGGAGGAGGGTAGAGCCGTCATTTAGATATGCTTGGAGTCTTATGGTGGTTTGCTCCCTTTCTCTGTTCGTTTGGACTATAGGATGTTATTTGCCTAACCTTACCTGTGCTTTCTATACCTGTTCTTGTAGGAGACAAATAGAGGGGTTAGGTTTTTTCTGTGTGAGGGATATGCACACAAACCCGGGAGGCATAAGGATGGAGAGACTTGGGGAGATGTTGATTCGGTGGCATCCCTTCTTGTACCTTATCCCCAAGTCCGAACCCCTGAAATTTTTCTTTTGGCCTACTAACCAACTTTTACCTTGTGTTTGCAATAGGGGTATCTTGGGCAATGTGGGTTGGGACAGATTCATTCGAGAAAACCATTGGATGCAGGCGCTGTTCGTTCTGGCATGCTGTGCTGCTGGTAATATTGTGATGCTGACGTATCTCGATTTTGGTCATTTATATAAGCTATGGGTTAAGAACTGGACGCATCAGGGTAGATATTCAGTGAATGATTATGGTTCTTTATGGCTGCTGTATGATATGGCTGCTGATGCTAAGTGGAAGGCCCAGTATAGGGTGTCTCGAATTTGGAGGGACCAGAAGCATTCCCCGGTTCTGTTTCGAATCAATTTGCTGCTGTTATTCAGAAGATATCAGGAGCTGAACTTAAGGGGTTATGATGCTGATGACGCCTGGTTGCATTTTTTCTGGAATGGGTATATTTTCAGGTTTTTTGGCATCTTTTGTGGGCTGGTGTGTAGGTGGTGGAAGCTTAAAATTCGAATGTCAAAAGTCAAAATTATGCTGCCCAATTGTTGCATTGATGGTAACGGTGTGATGCTGCGGGGTCTATGTCTGTTTTCGGTTGTAAAGTGTGGGACAGCTGAGAGCTGGTGGCATCATGCAGAGTGTGTGGACATTAGATACATCCCCAGGGGCATGGAGGTAAATCTGCAGCCAATCATAACCACGGTTTACTACACTGCTGTTGGAGGTGGGATTCTAAATTTGGTGTCTGCGTTTTGTGAGATCCGTGTTTGCTGTTTGAGTCCTTTTTGGCTCTGGGTTTATGGTCCGAGTTTCTGGGCTCCAAGTCTGATAACCGGTGACCTGGATACCGAGATTATTTTCTGGGTCCTTGGGCTCTGGGGTTGGGTTCTGACTATAGCCAGCTATAATAGTCCTTGCAGAGCTGCTGTTTATTCGTCATTCCTGATCACTGCTGGTCACTTCATCAAGAATCAAAAGGCTTCAGTCAAGTGCCTCGAGGAGTTGATCCTGAATATTTGCAAGTTGCCGCCTAAGAACTCTAATGGGAAGTACACTAATAATCAGATGGTTCTCTCTGAGCATAAAAGGCTGCTGGTCTGTGTCGTTTCTATTTGGTTATTCACGTCAAGGGTTAGAGCCCAAGTATCGGTTTCGTGTGTCGAAGTTATTGGGGTGCATGCTGGGTCCTGGCTGACTCTTATGCTGCTTATCTGGTTTCTTGTGTCGCTTTTAGTCAAGCAGAAAATCAAGTTATGGTCCCTGTTTGATACTGTTACTGCGGTTTTGAGTAATATGCTAAATTGGTTGAAGCCCAGGCCCAAACACTTTGGGTCGGCTCATGTTAAACGGATCAACAAATGGAGTGATGGGTTTAAGTTGGATTACATATCTTCTTATTATCTTGCGTATTTTTGTAAAGCTTGTAAAAACACAAGGCTAGGGTGGATTTTGTGTCATAGTATGCGTAGTATCAGATACTTGTGTACCCCTAGAAAAGGTTGGATGGTTTCGTATTTTTGGTCCCCAGAGCATGTTTTGGGGATGATACGGGGGAATGCCCCCTTGATGGTGTAATTTTTTCGTTGTGATTTATATACTTTCCGGGCAATGCCCTTTACCCAAAAAAAAAAAAAAAACCCTAAACCCTAAACCCTAACCCTAACCCCTAACCCCTAACCCTAAACCCTAAACCCTAACCCCTAACCCCTAAACCCTAACCCTAACCCCTAACCCTAACCCCTAAACCCTAAACCCTAAACCCTAAACCCTAACCCCTAAACCCTAAACCCTAACCCCTAACCCCTAAACCCTAACCCCTAACCCCAAACCCTAAACCCTAAACCCTAACCCCTAAACCCTAACCCCTAACCCCTAAACCCTAAACCCTAAACCCCAAGATTTTTCATTTGCCTAATTTTTTTCTCTCTCTTCTCTCTCTCTAAAAAATCCTCTCTACGGCTCCTCTCCTCCAATGTCCGAAATCTCTTCAATTCATCCATTATCACCTCCGATTCCCCCTCATCCTCCAGATCCCTCCTCAAATTTGTCCTCAATCGAGCTTGCTACACCGTCTGGTGATCAAATCGGGTCCATTCAGGTGCCGATTGAGGGTTTTTCTTCCCAGCCGCCACTTGAAATTTCGGAGTTTGGGTCTGTTCTTGAAGTCGCTGCTCAACCCAACCCAGCCAACAATGATTCTCCTCATCAAATTGGGAATGAAGCTCAACCAAATCAGTATGTGCGGCCTCCATCAGGTGCGACTAGCAGCAATTCGAATCCCATTCAAACCCCTAAACCCAAAGCAGGGTCCCCTACGAAGAACTCAAAATCGTTCAGAATCAAGGGGGCAAATCGGAGTTCAGGAGACCCGGAGTTGGATGCGGCTCGTGCTGCTGCTTTGGCTCATGATGCTGCCATCCAACAGGAGTTTGATAAATCCAAAGGTATTAATCGTTTCACTCGATCTAGGTCAAAGCAAAGTGGAGTTCAAATAGCTGGATTTGGGGTTATTAGGAGGCCAAAGAAGTCTGTTAAATACAACCCTATGTTGTCGGATTTGAGAGTCAGGGAGTTCATTGCTGAAACTCCTTTGTGCGGCAATCAAAGTCAGAAGGAAGTTGATGGTTGTGGGGAAAACGATCAGCAGATGAACGTGGATGAAGACACAGCGACTCCAGCTTGTCAGGTGCAGCCAAACAAAGAACTGCAGGAGCCTTTAGTTTCTTCTGCAAGTGGCCCCTTGGGTAAGGATTCAGGTTTGACCAGTCCCACACCCTGCCAATTCACAAATAGAATAGAAGATGAGCATGTGTCGGTGCACCCTGTTTCATCGAATGAAGACGTAGATATGGGAAATGATAGTTCTGGGACTAAGCTTCAGCAGGGGCAAAATGAGAATTTTTCTGGTTTGCCTAGTGCTGCTGCTCAAAATGGCAACCAGCTCCTCAATACGCAGCAACAAAAGATTCGGAATGAAAAAATAAAATCAGTTTGGGACAGGCAAGGGACTGGTGGATTATCGTATGCCCAGATGATAAAGCAGAATGCAGAATCTGATATGGTGAAGATGCAGTACTATCCGCCAAAGATTACCGCAGAAGGAAAAACTAGAATCATCATAACACAAGAGGACCTCAATTTATCTTCTCAGGTATATCCGTTACATTTGTATGGCTATTTTATCGGAACATCCATGGATTACAACATTGTTAATCGTTGTTTACATCGATTATGGCGATCTTATGATCTTGGTGAAGTCACAAAAAGTCCATCGGGTTATTTCTATTTTAAATTTAAGAGTGAAAAAGGCCTAAATGAGGTGCTAGAAAATGGGCCGTGGATGGTCAATAACATCCCCATTTTCCTGGACAAATGGGTCCCGGGGCTTAGTCTTGAAAAACATGAACCTTCGGTAGTTCCTCTATGGGTGACTGTCCATGATGTTCCCTTAGATTTATGGACGACAATTGGTATAAATAAGCTTATGAGTGGTATGGGAGACCCAAAGCTTATGGATAAAATGACTTTACAGAGATGCACCAGCCATTCAGGTAAAATAGGGTATGCTCGGGTCCTTGTTTATGTGAAGGCCTCTTGTGGTCTTCCAGATGCTATTGAGGTTGAATACCCGTGTCCCAAATCCATGGAAAATCGAGTTGTAAACCTCCCTGTTAGTTACCAATGGAAACCTCCGTTGTGCTCCCACTGTGTGGTCTTTGGTCACACTTTCAGCAAATGCCATCATAAACCCCAGCCGATTATTGTTGATAATGTGGCAACCCAGCTGATTATTGGTGAAAATGAGCAGAAGTCATCTGCCCTTGTGCCTCAGACTCTCAAAGGAAAAGATGTTGTAGTAAGGGATGAGGATGGGTATGAAATTGTGAGAGGTAAGAAAACACGGCAGCAGCTTACAGACCAAGCCCAGCCCAACAAAAGAGGTCAAAATGCGGTTAAAAAGAATTTGAATGGAACCCAGAAGATTAATGGAAACAGTGAGGGTGGCCAGGTTAATTATAACTCTAAGGGAGCGTCGTGCTCGGTGTCTAAAGGGCCGGTGTTAAATAGCCAGCAAGTCCCTGTTAAGGGGCCTCAGAAGGCTGCAAATAAGGTTCCGATTCCTGCTAAAAAACCTGCTGGTTTTAACTACACTCGTGCAGTCCAAGGCAGCCCTGCAAAGACTGTTTCGGCCTCGGGAAATGTTTCCAAATACACCCCTGGTTCTTCTTGTCAGCCTGTATGTACTCAGTCTGTTCCTCTGCCAAACTCAAACCGGTTTGCAGCTCTTGGTGCTGAATTTGCTGCATCGAACAGCTTTTCAGAGCTGGATTTTGAAGCTTCCATCAAGACGAATTCCCTCGTGGGTAAACCCATGGACCTGTACCCTCCGGATAATATTGGTGATGAGAGGTGTACCATTAACAGGCAAAATTTAATTGACCCGGGTAGAGTTATCCCTGATTGGAGTCATTTTAATCCGTCGGATTCTTTAAACCGAATTCTGGAAAAAGATTACGGTATCACGGATGTGCAGAAAAAACGCATCCTTGATGCTCTTAAAGGTGAATCGCAAGCGGTTAAAGCGGAGGACCAAGAAGAGTGGGTTGATGGGGAATGGGATTTCTTCCACGATAAATGCGAGGAGCTCGGTTTGGACCCGGATTACTGCGTGGAGGATGTGTATGATGATGACAGTGGGTCGGCCCAGTTCATTTCTCAACTTGCAAAGTCGGGTAAATATTTCGATCCCGTTGTTGCGAAACCCCCAAAACATAAGTAATTATGGGTCGTGCTCTCATTTTTTTAGGGGTCTTTTGGGTTGTGTTGTTGCTGTGTTTTCGAGTTTTTTGGCTAGTTCTGGGCTGTTCTCGTAAGCTGCTGTTGTTTGGTACGTTTAGTTTAATTCTATTTGGCCGTTGGGTGCTGCTTGTTTGCTGCTGTCCGGGTTTGTTTTGGGAGTCCAGGGTCCGGGTTATTGAAGCAGTCAGGTTTTTCTCTACTGTCCAGGCTATATGTTCTGCAAGGGAGTTAACTAGGATGCTGATTTACAGTTCGGGGTTTATTTTTTCAGCTCCTGCTCCGTGTTTTGTTAAATTTTTGGGTTTGTGTAAAGGGCCGGGGTTTTATGTTAAGCATTGGGCCCTGCTGTAATTCTGGTCGCTACTTCACTTTGGGCCGGTTTGTCATAATCTGGGAATGGCCTTTTAAATGGCCCAACCATATCAGTTTGTGGGTTACTTACATTTCAGCTATGGCATGTGGCCCTTTTGGCTGGCCCAATGTATTTAGGGCCTGGTGCACTTATACAAGCTTGGCTGCTATCTTGTGGAAGGCCCAATCCTTGGGTATTACGTATTTAAAGTCTGAAGGCCCAAAGTTTTTGGTTATTAGAGTTTTATTTGGTGTTGATTTTTGTAATAGTGTTACGCTAGAAAAGGATATTATTCCTACTAGGAGTTTTCGTTTTAGTAGGCATAGTATGGTTTTCGTTTTTGTTGGTTCCCGAAGCATGTTTTGGGACTCCAAGTGTTATGGGGGGGTATGCCCCTCCAAGAAATACATGTAATATCCTTTTTATTTATGTCAGTTTGCCGGGCGAAAGCTCATTTACCGAAAAAAAAAAAACCCCTAAACCCTAAACCCTTTATCCAAAAAAAAAACCCTAAACCCTAAACCCTAAAAACCCTAAACCCTAAACCAAAAACCCTAAAACCCTAAAAACCCTAAAAACCCTAAACCCTAAACCCTAAACCCAACCCCTAACCCCAAACCCCAAACCCCAACCCCAACCCCTAAACCCTAAACCCTAAACCCTAACCCCTAACCACTAACCCCTAAACCCTAAACCCTAAACCCAAACCCAAACCCAAACCCTAAACCCAAACCCTAACCCCTAACCCCTAAACCCTAACCCCTAACCCCTACCCCTAACCCCTAACCCCTAAACCCTAAACCCTAAACCCTAACCCCTAAACCCCTAACCCCTAACCCCTAAACCCTAACCCCTAACCCCTAACCCCTAACCCAAACCCCTAGCCCCTAGCCCCTAGCCCCCTAAACCCCTAAACCCCTAACCCCTAACCCCTAACCCCTAAACCCTAACCCCTAACCCCTAAACCCTAAACCCTAACCCCTAACCCCTAAACCCTAACCCCTAAACCCTAACCCCTAAACCCTAACCCTAAAACCCTAACCCTAAACCCTAACCCTAACCCTAACCATAACCCCTAACCCCTAAACCCTAAACCCTAACCCCAAAACCCTAACCCCCTAACCCCTAACCCCCTAACCCCTAAACCCTAACCCCTAAACCCTAAACCCTTAACCCTAAACCCTTAACCCTAAACCCTAAACCCTAAACCCTAAACCCTAAACCCTAAACCCTAAACCCTAACCCCTAACCCCTAAACCCTAAACCCTAAACCCCAAACCCTAACCCCCTAACCCCCTAACCCCTAACCCCTAAACCCTAAACCCTAAACCCTAAACCCTTAACCCTAACCCCTAACCCCTAACCCCTAAACCCTAAACGCTAAACCCTAACCCCTAAACCCTAACCCCTAAACCCTAACCCCTAAACCCTAAACCCTAAACCCTAACCCCTAAACCCTAACCCCTAACCACTAAACCCTAACCCCTAACCCCTAAACCCTAAACCCAAAACCCTAAACACCTAAAACCCTAAACCCTAAACCCTAACTGTCAAGACTAACAGTGCAGGACCATCAGAAAGTTCACGATCAGACTATGGATATGAAGTCATCATTCCACAACAAAAGTCTGCATCAACTGGAAGAGCACTAGATGTTCAAAACAGTTGTCAAAGCTCAACCACTGCTACCTCAACAGTTGTTGACCAAAGTAGCCCATTAACACCTGCTTCCTCATCATCAAACACTGTTGATAAAAGTCCTCAAACAGTGGATAAAAGTCAACATGTGTCCACATCACTACCTCCTATTCCACCTCCATTTGAAGCCACTGCTGGATCATCATAGTCACCAGCAGTGGTTAGCTCAGGTGATTCACATCTGCAACCCTCACCATTAAATGCGATTGTTCCATACCAAGGAGATCTAATCTTCTTGAAATCTCATCCACCTG